>CM077191.1:30000-132500 GCA_039654105.1 Coreius guichenoti | reverse complement strand
AGGACGACATCCGTGAGTGACCCGTCCAGTACCGAAACTCATAAAACACTACAGTGTGCGTGTGTGTGTTCACTGTCAGCGGGCCTTCCTCTGAATTGTAGGAGAAAACTGCTCCATTTTGTGTGCTATTTTCATCTTGAGGGTTTAAAATCTCGCCGTTTCCTCTCATTCCAGAGCATCGATGACTCATCAGTGTCTCATAAATATTCATCAGACTGCGTGTCTTATCCAATGAGAAGACGCATCTCATGATTATTCATGTTGATGGCTGATGAGTGAGCAGTCGTGGATCACAAATGAGTGTTTATTTCTGCATGCCGTGATCCATCCATGCCGTCTGCATATAAAAACGCCTCAAAATAACAATAGCAGTTTAACTCCTTTTGATTACATGTCTCTCTGAAATGCTTGATTCTGATTGGTCGATCGTGCATTCAGCAGTCACATGTTTCTCTGTCATGTGATCCAGATTATCCTCACAAGTACGGGCCGGAGGGTGGCTGTGCGGATGCGTCCGTGTTCGAGAGGATGAAGAAGTATCAGGCGTCGGTGCGGGAGGACCCGGCGAAGGTCAGACCGGCGAGTGTTTCATTCTGCTTCACTCTCTGTTGAGAGAAACCTCGAGTACAAACGCTCTGTTCCTCTGCAGGAGAACCAGTCAGCGGTGGAGCAGGCGTTACTGAGGAAGAAGAGGATGACTCAGGTGGAGAAGAACACCTGTCAGCTCTTCATCCAGACCGATCACCTGTTCTACAGATACTACAAGACCAGAGAGGCCGTCATCGCTCAGGTACGGCGGGTTTAATCACAGGTGATGATGATGATGATGATGATGATGATGATGATGATGATGGTGGTGATGATGATGATGTTCTGTGCGTCTGCTCAGATCTCCAGTCATGTGAAGGCCATCGACGCCATCTACCAGGGCACAGACTTCATGGGCATCCGCAACATCAGCTTCATGGTCAAGAGGATACGGGTCAGCCAGCGCACACACTCACTCATCATGTGTGATCAATAACCTGCCGCTCACACACTCCTGCTCTGATTACTGAGGGCGCTTTATAAGATAATTACACTCTTTCTGCTTCAATATTTCACATTTCACTTGCTATTTCTTTGTAATTAGGGGCCAAGCACCGAAGGGGAAAAGGCACATATTGGATCCATTGGGGTTCCTATTCTTCTTCCGCTCTTGAGTCTATGACAGCCCATAGAACCGCTTGCGGGAAAGTTATGAAATTTGGCACACAGATAGAGGACTGGCCCAACATTAACTACACCAATTTTGGAGTCTCTAACTCAATCCCTCTAGCACCACCACCTGTCCAAAGTTTGACTCATGTTTGTGCTCATAACTTTTGAACATAAGGGCTCTGAATCATTGGCTCAAGACGATTGAGGTTGATTTTTCCGCCATTCTTTTTTTTTTGGAAAAAAGTTATGGAATTCAAGTCGATTCGTCAAACCGTTCTTGAATAATGCGTGAACGAATTTGACAAAGTGCCTGCCAAAATGAACGTGAGGCTATATCTCCGCAACGCTTTAGCGTATTCTGACCAAACTTGGTGTTTGTTATGCCAAGCCATAGACTGTAAAAAAATATGGACGTAGTGTCCGTGACGTCACCCATAGGATTCTGAAGAGCAGCGTAAAGTAGGGTCGAGCTGGCCGTTGCCATCTTGGCAGCGCGTCACTTCCGGATAACTGACAATGGGCAAAGAGGCGGGACGTGGGTGGAGCTGAGGTGACGTGATGACTGACAGACAGCAGACAAACGGCAATCCACCTGTCACTCAGAGTGGCCACGCCCTTAATTATGCAGAACTTTAAGGCTTTATATAATGTAAACGAATGAGTTATAAAAAAATTCACCCCCTTACAGTTGTCATCAAGGGCAAAATTTGCCGTATAGACCAAAACCACTTTCTGTACCAGGCTGTAAACATGTTTTTTTCTGCTGTAAAGTTGGGCATTTTAACATGGGGCTCAATGAGATTCTGCTCTCTTTTGGAGCCTGTCTCTAGTGGTCAGTCAATGAACTGCAGTTTAAGTCACTTCCGTATTGGCTTCAAGAGAAACTGGGGGAGGTTGCCGCTTGTGCCAAGCATGACTTAGTAGTCCAGAGATACAAAAATTTGCTATTTTTGCTTATAACTTCTGGACGCTTTGGCTAAAAATCACGAAACTGGTGAAACTCACTTTAGATTCGGGGCATCACGCCGAGTCATTCAATAACCAATTTTCCCATATCAGCCATTTTGGGCATCACCATTTTGAATTTTGTCAAAAAATGCTATATTTTACGAACGCATTAGCGTATTGTTAAGTAACTCGGTATGTGTCTGATATGATATGGTATGCCCTGACAGTACTCAAAAAGTTTCAGGACAGCAGCACCTTGTGATCAAAGGTTCTAAGAAAATTTCTGAAAATGCTAATAGCTTTTGATTAAATTAGCCTATTATAATGGTCTTAATATATTACTTGGGTCATGCCGAGAACATAGATGCCAATTTTGCCATATGTAGCCGAACTTCCTGTCCGCCATTTTGTTTTTCTTTGTCTCTACTTTTTCGAACTCCTCCTAGACCGTTTGTCCGATTTTCACCAAAATCAAATCATATCATCTTCAGACCATGACAGCAAAAATATTATGGATTTCGTGTGAACAGACGAAACCGTTTTTATATACCGCAGCGACGAAGTTGAGGCATGATGCCAAAATGACTCTTGAGGCTGTATCTCTGGAATGCTTTGGCATAATGACACCAAACTTTGCATGTGTCATTGTCACCTCACTCTGACCACACCACATCAATTTCGTAACTGCGCCACCTATTGGTCAAAAGTGAAACCATTAAATCATTATTAGTGACTGTATATTTGATTTTTCAGCCATTTTGCCTAAAATCATCTTAAAATGCCTTTAATTGCTCATTGTTGCAGTTGGTCTAACGCTCCCATCCATGTTGGCACGTCTTCTTTGTGCTTGTCCCCGATAATTATTTGTAAAATTTACTAGCGATTTCTGAGTGTAAATGGTTTATTTCAGTGTCATTGATATGAATGAGACCCTGTTGTTGAAGCTGGTTTGAACTGGTTTTTTGCCGGTCTCAGATAAACACCACCAGTGACGAGCGGGATCGCTCCAACCCGTTCCGCTTCGCCAACATCGGCGTGGAGAAGTTTCTGGAGCTGAACTCGGAGCAGAACCACGACGATTACTGCCTGGCCTACGTCTTCACCGACAGAGACTTCGACGACGGCGTGCTGGGCCTGGCCTGGGTCGGCGCTCCCGCCGGTAAATGTCAGCGCTTCTGCATGATGATGAAGCTGATTCAGATCAGTGTTTGCTGAGTGAGTGAGTGATGTGTGTGTGTGTGTTTCCTCAGGGAGCTCTGGAGGAATCTGTGAGAAGAGTAAGCTCTATTCCGACGGGAAGAAGAAGTCTCTCAACACGGGCATCATCACGGTTCAGAACTACGCCTCACACGTGCCTCCCAAAGTCTCGCACATCACATTCGCACACGAGGTCGGACACAACTTCGGCTCGCCGGTGAGTGGACATGATCCCGCCGTCACGTGATCTGAGAGCGTGACTAGAACATCAGTGTTAAGGGCTCGACATTTACCCTTTTCATGTGCTCGTCCTTCGGATAAGTGAATCGGTCATTCTCTTGTCCAAGTAAAAAAAGCATTTTGTGTTTTGTAAATATAATTTATTATGAAGCAGTATTGTCAAGTAAAATCTCAGTGTCTCAAAAGCTATTATGATGATGATGGTGGTGCTCCCTCAGCATGACTCCGGGTCGGAGTGCACCCCAGGCGAGTCCAAGAGCCAAGATAAGAAGGAACGGGGGAATTACATCATGTACGCCCGCGCCACATCCGGAGACAAGCTGAACAACAACAAGTTCTCGGTGTGCAGCATCAAGAACATCAGCCAGGTGCTGGAGAAGAAGCGCGGCAGCTGTTTCGTGGGTGAGACACGCTCAGAACGACTGACGGAGCGAGGGTCAGAGGTGTGGACACAGCTGACGTGTGTGTGTGTGTGTGTGTGTGTGTGTTGGGCAGAGTCAGGGCAGCCCATCTGTGGGAACGGGCTGGTGGAGCCGGGCGAGGAGTGCGACTGCGGATACAGCGATCAGTGTAAAGACGACTGCTGCTACGACGCCAATCAACCCGACAACAGGAAGTGCAAACTCAAACCCAACAAAGTCTGCAGGTACAAACACTGGGCCGCACTGTCAGAAACCAAGAGTGACGTTACCGTCTCATTCTCAGTGCTGCTTCTCTTTAAAAACATCAGTGTACCGTTACAGAGATGTGCTTAATTCATATAACAATAGTCTCAAATCCTTCAGTAGTCTGGATTTCTGAAGGCCTGTATTCAGTTTCCGGTAATACTGTACACAGATAATGCCTGAACGAACTGTGAGCAGTTTTATACATGTATTGGCCTTTTTAATGACTCATTTGTATAAAGAGTTGTTGTTAAAATCTCTCATTAGTCAGATTGATCAAGATTCATATTTAACTCTTAGATAATAGATTTCACTCCTGTACGTTTTGACTGAGTGTCCTCTGGTTCTGACCAGCATCTCAATCATTTTGATGACTCAAAGATTCTGAAAGCGTCGTTTCTCCATCACTGATACGTTTGTTAGGGTTCGTGTTTGTTCATGTTAGGCCATTTCTCTCCATCAGGGTCTGATTGGCTTGTTCTGTGTTATTGTTACCCACTCACACGCATCAGAAAAGAACAGCGTTTCTTTAGTTTCGGGTGTTGATGTTGTGTGTGTGTGTGTGTGTCAGTCCGAGTCAGGGTCCGTGCTGTACGCACGAGTGCAGCTACAAGAGCCGTAACGAGAAGTGTCGTGAGGAGTCGGAGTGCGCTCACCAGGGCATGTGCAGCGGAGCCTCCGCCCAGTGTCCCACCTCAGAGCCCAAGGCCAACTTCACCGCCTGCCACGGGGACACACAGGTCTGCCTCAACGGGGTGAGTGACCACGCGCACACACACACACACTCACACTCACACAGACACGTGTTCACGGCAGTCACATCTGATCCTCTGTGTGTGTGTTCAGGGCTGCTCCGGGTCCATCTGTGAGAAGTACGGTCTGGAGGTCTGCACCTGCGCCAGTGTGGACGGCAAAGACGAGACGGAGCTCTGCCACGTGTGCTGCATGGAGAAAAGTCAGTGTGAACACGAGTGTGTGTGTGTGTGTGTGTGTGTGTTCTTACTGCCGACACTGATTCAGGAGATCATATCAGTATAATCGTTCATTTCCTTTCTCTCAGAGCAGCTTCATAATCCATCAATGCTTTAACATGGGTTATGATGTCTGATAATAGCAGTGTTGCAATCTCTGATCACACATGAGAACATACACTGCCTTTATTACATTAATGCAATCATTAAATAAAACACAAGAGGGCGGCAGTTGTTTGTATGAAACGAGATATAGCGCTTTATTTTGCAGTGTCCCTGTTACACATTTTACATAATAACAGTAAATTATGCATAATTACAATCAACTAAACCAAGCCCATGTTGTTAATTAATGATTCAGACTCATTTGTATAATTACACTAATAAGGGCACTTTAAAAGAAAGTACAAAAGTAACTAAAACATCAAGAACAACATTGAAGTTTATCTTTCGTTGCATTTACGTACAGTAATTATTATGATATGAAAAATCGATAGCACCGATGAATGACCAGCAGCCGTCTCTTCGCTTCAGGATAAAAACCACACAGAATACACACGTCTGCACTGAGTGTGTGTGTGTCTCTGCTGAAGTGTGTATTAACCCTCGTGTGTGTGTGTGTGTGTGACAGTGAACCCCAGCACCTGCAGCAGCACCGGCTCCGAGCGGCTCGCCCGCTTCTTCAATAAGAAGGTCACCACTCTTCAGGCCGGCTCGCCCTGCAACGACTTCAAGGGCTACTGCGACGTGTTCATGAAGTGCCGTCTGGTGGACGCCGACGGTCCGCTGGCGCGCCTGAAGAAGGCCATCTTCAACCCCGAGCTGTACGAGAACATCGCCGAGTGGATAGTGGCAAGTGTCCTCTCCTGCCGTCACGTGTGTTTGTGCCGTGTTTCGGTGTGTTGAACGCGTGTGTTTTGTGCGCAGGCTCACTGGTGGGCGGTGTTACTGATGGGAATCGCTCTGATCATGCTGATGGCAGGATTCATCAAGATCTGCAGCGTCCACACGCCCAGCAGCAACCCCAAACTGCCCCCGCCCAAACCCCTGCCAGGTGAGCACCGCCACACACACGGCCAGATCACTGATGGATGAGCGCTCGCTCGCTTCTGTCAGCCAATCCACACGCCGCGCTGTGTGTGTCTGAATTTAACATGAAGTAGCTCCATCTCGTTTGGGAACCAACAGTCGCGTCGTCACGTTTGCATAATGTCCAGTGTTTTTATTGATGGATTAAAGCGTTTGGTAACGAGTCGCGCCACAGGAACTTAAAATCTCCCTGCAATTTTTCACTTAAATAAATGCTCAAGGGTTTATCGCTTAAAAAGTGAAGAAATTAAGTTATAAATATTAACATTTTACTACTGTACTGTAAAATAATTAATGTTTAAGAAATATTCTTTATTTTACAGTGCAGTTGTATTACAGCATATTTTTGTCTTATATAAATAAAAAATATTAATTATTTCTTCTAAGTATTCATATTTTCATTGTATCATATAATGACAATAATAATTATTAAATATAGCTGCAAGCAGCAATTACCGGGGGCCAGGCACAACAAAGCTAGCAGCAGACCAACTGCAACCATGAGTAAATAAAGACATTTGGAGACAATTTCAAGCAAAAAGGTTGAAAACCCATAAATACATTGAGTTGTAATGAGATATTATTGCTTGTAATATAATTTAATTAAAATTTTTGACCACAAGGGAGCGCTGGCCTGAAACTTTCTGAGTGCCTTCAGGGCATGGTGCCGAAAACACATACTGAGTTTCGTAACGATACGCCAATGCTTTCAGAAAATATAGCATATAGCATTGCAGGTACAACTTTGGATCTTTTTTGTCTTACTATGTCTCAGTTGCAATCATTGTTTTTTTTTTTTTTAAGGTACACCAATAATAGACTAAGACTCTTCATGTCAATTTTGAAGTCATTCAGATGAACGGTACTGTAGTTAGAGCCAATTTCATGTTTTGTTCAATTATGGCGCCACTAAGTGGCGCAGTTCCACCACTTTTTGTGTGTGTCCTCAGAGTGCCCCCATACTTAAGCGTCAAATTTGGTGAAAATATCTCATTTCGTTGAGGAGTTATAGACATTTGTATTTGAGCATTTAAAAAATAACCCACACCTGACTTTGGTTTTTTTTTGCCGCTTACTATTAAAATTTTGACATTTGACCACTAACATTAATTCAGCCTGCTATGACTCTGATTTTCCTGCGGCGGTTTCGTCTCGATCGGACTAATGGTTTCAAAGATATTCGCAAAAGTTTGTTTAAGAGCTAAATCACAACATTGCACAAACCATAAGGCGAAACCTAGCATGTTTGTTATTGTTGGACTTGGCAAGGATTCAGGAATATAAGGATGTGACTCCCGTGAAAATTAGTCAACCAAATCCAAAGTTATAAGCATGTGAATATTTGATTTTACCACTAGGTGGCGCTGGCTCTAAACTTCTCAGGCTCTTTCAGGGCATCGTGCCGATGACCCATACTGAGTTTCATAGCGCCACCTGCTGGCAACAGGAAGTGTGGCAAATACAAATGACTGACGTAGTCCTCCTATTTTTATATATTTAAATGCATATTGCCCACCGTGCGCTGTTTTCCTGAGGCCACCGGGTGGCGGTGGTACGGGTGCGGGCCCTTTCATCGCTGCTTGCAGCTTTAATCTTTGGAATATAATGTGATTAATGATTGTTAGTGTTATTATAATCCCAATCAGAGCTATGAATCTCATGCGTTCTATTGGACAAAAGTTACTCTTTGAAATGTTATGCTCCTAATGTGGCAGTCAATATTTTTCACTGTATCGTGTGAGCTCTGCTCATAAATCATGAGTTAACGCTGTGTTTCCTCTCTCCGGTGAAGGAACGCTGAAGAGACGACGGGCTCAACACGCGGCCCAGCAGCAGCAGCAGCAGCACCTCAACCAGAACCAGCACGCTCACGGCCACCAGAACCAGCGGCCGGCCCCGCGCCAGGCCCAGCGCCAGCCGCAGCCGCAGCGCCACCACCGGCAGCCCCGCGAGAACTACCAGATGGGCCAGATGAGACGCTGAGGCGCCGGAGCCGCCGCCCACGGCCCGACTGAAGGAGGCTGCCGCCGCAGTGATGCCGTCCTTCGGTCCGACCGTGGGGCGAGGCTTTCCTCCAAAGAACCAAACCGGGCCGCCGCTCCTCCTCATTACAGTACAGAGCTTCATCCGGATCACACACTAAAGTGGAACGCTCGACAGTGCCCATAATGCTTCCGCAGACTGGAGTTTCTCACCGCACCGCTGCCCTTCATTCACTCGCGGAGCAGCTCCGTTCCTCAGTTGTGTTTTGTAACGATTCTTTTCGTTTGTTTTTGCCCTCGCGTGCCAAGGTTTACCGGGGTATTTGTAGATAGTCACTTCTTTCCTTTGAAAACACTCGAGACTCAACGTGGTTTGATATGAAAACATCTTTTTAAGGAAACGTGTGGATCTTCGGCCCGAACCGTTGCCACCTGCTCGGAAAAGGACTTTTATTTTGTAAGACCAGAAATATTACGCCTTCCCTTTTCCAGACTCACGGCTGTACAGAGAAACGATATTAGCTGTATTATACGAAGAGTATTTCTTCTACTGTTGATAAGAGATTTACAGTTTTGTTGACAACACTCAGGACTCAAAAACACTCAAACGGAGGCGGCGGTTCAGCGCGAGGAGGACGGATCCCGCGCCAGCCGCCCGACGTCATTCCACCGGTTACGTGCTTCATTCTGTGTGTGTGTGTGTGTGTGTGTGTGTGTATATAGCTCATCTAGAATCACGTCCTCATGTCCACGGCACTTCCTGTACACGCCCCGATGAGGAATGTGCATGAACAACTTGATTTTAATGTGTGTGTTAGCGGTACGACCATGAAGATGAAGATCATGATCGTTTCTACAGAAGCCTGTATGTGCCACGGAATAAAAGATTGAAAAGCAATTGCGACTTTCTCACAATTCAGACATTTTTTTTTCGCAAATCACTTTTCGCGATTCTGAATTCTCGCCAGTTGTTTTTCTCACAATTCTTTTTCTCTCGCAAATCTGACTTCTCGCAATTATGAGTTATTTCTCGCAATTCTGAATTTTTTTCTTGCAATTACGAGTTTTTATTTCTCGCATGTATGAGAAAAAAATTCAGAATTGCGAAAAATAAAAACTCATAATTGCAAGAAAAAAGTCAGAATTGCGAGAATCAAAATTGTGAGAAATAAACACGTAATTGCGAGTTTAAAAAAATTCTTGCAAATCTGTTTTTGTTTTTTTCTCGCAAATTTTTATTTCTCACAATTGCAAGTTATAATTGTGGGGAAAAGGTAGAAATTACCTTTATCTTTTTATTCTGTGGCAGACACGAGCTTCCACAGGTTTCAGATGACTGAAGTAACGAAGTGTTTTTGGGATGTTCAGATCCAGCGTTTGCTGTGAAGAGCTGCTCACGTGAAATCATACGAAATGATGATTTGAACCTGGTTACGAAAATTCCCTGCAAATGTGTTTTAAAGTGTAGCTGTAGTTTCCCTGTAGAGGATTCTCATGGTACTATTAACACAGGTTTAGTTTACAGTCCGCTGAGACTCCATCATCATCATCCTCATCCTCCTGCAGATGGGCGGCAGTCTCAGGTGTGTGAAGGGCCGCTCCCGAGGGAACATCACGCTTCCCTTCATCCTCTCTGACACAGAGCAGGACTTTGTCACGTCTATCTCAGCAGGTGTAAACTATGTACAGTAACTGGAGAATTTCTGTTATATTTGAAGGTACATTTTGATACTTTTCTTTTGTTCGCCTCTAGACAAGAGTTTGTCGAGTCCAGGCCGGCCGCCGAGCCACATCCGGTTCTTCTTTTCCGTACTGCCGTCTGCCATGAAGGAACGAGGCAGCGCTTCGGTGGTTTTGCGGTGGTCTGGACTGGAGGAGATCTGAATATTTGCCTGTATTTGACTTTTTAATTTTTACGTAGTCTTGGTGAAATTTCATAGAGGAAAAGTGCACTGAAAAAAAGTCTTAATCGAGTCCAAATGTTGTAGGTGAAAATAGGCCGAACACTAAAATTGAGAAACGAATGAACAAAAAAAGATTAATACTGCTGTCTGTTAATGTTCACTGTGTTTTATACAGTACCTAAATTTTTGTTCACTTTGAACATTTTTACGTAACATTTCAAAACGTATTGTGCAAAGAGATGTAATTTTTTTGGAGTACTTGAAATGCATTAATAAAAAGACTGGGTTGAATGGCTGCTGTGCGTCTTCATGTGTGTGTCTCCATCCTCTGAGCGTGTGCTGTTGACGAGGATCTGCAGCGTCTGAACTCCTGCTCCTCTGAGGCCTTCAGGCGTGTGACTTCAGCGGAAACGCCACAGAACCACATCCTGCACAGAGATCAGACACCACACACTCCACTCAGTCCTTTCACTGATAGATCAGACACCACACGCTCCGCTCAGTCCTTTCACTGATAGATCAGACACCACACGCTCCGCTCAGTCCTTTCACTGATAGATCAGACACCACACGCTCCGCTCAGTCCTTTCACTGATAGATCAGACACCACACGCTCCGCTCAGTCCTTTCACTGATAGATCAGACACCACACACTCAGTCCTTTCACTGATAGATCAGACACCACACACTCCACTCAGGCCTTTCGTTAGATCAGACACCACACGCTCCGCTCAGTCCTTTCACTGATAGATCAGACACCACACGCTCCACTCAGTCCGTTCACTGATAGATCAGACACCACACACTCAGTCCTTTCACTGATAGATCAGACACCACACACTCCACTCAGGCCTTTCGTTAGATCAGACACCACACGCTCCGCTCAGTCCTTTCACTGATAGATCAGACACCACACGCTCCACTCAGTCCGTTCACTGATAGATCAGACACCACACGCTCCACTCAGTCCTTTCACTGATAGATCAGACACCACACGCTCCACTCAGGCCTTTCACTGATAGATCAGACACCACACGCTTCACTCAGTCCTTTCACTGATAGATCAGACACCACACGCTCCGCTCAGTCCTTTCACTGATAGATCAGACACCATACGCTCCACTCAGTCCTTTCACTGATAGATCAGACACCACAAGCTCCGCTCAGTCCTTTCACTGATAGATCAGACACCACACGCTCCGCTCAGTCCTTTCACTGATAGATCAGACACCACACGCTCCGCTCAGTCCTTTCACTGATAGATCAGACACCACACGCTCCACTCAGTCCTTTCACTGATAGATCAGACACCACACGCTCCGCTCAGTCCTTTCACTGATAGATCAGACACCACACGCTCCACTCAGTCCTTTCACTGATAGATCAGACACCACACGCTCCGCTCAGTCCTTTCACTGATAGATCAGACACCACACACTCAGTCCTTTCACTGATAGATCAGACACACACGCTCCGCTCAGTCCTTTCACTGATAGATCAGACACCACACGCTCCACTCAGTCCGTTCACTGATAGATCAGACACCACAAGCTCCGCTCAGTCCTTTCACTGATAGATCAGACACCACACGCTCCGCTCAGTCCTTTCACTGATAGATCAGACACCACACGCTCCGCTCAGTCCTTTCACTGATAGATCAGACACCACACGCTCCGCTCAGTCCTTTCACTGATAGATCAGACACCACACACTCAGTCCTTTCACTGATAGATCAGACACCACACACTCCACTCAGGCCTTTCGTTAGATCAGACACCACACGCTCCGCTCAGTCCTTTCACTGATAGATCAGACACCACACGCTCCACTCAGTCCGTTCACTGATAGATCAGACACCACACACTCAGTCCTTTCACTGATAGATCAGACACCACACACTCCACTCAGGCCTTTCGTTAGATCAGACACCACACGCTCCGCTCAGTCCTTTCACTGATAGATCAGACACCACACGCTCCACTCAGTCCGTTCACTGATAGATCAGACACCACACGCTCCACTCAGTCCTTTCACTGATAGATCAGACACCACACGCTCCACTCAGGCCTTTCACTGATAGATCAGACACCACACGCTTCACTCAGTCCTTTCACTGATAGATCAGACACCACACGCTCCGCTCAGTCCTTTCACTGATAGATCAGACACCATACGCTCCACTCAGTCCTTTCACTGATAGATCAGACACCACAAGCTCCGCTCAGTCCTTTCACTGATAGATCAGACACCACACGCTCCGCTCAGTCCTTTCACTGATAGATCAGACACCACACGCTCCGCTCAGTCCTTTCACTGATAGATCAGACACCACACGCTCCGCTCAGTCCTTTCACTGATAGATCAGACACACGCTCCACTCAGTCCTTTCACTGATAGATCAGACACCACATGCTCCGCTCAGTCCTTTCACTGATAGATCAGACACCACACGCTCCACTCAGTCCTTTCACTGATAGATCAGACACCACACGCTCCGCTCAGTCCTTTCACTGATAGATCAGACACCACACGCTCCGCTCAGTCCTTTCACTGGTAGATCAGACACCACACACTCAGTCCTTTCACTGATAGATCAGACACACGCTCCACTCAGGCCTTTCGTTAGATCAGACACCACACGCTCCGCTCAGTCCTTTCACTGATAGATCAGACACACACGCTCCGCTCAGTCCTTTCACTGATAGATCAGACACCACACGCTCCACTCAGTCCGTTCACTGATAGATCAGACACCACACGCTCCACTCAGTCCTTTCACTGATAGATCAGACACACGCTCCACTCAGTCCTTTCCCTGATAGATCAGACACCACAAGCTCCACTCAGTCCTTTTACTGATAGATCAGACACCACACGCTTCACTCAGTCCTTTCACTGATAGATCAGACACCACACGCTTCACTCAGTCCTTTCACTGATAGATCAGACGCTCCACTCAGTCCTTTCACTGATAGATCAGACACCACAAAGTCCTTTCACTGATAGATCAGACACCACACGCTCCACTCAGTCCTTTCACTGATAGATCAGACACCACACGCTCCGCTCAGTCCTTTCACTGATAGATCAGACACCACACGCTCCGCTCAGTCCTTTCACTGATAGATCAGACACCACACGCTTCGCTCAGTCCTTTCACTGATAGATCAGACACCACAAAGTCCTTTCACTGATAGATCAGACACCACAAAGTCCTTTCACTGATAGATCAGACACCACACGCTCCGCTCAGTCCTTTCACTGATAGATCAGACACCACAAAGTCCTTTCACTGATAGATCAGACACCACACGCTCCACTCAGTCCTTTCACTGATAGATCAGACACCACACGCTCCGCTCAGTCCTTTCACTGATAGATCAGACACCACAAAGTCCTTTCACTGATAGATCAGACACCACACGCTCCGCTCAGTCCTTTCACTGATAGATCAGACACCACACGCTCCGCTCAGTCCTTTCACTGATAGATCAGACACCACACGCTCCGCTCAGTCCTTTCACTGATAGATCAGACACACACGCTCCGCTCAGTCCTTTCACTGATAGATCAGACACACGCTCCACTCAGGCCTTTCGTTAGATCAGACACCACACGCTCCACTCAGTCCTTTCACTGATAGATCAGATACCACACGCTCCACTCAGGCCTTTCGTTAGATCAGACACCACACGCTCCACTCAGTCCTTTCACTGATAGATCAGACACCATACGCTCCACTCAGTCCTTTCACTGATAGATCAGACACCACAAGCTCTACTCAGTCCTTTTACTGATAGATCAGACACACACGCTCCACTCAGTCCTTTCACTGATAGATCAGACACCACACGCTTCACTCAGTCCTTTCACTGATAGATCAGACACCACAAAGTCCTTTCACTGATAGATCAGACACCACACGCTCCACTCAGTCCTTTCACTGATAGATCAGACACCACACGCTCCGCTCAGTCCTTTCACTGATAGATCAGACACCACACGCTTCGCTCAGTCCTTTCACTGATAGATCAGACACCACAAAGTCCTTTCACTGATAGATCAGACACCACACGCTCCGCTCAGTCCTTTCACTGATAGATCAGACACCACACGCTTCGCTCAGTCCTTTCACTGATAGATCAGACACCACAAAGTCCTTTCACTGATAGATCAGACACCACACGCTCCACTCAGTCCTTTCACTGATAGATCAGACACCACACGCTCCGCTCAGTCCTTTCACTGATAGATCAGACACCACACGCTCCGCTCAGTCCTTTCACTGATAGATCAGACACCACACACTCCACTCAGTCCTTTCACTGATAGATCAGACACCACAAAGTCCTTTCACTGATAGATCAGACACCACACGCTTCACTCAGTCCTTTCACGCTTGCACAGTAACTTATCTGGTACTTACAAATGAACAAAATCAGAAACATTGTTCCTTGTTGATGGGAAACTCAACCCACTCAAGCAAATCACAATCCCTAGACTTGAGCTGACAGCGGCAACCATAGCCGTCATAGTAGACAAAATACTAAGACAAGAGCTTCAAATTCCACTACAGCAGTGGATTTTCTGGACAGACAGCACTACAGTGCTCAGCTACATTGGCAATTCAAAACATTCATAGCAAACAGGATCTCACTAATACGAGATGCTACTACTCCATTATAGTGGAGGTTTGTCAAGACATCACAAAACCCTGCAGATCAAGCTACCAGAGGTCTTAAAGCAAAGGACTTTATACAAGCGGAAACATGTATTAACAGACCTGACTTTTTATTGAAACCAGAAGAAGAATGGCCACAAAGACTGATGAGTCAAATGAGTCAAGTCACAAAAAGACCCTGAAAAATGAAAACAAGGACATTGTGAGCAAGTTAACAATACTACTCAAGCTGACTTCAGAGAAAGTCCCTTCTACAGGAGCAAATGCAAAAATACAAATCAACAATTGAGAAAATGTCCCTGAGCCTGGAAGACTTGAATCAAGCAGAAATTCAGCTTATCCAAACAGCAATTCCAGGAATAAACTGAGGCTCTGAGGAAGAATGTTCCTGTTAAGAGGAGTCAGCTGTACAAGCTTGACCCTGTACTTCAGGATGGGACACTAAGAGTTGGTGGTAGGCCCAACAGAGCAGCCATGCCAGAAGAATCCAAACACCCTGCAATCCTCTCAAAAAGCTCCAGGATTTCCATTCTCATTCTAAATTATATTCATCATAGATGTGGACACTGTGTTATCTACACTGGCACAAATTTTGTGAGCGCAGAAAGAGAGCTGCAAGGGGCACTAAGAAGCCTGCTAAGAAACTAAGAAACTCAACCCAGTTTACGGCCAGGTGTCTTTAGGCAAGGCAAGGCCAATATCTTGCTGATTTGTTCTGGAGCAGATGGGCTCATGAGTACCTTCCCATTCTTCAGGAACGCAGCAAATGGTCAAGATTTAAAAGGAACTTTGAACCTGGTGATGTGGTGCTAGTTGTGGACAGTTCTTCCCGCCGTAATTCATGGATAATGGGAAGAGCAATTCAAACCTTGCCAGACTCCAGTGGAACTGTACGCCTGGTAAAGTTAAAGACCAAAACAAATATACTGGAGAGACCTGTAAATAAATTGTGCTTAAGAGGCAATTTAAGCATGCAGACTAACAAAGAACTATCAAGAGTAAAGATAACCAAAGGAAAAGGTGGAAGAACTAAGTAGCTAATTCTTATAAATGTTCAAGTTTAATGGCTCTGGTATTTGAATATGAAGATGATAATTGCTTGATATCCTTCCCAACCAATTAGGGGCCGGATGTGTAAGAGCCATATGTTATTTGTTTCTTATATATATGTTGAATAACTATTTGTGTGCATTAAGCAATTGTTAAATAACTATGAGTAAATAATTAATGTGTAATATAATATTTCTTAGTGACAATGATGTAATTTCCGGAAATGACCGTTAGTTTTGTGTGATGCAATACAGTTTTTTGACCGTGTAACATTTTTCCAGTTAATTTTGTTATTAAACTTTTTAAAATTAAGTGACTGGATGTTATTCGAGTTCAAATCACGCTCACACATGAAGAAGAATCAACAAAGATGAGAATTTAGACGGATTGCTATCACAGGATTGTTATTTATACAAATAAATATAAAAAAAGTCTCTGAATTTCTGACTAGGAAACACAGACTTGGAATTCCCAACTAGGAATTTCCGACTAGGAACTCCTTGTTGAAAATTCCTAGTCGGAGTTTCCTAGTCAGAAATTCTGAGTTGGAGTTTCCTAGTCGGAAAGTGGACGAATGCCCTCTCAAGTCACATTTACTACTGGGAAACTCTGATGACAGAGTTGGGCGTGCCATCAATTTTAAACATGGCGGAGCGGAGAACGATTGCTGCTGTGACTGGTAATCTTTATTAGTTTTTCCACAACAGTTACATCTCCTTGTATTGATGTAGGAAACCCATCAGTCTAGGGGCCTCAGTTATAAAACTGTCCTAAATTTGATCTTACGATCATTTTTCAAATGTGCATACGTGTGATTCATAGAATGAACGTACACACAGAAAACGTGCGTATACGTTAAACATGTTAAATCTGTAAATCTTCAACTTGCACATAGCTAAATGGTTTCAGCTCTCTGCCTTGTAAACAAAGCCTAATTAATGTCATTTACATATAAAAGAGCACCAGTCATCGTCCAAATTCAAATTTAGAATGGCGAGCTGCATGAATAGCTTAGATTTCTAAAACTCTGCAGTACCCCGACAAGGAAAAGTGCTTATGTCTGCTCAAACGCTGATTTTTTCACGTCAAAGACAGCTTTTATAAATACAAGTGTTGTCGTGGATTGTAGTGTATGGCACGCTCTAATATAAAATCTGTACATATGCACGCTTTATAAATGAGGCCCTAGGAAACTCCAACTTGGAATTCCAGACTAAGAATTTCCGACTAGGAAACTCCAACTAGGAAACTCCAACTTGGAATTTCCAACAAGGCATTTCCAACTCGGATTTTACGACTAGGAAACTCTGACAAGGATTTTTTGTCTAGGAAATCTGACTCAGAATTTCCGACTAGGAAACTCAGACTGGGAATTTCCGACTAGGACACTCAGACTAGGAAACTCCAACTTGGAATTTCCAACTTGGAATTTCCAACTAGGAAACTCCAACTAGGAATTTCCAACTAGGAAACTCCAACTTGGAATTTCCAACTAGGCATTTCCGAATCGACACTTCTGACGTGGAATTTCCAACAAGGCATTTCCAACTCTGATTTTCTGACTAGGAAACTCAGACTGGGAATTTCCGACTAGGACACTCAGACTAGGAAACTCCAACTTGGAATTTCCAACTAGGAAACTCCAACTTGGAATTTCCAACTAGGAAACTCCAACTTGGAATTTCCAACTAGGAAACTCCAACTTGGAATTTCCAACTAGGAAACTCCAACTTGGAATTTCCAACTAGGAAACTCCAACTTGGAATTTCCAACTAGGCATTTCCGAATCGACACTTCTGACGTGGAATTTCCAACAAGGCATTTCCAACTCTGATTTTCTGACTAGGAAACTCTGACTAGGATTTTTTGTCTCGGAAACCTGATGGACTTTCCGACTAGATAACATTCTTAAATCAAATACATTTACTGGAGAAACAAAATGACTTCAGATATTAAGCCTTGTTTTCAGAAATTGTATCAAATTGAAACAACACTTTACAATAAGATCTCATTTAGTAATATTGGAATCTAAGGAAGAACATCATGTTTGCAGTGTGTTTTATTCTGCTCTGAAATATAATGAGACTCACTTTTCCCGACTCTCTCCTGATTTAATCCGGATCCTCCACACACTGAGTTCCAGGTCCTGATCGGGTCCGTTCCAGCTCATGATGTTCCTGACGCGCCTCAGCCAGCTGGACCAGACCAGCTCGCCCTTCCAGACCAGCCTGATGGAGGTCAGGTGACCCAGATCAGCGGCCACCGCAGCCAATGAGGTGAAGGCCTTCGGACTGCTGCTGTCTTGATACCTGCAACACACCAGAGCTCATGATCACGTGATGATCACATTCACTACTGCAGTGACACACACAAACACACACACGTTCACCATCTTTGTGGGGACTCTCCATAGACGTAATGGTTTTTATACTTTATAAACTGTATATTCTCTCCCCTTACATTGACCCTACCCCTAAACCTACACATCTCAAACACACACACACAACATTGATCTGTGGAGATCCAGTGATGATGACGTGTTGTTGACGACCCGCAGCAGAAGTTGATTGATTGTTGACCAACACTGCTTATATATTAAAGTTAGGCGTGAAACAGCTTTAGGATACTGCAGTTCTTTAACTCAACATCTGTTTTCTTATCAGGTGCCTTCTGTCGTCTGATTGATAGTTTAGACTGTTTTATCAAGTAAAAGTCTTATAGTATAATTATACAAACGTCCTCCTTCAGCTCGTGTCTTTCTGCTGTCAGATCTGACCTGAACGTAATAATAACTTTAATATTGTTAGTAATATTTCAGCTGGACTGAAGCAGCTTTACTTGATTATCCAGACATCATTTATTATAAAAATCATGCGTATCAAATATCATCAGCTTTTGAGGAAGGTTTATTAGTTCATCTCTCAATCATCATTGTATTATATGTTTTAAAATGGCAGATCATAAAACTAAGCATTTAAATATCATCTTATGATATATTATTGGCAGATATTGATATTTATATGCATTTTATTCAAGCATCTGCTATACTGTTATAAACATCTCAGTGATTTACAAGCATCAGAATTACATATAAATATCAGCATCTGCATATTTTTCAGTTTGAATCTCTGAATAAAACTGAGCTGTTTTTCCCACTATATCAGACTTTATGAGCCATAAAAGACTGATGTATCAAATATGATACATAAAACACAAATGCACACTTATGTGTGTGCTTTTGTAAGCAGGCATCATTGACTGGTGTTCTGGACTCACAGGGTGACGGGGACGTCTCGGGTCTCTCCTCGGGTGCCGTTGAGCGAGACGGACAGCGCGGCCTCGACCGGCTCCATCAGGTTCATCAGGTGGACTCTGATCTGGTAGTGAAACACTGAGGGAGAGGGAAGAGGGTGTGTGTTTCGCTATATAAACAGACACAGGAAACACCTTCCGCTTCAGCCTCGCCTGCTGTTTTTATCCAGACGCCCGTCTAGACTCAAACGCGGGCCACAATTACAGCCGCATTAACTGACCTTTATAGGGAGCTTCTGGGCCGGTTTTGAAGTACAGGCCTTTAGCGTTCTTCCCCACGCGCTCGCGCCGCACATCGTAGCCCAGCATGTTGCAGCGCATCTGTTTGCAGTCCAGACACAGGCCTTTGTTGAAGGTGCTGTCGTCACGGCAACGGTAGCCTATTATGGGCTGGCTGGTGTTGATCAGGGAGTCGGTGAAGAGTTTGACTGCGCGCTCGTGGGCGCATTTAATGGTCTTGGGAACACCTTGAACACACCATGAGTCATTATAATGACCGTCTAGACTAGTGTACAATATGCACTTTTAAAATAGTACGTGAAACACTGCTTTATTTAGTGCCTATTCACACAGAATGTGTTCTTGCGTTCCTGTCCTATTTTAATAGCTGGGTTTATGTAAATATGACTAGATGGATGCATTTGGCCACTGAAGTGTTTGAGTTTGTGTATATATTTAGATTTTTATTTTTTGCATATGAAGCTTCTGTCACCAAGACAAATATCTTGTGTATGTGAGCAAATTTGGCAATATCTCGAGACCCCTGTGTTTTGTTCCATAAAAACTCAAGAACAGCCCCTAATTTTGCATATTCGATTCATCATCTTATACAGTCCGTTTATCAATATTTCTCCATGAGTCGGGTTCGGTACCTTGCAGGCCGTACTGATAGACGTTCGTGTAAATGTCGAGCATCTTGCAGCCGGTCTGAAAGGAGCCTCCGTTGGGGTAGAAGTCCACGTGAGCGACGCTCTGCTTGATTCCCACTCCCGGCATGAGGCTGGATCCGGTGAAGGTGTGGATGGCGTCCACAAACTGAGCGTCGTCCGGAGACAGCCTGTCAAACGCCGGCAGACCTTCGAAGTGCGGCCCGGCCGGATCCAGACCTGCGTCACACAACAGACATCAGTGTAAACTATAACACAGTTCGTCAAGACAAACTGTGATGTTGGCTTGAGAAAGCCTGGCTGGAAAGTTTGAAGACATTTTAAAAGCTTGAATTGCATGTTTTAGTTTGTTGCTAGCATGATTTAACACATTGCTAGCATGATTTAGCAGTTTTAAATCGTACGGGAAGTCGGATCAGTTAGAAAAGATCGAGCATTCTGAAGGTCTTAGGTTTGGTGGTTGTAGCTTGAAGCAGGAGGAGTAAAGCCCAAAGTATACTTGACGTGTGCAGTCGAATGTGTAGCCTTTCAAAGTATACTCCGTTTGATAGCGTGCGAACACAGGCAGTCGGCACATGCATGTTTCATCTCTGTCCAGTGTCTGCGCTATTTTTCTCCAGAAGTCATGAGCGATTGAATGTCTTTGTATTCTTTTAAACTAGAGTTGCATCTCTCTCATAATTTCCTCACACAAGCGCTTGTCACTGCGGTCGTCTGCTTTTGTTGCGGTTTCTGGTATTTCGTTGTTGTTCTGTCTCTTTAGTTTCATTTTCTACTTCTACAAGGTGCTGCCACCTTGTGGAACAACTGATTTGTGCAAAACAAATTCAACGTGCATATGCGTAGAGTACTGGCATGCTATTCTGGTGACAAAATCTGCGTCGCACACTGTACGTGGACCCTCGCGTACATGTAAAAACCCAAGTATACTTTGGGCTTTAGAGTCCAAAATTTTAGCCTCAGAAGAAAAAAAAAGAAGTTTAAATAGCATTTAAGTATGTTGGCTTTCTCAATGAGCTTTTATTGTTCTTTATTATCTGTATCGACGGGAACAGCAGCACGTCAGTGTTTCAGTGTGGCTGAGTTTTGATTGAGCATCTCATCAGAAGTTGGTGGAGAATGCGGGTCTCATCTACACAACACAGTCAGTCTGAATGGGAAGTTTCAGAATGAATCGTTAAGAACGTCACTTGTTCATTAGTAGATGAGCTGGTTAACAGGGTTAGTGGTCAGATGATGCTGACGCTCACTGAACGCAAACACCAGCAGACTCTGATAAAGTGACGTGTAGCCATGTGTGTGTGGGTTAGGTGCCTTACACCTAAGGGTTACGAGAGTGGAAGAGAGCGCTGTTCATTCACTCCACCCACTGAGACTCGAACCTGTGACCTTCGGTCCAACTCTCTAACCATTAGGCCACAACTGCCCCAATCCTGTCTGATGCATGTTTGCTGCTTCATACCAGTAATGCGGCCCACTTTCCTCCGTCCTCTGAAATGGCTTCCTGCAAATCCAGCCACATGCGCTCCCAGACTGTAGCCAATCAGATGGACTTGATCCATGGAGAGCTGAGCCGCTTCCTGTCCGGAGAGGAAGTGCCATCAGGACTTAGATACTGATGCACATACAGTATATCAAAAGCATTTTTTTAAATGAAAGTCACCATGAATTCAAAATTGATTCTTATGTTTGAATGGATGTTTGCAGTGTTCATTCTAAATGATTAATCATTATTGTGTTAATAATCCTGAGTCAGAATAACTTCATCTCTTCTCTGATGACGGGGCAACCTGTCACTCACATGAGATCCACCAATAGCAAACCACAACCATCCAATCAATTCCCGACGGACAAAATGTTCAAACAAGAACATTTGTTCTTGTTCCTGAAGCGTTTCACTCGAGTTGGGAATTAAGAAATGGTATTTGTTGTAGTTTCCCTTCAGCGCTATCTAACTGTGACGGGACCACCAGCATGTTTAGATTTTTATATGCGGTGGGTTTCATTCCCAGAACGTTCCCATTAAAGACCCTCATTACCTCCAGCCATTTGAGCAGCGTGGCCACGTCCTGCCCCACCTGTCTGCTGTTCTTGGCAGCGATTGGATACGGCTGAAGGGCCAGATTCCTCCAATCGCTGATGAGCACGTTGACCTGCCCGAGCCGCACCTTCAGCGCAGAGGCCAGATTGAAGATCCACTTCTCCATGAGTCCGTTCATCTGAGAGCAGGACAAGAGCACATACACCCTGAGCACTCAAACACGCTGTAAAACAAAGTGATTCATCCCCTTCCCTCCGTCTCGAGGAACTTCCTGTCTGCTCTGCATGTTTGTTGACACATGAGCCGAGTCGTGCAGCAGCGATACGCCGCATTCACGGGCAATAAACAGATGATTACTGGAAAAAACAAGCGTTTGCATTTCTACTGAGAAACTGCAGCCATACATCATCCCAGCTAACAAACATATGTTCCTGTTATGTTAGGAAAATGTTCTCTGAACGTTTTTTTAAATGTTTTAATGCTTGGTTCTGTGAACGTTGAGGTAAACATTCCATTCCGCAAACATGGGATTGTTACTTTTGAATGTTCTCTGAACGTTTAAAAAACATTCCATGAACAATGTATAAATAACGTTTTGAGAACATTATTAAAGACCAGATGACTTTGAATGAACATTATATTAATGTTACTGGAGGAACGTTTGTTCATGACTTTGAGAGAACCTTGACAGAACGTTCCCCTCTCTCATCGCGTTCCCTTCATGTGTGTGTGTTCTGACGTACTGTCCATCCGTGTATGACCAGCACCAGAGGAAGGCTTTGGTTGTAGCCGCATCTGTGGAGGCTCTCGGATCTGAACGGGACCACAGCGCAGGTCTCCTCAAACACCGTCCCCTCGTGATACAGATGGAAGCTGGACTTCAGCAGCGTCTTCATTGGAGTAGAGCCGCGAGTCTCTGCCGCAGCTTCTGCAAATAAAGCCAGATGTGTAATTTCAAAGCATGAAACCCCATCCCATCATGCCGTCCTGCAGCTTTCAACTCTTTCCATGGCAAGTGTTCAAAGAGCCTCTCTGAGAACATGCAATTACAGACTGAAGTTCAGTGTGTCAGACTAAAATAAGAGTTGTGTGTGCCGGTATGTGGTTCAGGACTCCCGTTCTTCTTACCTGTGATGTTTGAGTGTCCTCTCGCAGACGCAGTGAAAGCACACATGAGGAATAAAGCGCTCGGCACGCTCATGATCAACGGCAGGGACCGAGAGTCTCTCCTGTGGATCCGCTTCTGCTCTTCTGTGGGAGTCTGAAGAGCTGCTCAAGGTGGAGAACGCATGTGTGTGTGAGAGAGAGATGGTGGGAGGGGCCTGAGTGACTCATGGGAAAAGATCTCTGCGCTGATTGGCTGCTGGCTGAAGAAAGGGAAATACAGTGGGTTAATCCGTCTCCACCCTTTCTCTTAGACTGGTTGAAGTTCATGAATGCTTTGGAGTACAGACCTCTTCTTAGAGAAGACAAAAGTGAAAGCAGCTTCAAAAAATGAAAGTGTTAAAAGGTTTGAGAAGTTTACTGTAAAGCAAATGTACTGAATGAAACTTTTTATTTTACACAAAATATATATTTTTAAAAATAATTTACACACAGCTATAAACTCAAAGCCCTTTGTCTAACAAAGTTTTGTTCCAAATTTGAGCCGCTAAATGTTTTTAAAGTACCATTTGAGGGATGAATTTTGAGTGTTTAGGTTTCAGATGATGATTACTAAAATATGTGACAGGGAAAAAAGGCAATAAAAAAGCGCGCCAGGTGACTGTTAACAGAGAGAAAGACTAGATGTTATCAAGTTTCGCTTGATCTGTTGTAACCTGTTGAAACTGTATCTGTGTCAAGGTTATTAAAGTGAACTCAAACTAAAACAAAAACTGAACCCATGAACTCAAGGAATGAAGAAAAAATAAACTTCAAATTCAAAATTAAATGTTAAAAAAGTAACATTAAAAAAAAAAAAACCCTAAAACTAAACTGACACTATCATTCATTGCTTCAGAACTGACGAAAACCATTTAATATTTTCAGTTTTCATTTTTAATACTTCGTTCTTGAGTCGATATTGACTCTCTGGTCTTGGCCATTGTGGAGAGGTTGGAGTCTGTTTGATTGAGTGTGTGGACAGGTATCTTTTATACAGGTAACGAGTTCAAACAGGTGCAGTTAATACAGGTAATGAGTGGAGAACAGGAGGGCTTCTTAAAGAAAAACTAACAGGTCTGTGAGAGCCGGAATTCTTACTGGTTGGTAGGTGATCAAATACTTATGTCATGCAATAAAATGCTAATTAATTATTTAAAAATCATACAATGTGATTTTCTGGATTTTTGTTTTAGATTCCGTCTCTCACAGTTGAAGAGTACCTATGATAAAAATTACAGACTTCTACATGCTTTGTAAGTGGGAAAACCTGCAAAATCGGCAGTGTATCAAATACTTGTTCTCCCCACTGTAATCAGTAGATATCAAACGATCTGTAACAATGCAATACTATCACATTTAAAAACATGTTTTACTCACATAAGTGTTGCACTATTCCTGTCGGATCCAATGTAGAAGGCACAGCATCGTCTTTAATCTCATTCTGTCTGCAAATCCAGTCTCTTGTTTACAAACGAATCCACAGTGAATTGAAGCAAACAAACGTCTTAACCACGTGAGCTGGATCTTCATTAAAGATAAAGTTCAACCGCATTCCTAATATTGGAATCCAAAGGAAGCGTATGCAGCGACTGTGTTCTTCCACATCCAGGCACTGCACACTATTTTGTAATCTTCAATGGCATGTTTATTGCTTGTTAGCTCGATCCGGTTTTATTTACCTATTACATGTCATGCGCGAATCTGTGGGCGGGGCTACAGATTTAGGCGTTGGTCATCTTCTGTTGAAGCAACGTTTCTGATGTCACAGGGGCCAGCTGTCAATAAAAGCTTTTCTTTGACTAACAAGGAAGTTTTTCAGCTCTGAAACTTACAGGATATTTTTATATTACGATGACCTTTTATATATCAAAAGCTCAAGGAAAAGCTGATTTCTCAATTCATGACCCCTTTAATAAATATATAAGTAAAGTTAAGTAATAAGTTAAGTATAAGTAAGTTGTTCCTTATGCAATGATACCCATGCCGTGAATGAAAGGCTTACAAATACTGTAGTTTAAATTGAAAAATGAGATGAAGCGAGGTCTTTACAGTAGGGCTGAATGTTTTGACCGAGACAGGCGAGGGTTGGAGGTCAGGTCAGCACACACAGTGTGCCACAGCATATGTACACGCTAAAAACAACCCAAGCTGGGCTGAAAATGGACAAACCCAGCGGTTGGGTTAAATGTTTGCCCAACTTGCTGGGTAGTTTTAATTAACTCAACTATTGTTTAATTGATGGGATTCCCTTTGAATTCTATAAAGCATACTGGAGCATTATAGGAGAGGACTTGTTTGCAGTTTTTAGTGATAGTTTAGTTTGTGGTATTTTACCACTGAGTAGTCGGAGAGAAGTTCTTACTCTCCTCCTGACCAATCCTACTGCGTGCCTGGTAGGTCTATATTTGATAACATTTTTCTAATCCGAGATTTGATGGATTTTTCAAAGATCTGTGGTGTAAATTTTGGCTTGATATCCTTTGATCAAGAAAAGGCATTTGACCGAGTAGAGCATGCTTATTTATGGGAGACTCTAGATGCCTTTGGTTTTAATTCCATTTTTAAAGTATTATATAATGAGATTGAGAGTATGTTGAAAATGAATGGTGGCTTGCGTGCTCCTTATAAAGTTCAGCGTTGAGTAAGGCAAGGTTGTTCTTTATCAGGTATTCTCTACACATTGGCAATAGAACCACTGTTGCACAGATTAAAAAGGGTCTTAAAAGGCCTCTCAGTGATGAGCTGTGAAAGTACGTGTTTTATCAGTTTATGCTAAATGTTTGAATGACGCAAAATGATGTCAGCATTTTGATGAAAACTTTGGAAGATTTTGAAATGATATCATCTGCAAAGGTTAACTGGGCAAAAAGTGAAGTGGATAACAGTGACCCTCAAACTCAAGTATTTGGGAGTTTACTTGGGAGATGTGTCATTTCAGTCAAAAAACTGGGAAGGGATGAAAATAAAGGGCTGCTTGGATAAACGGAAGTGGATTAAGCAACTATTGTCTTATAGGGGTTGAACCCTTATTATTAATAACCTTGTTGCTTCATCTCTTTGGCATCAGCTGACTTGTGTTGATCCGCCACCACTCTTTCTTGCTAAGATCCAATCAATAGACTTTTTTATGGTCCATAACGTCCTGTTCTTGCCAAAAGAAGAAGGTAGACAAGGACTTGTGCATTTGCAAAGCAGGACGGCAGCCTTTTGAGTACAATTTATACAACGGTTCCTGACAGGCGCAGACTCTGTAAGTTGGAGACCAGTGGCAAGTGCTATTTTAAAAACTGTTCGGGTCTAAGTCTGGACAAATCCTTATTTTCATTCAATCTGAGAACTTTAAATGTGGTGAAATTTCCAGGTTTTTTTGGAACCTTTTTAAAGAAAGGGGTCTTTTTAAACTCCAAAGGATAAATAATTGCACATCCTTGTATTGGCTTCTGGAAGAGCCATTGGTTTATGGTGCAAGACTGGACATGACTACTGTCAAGTCAATTCACCTTTATTTATATAGCGCTTTTTACAATGCTGATGTTTCAAAGCAGCTTCACAGTGGTAACAGGAAAATAATGCAACAGAATTTGATTCGGCTGTACGGCTGTAAACGGCTGCTCTGGTGAAAACGGTGATGTCATCAGCTCATTTCAATTATCAAATAGTGTCAATGCGGGCACATCAGTAATATAGTTGAAATTTAGGTGTCCCCAACTGAGCAAGCCAAAAGCCAAAGGTGACGGTGGCAAGGAACCAAAACTCCTTCAGGGCCAGAATGGAGAAAAAAACCTTGGAAGAAACCAGGCTCAGTCGGGGTGCCAGTTCTCCTCTGGCCGACGAACAAATAGTGTATGATTATGATTCTGGCAACATTACAGGTCAGAAGTCATATTAGATTGAAAGATATTCGTAAGATTATTCAAAAGATCGGAGTCGTCACGCCGGAGACGGGTTTAATGAGGATGTCGTGTCGATGCAGCATTTACAGGGGGGAGTTTAATTGACACAGTCTCTGCAGACATTTCAGGGATGTGTTGGTCATGTCTAGATGCAGGTCCACCATCCGATCTGGATACGGCCCGGATCCGGCTGACTGCAGTAAACCTCGGGATAAACAGAGAGGCTAACATTAGCGTAGATGCCATTCTTCTTATGATGTAACGAGTACATCAGGTGTTATGGGAAGTGTTCCCGGTTCCGGCTGACCTAGTTAATGCAGCCTGACAATCATTTAACTGATTTGAATAATAGAAATTAAAAATGTTCTATGTGTATGCCATAGTACAGAGATGTGTTTTTAGTCTAGATTTAAACTGACAGAGTGTGTCTGCTTCCCGAACAATGCTAGGAAGACTGTTCCAGAGTGGTAAATAGGAAAAGGATCGACCGCCTGCAGTTGATTTTGATATTCTAGGTATTATCAACTGGCCAGAATTTTGAGACCGCAATAGACGTGATGGAGTATAATGCGTTAAGAGCTCGGTCAAGTACTGGGGAGCTAAATCATTTAGTGCTTTGTAAGTAATCAGCAAGATTTTAAAATGTATACGATGTTTAATAGGGAGCCAGTGCAGTGTTGCCAGAACCAGGCTAATATGGTCATACTTCCTGGTTCTAGTAAGAACTCGAGCTGCTGCGTTTTGGACCAGCTGGAGTTTATTTATTAAGCGAGCAGGGCAACCACCCAGTAGAGCATTACAATAATCTAGCCTTGAGGTCATGAACGCATGAACTAACTGTTCAGCATTTTGCATTGAAAGCATGTGCCGTAATTTAGATATATTTTTAAGATGGTAGAATGCAGTTTTACAGATGCTAGAAACGTGGCTTTCAAATGAGAGATTGGTATCAAAGAGCACACCCAGGTTCCTAACTGACGACGAGGACTTGACAGAGCAGCCATCGAGTGTTAGACAGTATTCTAGGTTACTACGTGGAGAGGTTTTTGGTCCAATAATTAGAATCTCTGTTTTTTCAGAATTAAGTTGTAGGATATTACTAGTCATCCAATGTTTTATATCAGCTATGCATTCCTTTAATCTTGTAAATTGGTAAGTTTCGTCAGGGCGTTAAGAAATATAGAGCTGAGTATCGTCAGCATAACAATGAAAACTAACACCATGCTTCCTAATGATATCTCCCAGTGGTAGCATGTACAGGGTGAAAAGCAACGGTCCTAGCACTGAGCCCTGCGGTACTCCATACTGAACTTGTGTTCGGTGTGACATCTCTTCATTTACTGCTACAAACTGATAACGGTCAGATAAGTATGATTTAAACCATGCCAAAGCAATTCCACTAATGCCAATATAATTTTTGAGTCTATTCAAAAGAATGTCGTGGTCGATAGTATCGAATGCAGCGCTAAGATCGAGTAACACTAACAGAGAGATACAACCACGATCGGATGATAAGAGTAAATCATTTGTAACTCTGATGAGAGCAGTCTCAGTACTATGATACGGTCTAAATCCTGACTGGAAATCCTCACAGATAGCATTTCTTTCTAAAAAGGAGCATAATTGTGAGGACACTGCCTTTTCTAGTATTTTTGACAGAAAGGGTAGATTTGAGATTGGCCTGTAATTGACTAATTCTGTAGGATCAAGTTGCGTTTTTTTAATAAGTGGTTTAATAATAGCCAACTTAAAAGTTTTCGGTACATATCCTAATGACAAGGATGAATTAATGATATTAAGAAGAGGATCTATGACCTCTGGAAGCATCTCTTTTAATAGCCTAGTCAGTATAGGGTCGAGCATACATGTTGTTGATTTAGATGATTTAACGAGTTTAGCCAATTCTTCTTCTCCTATAGCAGTGAATGAGTGGAATTTTTCCTTAGTGACACTACAATGCACAATGTCTGATGTGATACTGTAGTAGATGGTTGCATAGTTATAATTTTCTTCCTAATATTATCAATCTTGCACATAAAGAAGTTCATAAAGTCATTACTGCTGTGCTGTTTGCAAACGTCAGAAGTTGAAGCTTTATTTCTTGTTAATTTAGCCACTGTATCAAATAAATACCTAGGGTTGTGTTTGTTTTCTTCTAAGAGAGTCGAGAAATAAGCAGATCTAGCAGTTTTTACGGCCTTTCTGTATGCAATCATGCTCTCTTTCCATGAAATGCAAAAAACCTACAGTTTTGTTTTCTTCCAGCTGCGCTCCATTTTTCTGGCTGCTGTTTTAAGGGCCCGGGTGTGCTCGTTGTACCACGGCGTTGGACTATTTTCTTTAATCTTCTTTAAGCGCAGAAGAGCAACTGTGTCTAAAGTGCTGGAAAAGAGAGAGTCAATAGTTTCTGTTGCAACATCGAGTTTCTCTAGGCTCTCTGGGATGCTGAGGAGATGAAACTGATGAGGAAGATTATTTACAAAGCAATCTTTAGTGGCAGCAGTGATAGTCCTGCCATATTTGAAACAACGGGACGGCTTTGCAGGCTTTGCTACATTAAGTATACATGATACTAGATAATGATCTGAGATGTCATCGCTCTGCTGCAGAATTTCAACGGCATCAACATTTATTCCATGTGACAGTATTAGGTCTAACGTATGATTACGGCGATGAGTGGGTCCTGACACGTGTTGCCTTACTCCAATAGAGTTTAGAATGTCTCTAAATGCCAATCCCAATGCGTCTTTTTCATTATCTACATGGATATTAAAATCACCAACAATTAGGACTTTATCTGCAGTCAGTACTAACTCTGATAGAAAATCAGCAAATTCTCTGGTAAAGTCTGTATGGTGCCCTGGTGGCCTGTATACAGTAGCCAGCACAAATGTCAAACGGGATTTATCAATTTCACTACATAACATTACATAAAGTACCAAAACTTCAAAGGAATTATATTTGAAACTAGACTTCTGAGTAATACTGAAGATATTATTATAAATTACAGCAACACCTCCCCCTTTACCTTTCAGACGCGGCTCGTTTATATAACAATAATCTTGACGGGTGGACTCATTTAAAGTAATGTAATCGTCAGGTTTTAGCCAGGTTTCTGTCAAACACAGCACATCTAGGTTATGATTTGTAATCATATCATTAACAATAAGCGCTTTTGAGGAAAGGGATTGAATATTCAGCAGCCCGAGCTTTATCATTTGATCATCTGTATTGTATCTGTTTTTTTATTTGTTGAACATCAATTAAATGTTTTCCCTTAAGTGGGTTCGAGAGTTTTTTGTATTTACTAATTCGTGGAACAGACACAGTTTCTATGTGATAATATCTAGGTGAAAGAGTCTCTATGTGCTGGGATTTATCTGACTTCTGTGACATGAGACAGCTAGCAGGCGGTCGGGTAAGCCAGTCCGTCTGCTTCCTGACCTGGGCCCCAGTTAGTCAAGGTTTAGCTCTAAGACTATGTGCCAAATTACTAGAGAGAAGAGCGGCACCATCCCAGGAAGGATGGATACCATCTGTTTTTAACAGGTCAGGTCTGCCCCAAAAGCTGCATAAAAAAAATACTGCATCACATTCATTGACTCTACCCTTTATAAAGGCTAATGTGGTAACTCTTTGTCAATTAATACGTTCGGCAGGACCAGCTCTTTTTGAGGTGGATGTGGTGGCAATACAATTAGGGGTCAGATCCACTCGAATGATTGAATTACTACAAAAGAGACCGATTTACTCAGGAAATATTGTGCGGGAGAAATTACTGCCAATGACAAAGATCTTTTTTCCAAAGTTGTTGCTTTCACCTAATTTAGAGGAGGATAGAGGAATATTTCTGGAATCAGAAAAATGAATGGACATGGACTTTGAAGAAGTGAATGGCAAGACATTTGAGAAGTCGTGTGTAAAATGTTTTAATAAAAAAAAAGCACTAAATGGAAAAAATGATACACCCTGGTGAACTGTTTTATGTTTGGATTAACTAAAAAAAATGTGAGATTTGCAGTGGAGAATTTTACATTGTATTATTGCTGTAAATGCCTTCATATCTGTGATGTCAGCCATGAATGTCCTTTTTGCTCTCAAAGGGAGACTGTTTTCCATGTTTTTATGCACTGTCATAGACTTAAACCTATATTTACGGTTTTACAAAATTTGTTTAAATCCCTTGACGAAGAATTTCCAATGCAAACGTTTATTTTTGGTGTGAAATATACAAGGAGACGGCAGAGAGAGTGTCAGCTGTTAAACTTTGTTTTGGGTAAAAGTAAATTGGCAATATCCATGAGTAGGAAAGACAAAATTAGGAATTTAATCTTGTGTTTGGTGCAATGGTAAAGTCAAGATTGTTGATTGATTTGAGTTTTTATTAAGCTACTTCATGTATTCCAAGGTTTGAAGATGTTTGGTGTTATGGAGGGTTATTGTGCTCTGTTGTAGACAATCTTCATTTTACTCATGTTATGTAATCTTTTTTTCCCTTTTTTTAATTATAGCCGTTTTTAATGTTGAGTGGAAATACATTGTAATAAAAATATATAAATATATAAATTATACATTTTATTTATTACCATCTTCTTTAAAATAGAGACAAGTTCCTTTTATAGAATCAATTAAGTTAATTTAAATAGATACGTTTTAAGATATGATTTAAAAGTAGTCAGACAATCACTTTCTCGTATGAATTGTGGAAGAGAGTTCCAGAGCCGAGGAGCAGCTGAACGCCCTGGACCCCGTAGTGACCAAACGAACAGAGGGAACAACAAGGAAAACAGATGAGGAAGATCTAAGAGTGCACTTGGGCGTGTAGATATGAAGTCAGAGAGATATGAGGGTGCAAGATTGTGAAGACCTTGAGAAGCTGAATTTTGTACTCTACTCGATATTTAACAGGAAGCCAGAGTAAATGATAGAGAACAGGAGCGATGTGTTCAATAGAGGAGGTTCTGGTCATTATACGGGCAGCTGGTGTAACTGAAGTTTATGAGGAAGTTTGTGAGGTAACCCAAATAGGAGAGAGTTACAATAATCAATGTGTGAAGTGACTAGAGCATGAAGAAGAACGGCTGTGGAATTGGGTGAGAGAAACGGCTGAAGTTCCGTAGGTGGAAATATGCAGACCGAGTAATATTGTTCACATATGTTGCAAAAGACAAAAGTACTATCAAGGACGACACCCAGACTCTTAACCGGAGAAGATGGCGAGATTGTAGAATTATCAATGGAGAGTGAAAAGCTGTTGGATTTTGCGTCTACAAGAAGAACAGGATTTAATCTCCTCTAGACAGTCCAAAAGAGAAGAAAGAAGAGAAGAATTTGGCTTGGAAGACCAGTAGAGCTGGGTGTCGTCCGCATAGCAATGAAAACTAATACCGTGTTTCCTAAAAATGTAACCAAGTCAGTAAATGATAAATAAAAGAGGGCCCAAAACAGAGCCTTGAGGAACACCGGTGGTGAGAGTAGGATCTGACATTTTTAAGATGGACAAATTGAGTGCGTCCGGAGAAGATCCAAACCAGATAAGAGGGACACCAGTGATACCTATAGAGAATAATCCATCTAGAAGAATTTGATAGGAAATAGTATCAAAGTCCAGGTAGTTTAAGTATAGATGATTAGTCCAGAATCAGCTGCCATCAGCAGATCATTAACAGCTTCTACCATGGCAGTCTCTGTACTATGCAATGGACAAAACCCGGACTGGAATAGGTGAGCATGAACCTGAGATGCAACAACCTTTCCCAAGATCTTTGAAAGAAAAGATAAATTGGAAATTGGGCGAAAGTTGGAGAAATTATTAGGGTCGGCGCCCGGTTTCTTTAGTCTTGGAGTTATTACAGCAACCTTAAAAGATGAAGGAACCACACCAGAGGTGAGAGAAGAATGTATAATATCGGTTACTATACCAGATAGAGAAGATACACAGGCTTTGACCAGGTGTTTGAGGAGTGGATCGAACTGACAGAGATAAATAAGACCTGATGTTTCATCAACAGTCGGAAGTTCAAAACTATAAAATAAGGAAAGAAGAGAATCATGAAGGCAGACACAACAGATCATATGCCATATATTGTGAGGAGTTAATGGTTGATGAATATTATCAATTTTGGTATTAAAAGAAAGGTCATACATTTGTTACATAAATCACTAGAATATAGGTGGGAAGGAAGGGTCTCAGGTGGCCGTAATATAATATTACTGTATTAAACACAGATCTCGTGTTCCCTTCATCTGACCCGATTAGAGTAGAAGAGTGATCAGATTTAGCTGAGAGCATTCTTGTAATAGAGATCTGTATATCTTTATGAACAGTAAGTCCAGTTTTAAAGCATTAACGTTCCAAGCGACATCCCTTAGTTTTGAGTTTTCTCAGTTCAGGTGCAGAATGAGTAAAATATACAGTCCGAGTTTTTAAAGGTGTATCAAGTGCACTATACAGTCCCTCATTATAACAGGAAACCAAGTCATCCGGAGTAGAAAAGGCGTCTCTCCTGAAGAAATGTCCATCAGAGAGAGCAGATAGAGCTACAAAAGACATGGAACGACCCATGTTCATTTTTTCTACCATTAAGTTAACACTGAATGATATTAACTTGTGATCTGATATGGGCAAGACCGATGCAAGGCAGTTAGAGGGAGTTACAGCAAACAAGGTCAAGAATGTGTTGGAAAATCAACAAATTGTTGTATTCCAAAACTATCAAGGCATGATATAAAATGTGAGCGTGTTATTGACATTATCCATGCGTATATTAAAATCACCAAGTATAATAACATTGTGGGATGCAGAACACAGTAAAGTTAAAAATACAGAAAAATCATTAAAAAATGGTATTGTTTTGGGTGGACGATAAACAGTGGCTACAACAGTAGTTAGTTAGTAAAACAGTGGACTCACATTATTCATACACAGGCACGCTTATGGGAGAGACTTTCCACTTCTCGTTATGAAGTATCGCGAGCCACAGGTGTAGACGACCCGTCAGTTTGAGTGAGCCGAGAGGAATCATGGGGTGGGTGCCAGGTTTCAGTCAAGCAGAGGAAGTCATTCAGAACATCATAAATAAGAGGGCAGAGCGAATATTCAATAAACCAAAAGTAAGATTGTTCATACCGGATTTGATGCTAGCTGTCCTGGCTATGTTGGCTAACACACTGCGGTCAGCAGTCCGTCTTAACTTGACTGGACGACCAGAACGATCGTACTGGACCTGTGTCATGATATAATTCTGTCCAATGTACAATTATCTGTATATAAAAACAACAGAAGTCTATGCAATGTCCCCATTTAGATAGCCAAGTAAATGTGCGTGTGTGTGTGTGTACTTATTTTGACATTAGAATCTTTTCCTCACGGGAGCACCCATAAACTTACCCTGGGATGGAATGTAAAATTTTCTTTATTTCCGCAAAAGAACACAAATATACACTGGATTTCATTGCAAAAAATGTTTATCTACTTTTTACGAAAGTCAAAACAAGAAGCCTGATCTACAAACACATGAACAATAATCATAAACATAAATTTATAATCAAAAAAACAAAGTATATGAATGACAACAAGGTGAAATACAACTTTAGCATGAAGACTCAATCCTGATCTAGAGGGAAATGTGTGCAGTTCTTTATGCCCAACGGTGAGAGTTCCCGCGTGTGACGTGACGCCAGCTTCACGTGTGTTAGTCTGCAGGGTTTCTCAGGACAATCTGATGCTTTGGTTTGGGGATTTTTGCTTAAATCTGGACAGAATTCCTGACGTGTTTCGGTGCATCCGTCACTTTAAAGGTATAAAAAGCCATTTAAACGATTATTGTGGATTCAGTACAATATTATCATCAACAGAAACAAAAAAAATCACACTTTCTGTACAGCGGAGGATTATGGGGCAACGTTATACCTCAAAAAACATGATGTTCTTCCTCAGTGTTTCTGTCTCGTGTTCCTGCACAAATATCTCAACATCCTTACATCAGGACACATTTACTGGAGGAGAGAAACGACTGAAAAATTCATCAAAATGAAATGAGTTTGTGCTTAAAACTAGAACAAATATCTACTGAAGTCAGAAAAATACACTTAAAGGTGCAATATGTAGGATTTTTGCAGTAAAATATCCAAAAACCACTAGGCCAGTGTTATATACTTACAATATCCCAAATGTTTCCAACTATTTGTAAATGGTAAGAAAACTGATTTTAACCAAGGAACCGGGACGTGTGAGGGGTCGCCTGTTAATGACATCATATCCACGTTACCCTCGGTTTCCGCTTTTACTGCCGTAGAAACAGACGTGACAACTGCGTAACGTCTAGAGCTGTCGTAGTTTCGCTCCAACATTACGGACCATGGCAAGCAGACTTTGGAACAAAATGAGAAGTCAAAAGAGGACCAGTATCAGCGTGGCGTTTTCAAGATGGCGAGAGCTTCGCAACAAACTAGAGATGCCGTTCTGCATGTGCTTTATTACACAGGTCAGCAAATGTACATAAACCGAATCAATGTAATGTAGCTCAACACGATGAAATATGAGAATATCATCAGTATGATGTAGCTACTGCTAGACTCATACAGCCAACAAACTAACACACAATAACATTATAACTCAACACACTCAAATGCAGTTTAGATAGTGGAGACCGAGTGAAACAGCATTGAGTTTCCTCAGTTTTAACTGGTCAAATAAACTGACCTGTATGAGTAGTAATTCGGCACTTGCGGGTTGTTCGGTAGAATGAAATGTCCTCATTTCTTTATATCGGCGCTGATATCTGTCTCTTATTAGTAATCGCGCCACAGTCATGTTACAAACACTCATCCAGAAACATTATTTCCCCATAAACATTATTAGATCCATCGGTATGATTCCACGCTCATTCCCTGCGTCATCAATCTACACCTTTGTTATTGTGTTGAAGAGGTTAGCGACCCAAAGCAGCGAAAAATACATAGTGTAGCTTTAATTAAAAAATAAAACAAGATTATTTTTCTGATTCTATTTGTTCTTGATTTAAGCACAAACTCACTTAATTTTAATACATTTTTCAGTAATTTTTAGTCGTTTTGCTTCTCCAGTAAATGTGTCGATGTAAGAAAGATTAGATATTTGTGCTGGAAAACGAAACACTGAGGAAGAACATCATCTTTGTCAGTGTACAGACCTGAAGCTTGTATGTTGTTAAAGCACTTCCATGAATCATCCAGTAAAAACCAGATCATTATTAGAGCTGTAAAGAGTCTAAATGAGGTGGAACTACTTTAATCGGCGGATGAACGTCTGCTGGTGGAGTTTACTCATGTAAACAGCATTACAGTATGACAATGACCAGCTCTATTGTGTTCTCGTTTCTCCTCTTCTCTGGTTTCTAGCTCATGTTGATCATCTCGTATTTGTCCTTCAGGCTGCTGTCATCATCTTCGTCCTCGTCCTCCTCTTCCTCAGGCTCTTCATGAGGTTTGGCGTTGTGGTTGGAGTGATGCAGCTCGATCAACAGGAAGTAGATCACAGCGCCGACGATGCCCCCCACCAGCGGCCCAGCAACAGGGATCCACCACCAGTAATCTGCAGTGCTGCACACACACACACACACACACACACAACAATATATCATGTGATTCTGCAGCAGCTCCACAAATCACAGATAAAGCAAATCTAGTGTTTTGCACAGGTTTCTGTGAGTGTTTGTTTGGGGTTAGACAATCAATAGAATTCTATGTGATGAACTAATATATTCAAACAAATGTGTGTGTGTGTGTGTGTGAGATAATGTGATTCTGCATCCAGTCACATTTAAAGCTCTTGAGTGCATGTGATATTATGTAATGAACTGATCAATAGAGGTTGGTGTGTGTGTGTGTGTGTGTTAATTAGACCGTCAGAGCTCATTAACTCCAGCACATGGTGGGAACAAACACTGACGCTGTGACTGAAACTCTGTCAACATGCAGGTCTGAAGCTCCAGACACTGATTTAAACCCAAGCGAGCCGCTCATCTGAGGCTGCTCTGTGTAAAGATGTACCAGGAGTGCCGTTAAGGGGGGGAAGTTAGGACGATTCTAAGGGCCCACGCACTTTTGGGGCCCCCAGAAATCATTTTATTAGTAGTACTGTCATAGAAATTATAAATGTATAATCTACCAAAGAGTTACAAATAAAACAAAATTATGGCTTATTTCTGCATTGCTCCACTCACACCATTCACGCTCTCCGTTAAAACTATGTTCGATCAAATCCCGCTCCAACATGAAATTTCTCTGTATTAAGGTACTGCAAACCCTGTTTGTACAGTAGGCTACTATACTACTTGTTGTAGCCATTTAAAAAAAGGTATTTCGTTTCATATTTATGTTTGAATATTATAATGTTATTTTTATGTCATCTATGTTGATTATGAAAAGTGAACAGCATGAGTAAGAAAGGACACCTCATAAGATGCGCAATATGTCAGAAGGCATGGAGTGGGTCATACATGATTTTGACCACTTCATTAAGTTTTGTTTTGTAGAAAGCCTTTCTTTAAGTGAATTTTGTTTTGTATAAATTGTATCTTAATTGTAATCAATGTTTCATCAACCAATTGCCTGGATTTAATAAATAATAAGCAAATATAGCAGACAATAATCATGACATGGAGGCGCCGGCGCGATCACCTGCATTGCACGTGAACTGGAGTGTGTCTCATAAGTGAACCAAAACTCTACTACTTGCCTCACAGACATGAGAAATATGTCTATAGAAACAATTCAAAATGAAAAAAAAAATAGGCTACTTTCTGAATATGTAATCCGTATGAAATGTGCATTTCTCTCTACAGGCGCGTTCACTACTGCGGAGATGGCGAGTCAGCATCATCAACTTCATCTTTGCAGCCGACACTGACACTAGGTTATTAATAAACAATTAAAATGTCTCCTTGCTATTTTGACATTCATAATCATTACTTTTGCTGGTTCTTTGTGGCAAGCTTAATGTGTGCGCTTGAGTGTGGAATAGGCTAATATATTACATAAACGCTCATTATGGTTTAGAATTCTCTCCAGTATATATATATATTCGTATAATTAAATTATTATTAATAAAAGTGCTTAGTCTTAAATGTGGCCTAATGGCTTAAATGAACAACTACTAGTCCAGTAGAAAAAAAACTTTATTCGGGGGCAGCCCTACTTATTTCACATATTTTTGAACCAGCACGTCACAAAGAGCATTCTGGGTTGAGCGAGCGGAGCGTAATAGGTCAGTATTATTAAATTGCAGACAAAGATTTTGGATATCAAGGTTGGCTTGTATGTTTGGTGCGGAATGGGTGTGGTAGGGGGCCCAACCTCATATTCTTTCATAGGGCCCAAAATTGCTAGCAGCGCCCCTGAGTGCACTAAATAACCCCAGCTCTGACACCTCAGCCCATAGCATCAAAGTATACAGTTGCATCTGCGGTGTAAAAGCATTCATGCCCCTCTGAGCAGCATTAAACAGTCTGTGTAAAGACACCACTTCAGAAGTGCTTCTGTGCCTCCTTCACAGTATAAATTTGACACTGGACAGCAAAATTATGTCACGTTTTGAGTCCTTTACTCCAAGTAAGTCCTTTACTATCGCCCAAATACGAAGGTAACACATTCTGCTGATTCGGGTGTGAGAGTCTGTCAGACACTCCAGATCACTGATCGTTTCTGTCGAGTTACGTACCTGAACACCTCCATCCCCCATCCGGCTGCGGCGGTGAAGAGTCGCGGGCCGAGGTCTCGTGCGGGATTCAGAGGGTAACCGCAGTTCAGCCCCATCGACACGCTGATGCCCAGCAGGATCAGACCCACGGCCAGCGGCTCCACGCCTTTAGGAGCGCCGATGTTCCTCCCGTCCACGATGGCCAGAATACAGAGCACCAGCATTCCCGTTCCCACCACCTGACATACGGGGATCAGGTCAGTCACCGAACTTCAGCTGCTTGCTCCAGTAAATCACTGGAAACACTGAATCAGGTCACCGGGCTCAAACCGGATTGCTGTGTTTTTGGGTAGAAGCGTTGAGCTGATCGATGTGCATTAGTCAGACGCTGGTCTGGGTTACTGCGGTCAGGCTGTGCCGTCAAACACTGACTGAATGTGTTAAATCAGACTGACCTGATCCACAAATCCACCCAGGACGCTCAGGTGTCTCCCCGGATACGACGCAAAGATGTGTCCTGTGGCGTTGATTCCCGTCACCGACAGGATCCCGCTGGTGAAATCCATGAAGGCTTCTGAACACACATACACACACGCGTGAATCGGATCCAAAACACACGGGGAACCACTGGATTCCATCAAACTCACCATAATACAGTCCGAACACTGCGGCCGCTCCGACAAACGCCCCGAGCATCTGCGCCGTCACATAGATGGGAAACTTCCAGATCTTCAGCTTCCCCAGGATCACCATTGCCAGAGACACGGCCGGATTGAGGTGACCGCCTGACAAAACAAACATCAGCCAGCTTTAATAGCTCAAAATACTTCTGAAACAATGCGCTAAAATCGAAACATATTTACAGAACAACCTGTCAATTTTACAATTTTATTCAAAAATGTAATTTACAAAAACAAAACAAAAAACGGGTAAATCCATCAGCCATCTTTTGCTGAATTTTCAAGGCAACGCTGATACTAAAATCTATTTTGTACCTTTAATACTGACATCCACTATCCACAAAGACATGATGTCCATCTACTATGCACACACACACACACACACACACACAACTTGACGCAATTTGATCCTAAAGAATTAGTTAATTACAGGCTGATCTCAAATTAAAAAAAATACTAGAAAAGGCAGTATCCTCACAACTGTGTTCCTTTTTAGAAAGAAATTATATCTGCGAGGATTTCCAGTCTCATAGTATCATAGTACTGAGACTGCTCTCTGTCAAATCCTCATCGTCAGTTAGGAACCTGGGTGTGCTCTTTGATACCAATCTCTCATTTGAAAGCCACGTTTCTAGCATCTGTAAAACTGCATTCTACCATCTTAAAAATATATCTAAATTACGGCACATGCTTTCAATGCAAAATGCTGAACAGTTAGTTCATGCGTTCATGACCTCAAGGCTAGATTATTGCAATGCTCTACTGGGTGGTTGCCCTGCTCGCTTAATAAATAAACTGCAGCTGGTCCAAAACGCAGCAGCTCGAGTTCTTACTAGAACCAGGAAGTATGACCATATTAGCCCGGTTCTGGCAACACTGCACTGGCTCCCTATTAAACATCGTATACATTTTAAAATCTTGCTGATTACTTACAAAGCACTAAATGGTTTAGCTCCCCAGTACTTGAGCGAGCTCTTAACGCATTATACTCCATCACGTCTATTGCGGTCTCATAATTCTGGCCAGTTGATAATACCTAGAATATCAAAATCAACTGCAGGCGGTCGATCCTTTTCCTATTTAGCACCTAAACTCTGGAACAGTCTTCCTAGCATTGTTCGGGAAGCAGACACACTCTGTCAGTTTAAATCTAGACTAAAAACACATCTCTTTACTATGGCATACACATAAAACATTTTTATATTACTCAAATCAGTTAAATGATTGTTTTAGGCTGCATTAACTAGGTCAGCCGGAACCGGGAACACTTCCCATAACACCTGATGTACTCGTTACATCATAAGAAGAATGGCATCTACGCTAATGTTAGTCTCTCTGTTTATCCCGAGGTTTACTGCAGTCAGCCGGATCCGGGCCGTATCCAGATCAGATGGTGGACCTGCGCCTAGACATGACCAACACATCCCTGAAGTGTCAGCAGAGACCGGGTCAACTAGACTCTCCCCTGTGAAGGCCTCATCGACACGGCATCCTCAATAAACCCGTCTCCGGGGTGATGACTCCGATCTTCAACCAGATGGAACTGGACAAATATTCTGAATGTTCCGATCTAATCTGACTTCTGACCTGTAATGTTTGCCTGAATCATAATCATACACTGTTTGTTCGTTGGCCAGAGGAGAACTGAGCGACTGAATCAACGCTAAACTGATTCCAGCCATCACTGTGAAGCTGCTTTGAAACAATCTGTATTGTATAAATCACACTCACACAGAGACACACACACAGTGTAGGATCAATGAATCCGTCCTGACACTCCAGGCGCTGTACGACCTCAAAAGCAGCCGAGAGGAACGTTCAATGTGTCAATCACAGAAAAACATCGCAGTCGTCTCACCTGACAGAGATTCATCTAGAGACAAACAGAACCAAACGACCATCAACGGATGTGAACCGATAGGATTTATAGATCCGTTCTGGGAAATCCAATGATCAGATGGTGTTATTCCAGTTCACATGTGAAAAATATCATGCTCTTTCTCAGTGTTTCTGTCTCGTTTTCCAGCACAAATATCTCAACATTCTTATTATTGTTCTGACCCCATTGGAAGATCTTTGTTCTGGTTTTAAGCAGAAACTCAAACTAGATTTAATATCTTCTCCTCCAGTAAATGTGTCCTGATGTAAGAACGTTTAGATATTTGTGCTGGAAAACCAGACAGAAACACTGAGGAAGAACATGATATTTTTCAGTGTGTGTGATGTTATATAAGCGTGTGTGTTTTACCCGACACGCCGCCGGACACGTAGACGCCCATCATGAGTCCGGTGCTGAAGCCGATGTGGACGGTCAGCGGCTCGCCGAGAGCGTTTCTGCTCAACACCGTCTGCGCCACCGACCCGCAGCCGAACAACTGACACAACCATACAACAACACATAATGATAGTAGAATACAACGTTAAATATTTCTGTCCGTCTGTGTAGAATAAAGCGGTTTAATAAAGTTGTGTCTGAAGTGAATGAACAGAAGCAGAAACTCACCACCAGCACGAAGGTCCCGAGGAACTCGGCCAGGAACTCTTTGAAGATGCTGTGTTTGATGGCGCAGTGATGCTTCATGATCGTGTGTGTGTGCCTGATGTGACTGAACACACTCGACGCGCCGCTGCGTTAAAGCCTCAGATGGGACGGTCCGAACACACACACACACACACACACACACACACACATCCATTGATCGGTCTCATTATAGAAGAGCAGCTCAATCTGAGCTACACATCCACCGCAAACATCACTTCATTTATTTAAGAGAAAAGATTAACACTTTTATTCATCACTGACACATTAAAGTGACAGTAAAGACATTTATAATGTTACAAAAGATTCTGTTTCTAATAAATGCTGTTCTTGAACTTTCTATTCATCGAAGAATCCTGAGAAATAAAATGTATCAGTTTCCACAGAAATATGAACTGATAATAATTATAAATGTTTCTTGAGCATCAGATCCTCATATGAGAATGATTTGTGAAGGATCATGTGACACTGAAGACTGGAGTAATGATGATAAATTCAGCTTTGATCACAGGAATAAATTACACTTTACTATATATTCACATAGAGAACAGCTGATCTACACTGGAGTAATATTTCACTGTTTTACTGGATTTATGATCAAAATAATCAGCCAAAAAATAGCATTTATTGCTGTCTCTGCAGTTAAAAAGACAAAGTTGATGGCTATACTTTCGTCATTTGAATAATTTCTTTATTTTTATTGTATTTATTGATCACTCAGGGTTATCTAATTTAACTATTTGTGGCTTGTGTTTTGAATGTGTTCTTTAGGCATTTTGCACACATTTGTTCTGCACATTGTGACTTGATTCTGACTTTAGTTTTTTATTTTTATTTATTAGAAAGGTTTATTCTGTTCTAATTTAATTGTGTAAATTAATTTGATTGTTTTTCAGTGCATCGATGTTGCGCTGTACTTAGAGCAAGACTTTTCTGATCCGACTGTGTAAATCCTTAGTCGGGGACACACCTAGTAATCACACACTACCATGGTAAAGTATGGGATCTGAATCAAAATATGCTTTATTAAAACATACCATATTTATCTTACAGTAATTTCTGATCAAACAGACACGAATGACATGAGGAATGTGAGTGAATTCATGAATTAACCTGGTTTTGAGTGACAGTTCGTTTACTGTAGTAAATGTACAGGAGTTCAGAGGGCACACAAGACACACGTGAATGATTAATAGTTATTTTGCGCCTAGTGTTGCTTTAGTCTCATCTTCATCTTCATCATCTTCATCATCAGCTGTAGTCTGTAGTTTATTGGGTCTGTTGCGCCTGCAGAGACGTTCAGAGGTCAGTGTGTGTGAGTGTGTGTGTGTGTGAGTGAGTGTGTGTCAGACGCTCACCTGAGGCCGCAGAGCTCCGTGTGCAGCTGCTCGTTCAGCTCCTGCTGCTCCTCCAGGTCTCTCTGCAGCTTCTTCTTGTTGTTCTCCAGCCTCTCCATCTCCTCCTCAGCCTCGTCCAGTTGACGCTTCAGCGTTTTCAGACGCAGTGCCAGCTGTAAACACACGGCGTGCAGTGAGTGTGTGTGAGTGACGTCCCATCTCTAAATTAACACAAGACACTCAATGCACTCAAAAAACACTTAAACTGAATCTAAATTCATCTGGCTCCCTAAAAGAAGCCACATCTCCCATCACTCCTGCTAGTATCTGGGATGCTCCTCCTGTGTTGGTGATGTCCTCTGGGGTCGCCTGACCTTTGGGGTCGCCTGATCTCGGGGGTCGCCTGACCTTTGGGGTCGCCTGATCTCTGGGGTCGCCTGACCTTTGGGGTCGCCTGACCTCTGGGGTCGCCTGATCTCTGGGGTCGCCTGACCTTTGGGGTCGCCTGATCTCTGGGGTCGCCTGACCTTTGGGGTCGCCTGATCTCTGGGGTCGCCTGACCTTTGGGGTCGCCTGATCTCTGGGGTCGCCTGACCTTTGGGGTCGCCTGATCTCTGGGGTCGCCTGATCTCTGGAGTCGCCTGACCTTTGGGGTCGCCTGATCTCTGGGGTCGCCTGATCTCTGGGGTCGCCTGATCTCTGGAGTCGCCTGATCTCTGGAGTCGCCTGACCTTTGGGGTCGCCTGATCTCTGGGGTCGCCTGATCTCTGGGGTCGCCTGATCTCTGCGGTCGCCTGATCTCTGCGGTCGCCTGATCTCTGGGGTCGCCTGATCTCGGGGGTCGCCTGACCTTTGGGGTCGCCTGATCTCTGGGGTCGCCTGATCTCTGGGGTCGCCTGACCTCTGGGGTCGCCTGACTTTTGGGGTCGCCTGATCTCTGGGGTCGCCTGACCTTTGGGGTCGCCTGACCTTTGGGGTCGCCTGATCTCTGGGGTCGCCTGACTTTTGGGGTGGCCTGATCTCTGGGGTCACCTGATCTCTGGGGTCACCTGATCTCTGGGGTCACCTGATCTCTCTGGTCCTGCAGCGACAGCCGCTCCTCGTCCAGATGCAGCGTCAGCTCCTTCATGCGGCGCTCCAGCCGGCGGTTCATCTGCTGCAGCTCGCCATTCTCTCTGAGAGGAAAGAGACATCAGACCAGCAGCAGACGCACTCAGTGAGATCTGTGTCATGTGTTTCCTCACTTCTCCTCTCCCAGCAGCCTCTCCTCCAGCTCGTGAACGTGGAGCTGGAGTTTGGAGACGGCGGCGTCCGTCCCAGAGCGCTGAGATCCCTCCAGCTGCGACACGCGGCTCCGCAGATCCTTATTCTGCAGGACAGGAGACTCATGATCTTAAGATACAAACCCATGAGACAGCGGCTCCTAAACTCAGTGAACCGTTACATTTGATGTTTTATATTCATATTAGGGCTGTCAATAGATGAATCGCATATCACGAAATTAAGCATTTATCTTGTTTAACGCTCATTTTGTAATCTTTTGCTATATCCAGCGAAGTAAACTATCAGATTGAAGGGTGATTCTCACAAAATCTAGGTGTTTTTCCAAAAAAGGACACTTGGAGACTCCAAAAGGACACCAAATGATATAATTCATAAATGTATGCACCCATGAAAAAAAAACATTACAGAACAAAACTTTACAGTGTGTGTACAGTGTGTGTTTAGAGCTTTTTAGAGCTTGTTTACATTTTCTTACAAATAAGTCCGACAGAATAAAGGGTATGCGTATTTGGCGTGATGAGAGCTCTGTATTTGACCCGAACCCAGAGTACTCTCCCCAAAACGTTGCAAACTAACGCGGGACAGCAGCCAGAAAATGATGTTGATAACCCCCAAAAAACTGAAGCTGAAGGTGTGCCAACCGTAGGGAGGGGGGTAGTCACCGGATCGGGAGGGCTTCTTGCGTCGTCGGATGAGAGTTTGATGGTCGTGGCATCAGAAGCGGAGCCAGACGCTGAACCTCGCTGCTATAACACTGCTGCGACACTGACGTCAGGGTTATGCGGAGAACAGAGCTCCTGCGGGAGCGGCGGCAGTGGAACCAAACTTGCTTTTCAGATTGAGTTTCCCAACTATCCAATGGCTAACCTGGATTGAGAGCTGAGCTCGGTCCAATTTATCGGAAGAGATAATACTGCTGCGACAGTGGAGAAATTAGCCAGAGACTGAGCTCCGGCGGGAGCGGAGGAGATAACGGCCATGAAGTAGAAGATTTTCACTATTTTAGTGGATTGAAGAGGTTAAGTGTTAATTGAGCTTGTAGGTTTGGGTGAGAGAACAAGCTGGAGCTAGGGCTATGCGATATGACGATATATATCGGATGGACGAAATAAAAAGTCTGTCGTTTCAAACTATGCTCTATCGTTTATTTCGTGGTGTCGCAAAATACATTGTTTATGGCAAAACGCTTTCATGATTTGGATGACTGCAATCGTACACACCACCACGAGGATGCAGGCAGAAACGTGAATAACAGCGGCGAGTGAAGGGAGACAGAACCGGGTGGCTCCGAGCAGGAGTGTGTGTTCCTGTGTCTCAATGCATCAGCGCAGTAGCTCAATATAATGATACACATCCGATGGTCTAAAATAGCTTGAATGTCCAAACTGGCAAGCCTTAAAACACATACAATTGACAAAGTTTAGTGAAGACGCAAGTGAAATTGATCTGTCTTCAGGGCTCGTGCGTTATCAGAGACACGACGCGGCTCGGCTCTGTATCACAGAAAACAGCTCGCGAGCACTGAAGTGCCATGTTTTCCATATTGATGTTTTTGAATGGTGTAAAATCACTTGAAATGTTCAAACTGGCAAGCCTTTAAACACATACAATTGACACTTTCTCGAGGACGCTGTCTGTGTGTGTTGACTCTGTGTTTGAGTTCGCCTCCGTGTTGCTTCCATGTCGCTGACTGGACGGGGTGGAGTTATGGAGTTATGTTTTCAAGGGGAAAGTATTAGCAGGATTAAAAACTGAAAAAACCGACATGGGAAAATTACGTCGGTTAGAGGTTCTGAATTTCGGTTTCGATTGCTTTTCGATTAATCGTCCAGCCCTACGTCAGGTGCCAAAAATAAACCACAGAGTAAAACATTAGAGCGGCACTCATAAAACACTCAATGAGTCAATGTCTCATTCATCACGACGGGTTTCGTTATTGGATGAATCTGCGTTTGTGAATAAATCTTTTAAATGAATGATTCAAATGACAAACACTTCTAAATAAAGGGAGAAAAATAATCACATATGAATGAGTACATTTTTGAGTAAAAACTTTAAAATGTAAAAACAGAATTAGTCCTTTCCATGTGGTCAATATATATAAACTATTAATTGATTGAATTTACAGAAAAGGTACTATATCGTGATATATATCGTTATCGGGTTATGAGATGACTTATATCGTGATATGAGATTTTGGTCATATCGTCCAGCCCTAGCTGGAGCTGAAGAATTTGGCAGATAAGGGCTCGTGGAGCTTCTTTAATGTGGAAACGATTAGATCGAATATAGTTCTTAATGGGAAGGGTTAGAGACATGAAATGGCTGAGGCGGCTGGGCTTACTCCATTAGCGGAGGGAACCTCACTCTCGTTGAGGGGGAAGGCATTGTTTTATGGGATGCGACTCTGGGAAAAGCCGCAGTGTGTGGCTGAGCAGAGGGAGGAGGAGAGCGGGGTCCGGCGGGCTGACGCTCGTCTTCTAGCGCGTGAATCAAAGACGCAAGGGCAGGAGATGTGAGAGGAAAGGGCGGCCTTGCAGGATTGTGTGCATCGTGAAGTTTAAGTGGCCGTCTGGCCGAGCAAAGATAGCAGTTCGCGTTTAGAACAGTTTTGACTGTCTGGGAAGGTGGGCACAACCAGAAATATCCTATCGATCCAAGATAATGCCCAGAATTCAGTGGACGTGGCTGGACCGATGGTTTATCCTGGGCGATCGGAATCCCGAGCTCAGTGGAAACCGTGCGGAGCTGAGAGATTGACTATAAAACGTTTTTGTAAGTTTTCAGTTCTCTCAAAGTGATAACATGCACTTATTTGATGAGAAGCCTAAAACGCGTTAGGACCTGCGTATATTCACCTCTGACGCTTCAGTTTGACACTGAAATCATTGTTTTATTACATTTATTTGAATGCATTAGTATGAACGAATGCGTGTATGAATTTGTCCTACCAGTCTGTGCGGCGTAACAATAGTAAATATTAAATGCATATTTAATATTGCATATACACTATATAACTTCCAGTTTCTAATCGATTTGATGATAAATCGCAGGACAGCGCTGACAATAAGCTCTGATCTGTACGTGTGTGAGTTACTGTTGGTTTGTGTGTTTTACAGCGCGTTAGTTTAGAACGGCAAATCACTCGCACAGAAACAGTTATTCAGTTTATAACAGTTATAATACACAGAAACATGTATTCCCCTGATCGACACCGAGTATCCAGATAGCATAAACTGACTTTAACAATTTAACGACTGAAAGCTGTGCGAAATTCAACCAGGGGCAGAAAACAAGGATTTGAGCTGCGCTCTTACGGTTTTGAGCCGGCCGGGACTGAGTTTAGCGGCTTTTGTGTTAATTATTGTAACGTGTTAAGGGTTTTTGACAGCCCTAACTCGTGTGTGTGTTTGTGTGTGTGTGTGTGTGTGTGAGACCGTTCACCTGTCGCTCCAGACGGATTCGGTCACATTCCAGGTCGTGTCGAGCAGCTCGTTCCTGCAGCAGTTCTGCTCTCACCTGCTCCATCTGACACACGCACACACACACACACACACTGAGTTAGACTCATCATTTGTCCTCTTATATCATGTTATCAGTATTATAATGTATCATAACTGTGCTCAATATAATGCATTAATCTGTGTGTTATAGTGCTGGAAACACCTCTATAATGCATCACACACACACACACACACACACATTAAGTGTAATAAAGATGATGATGATGATGAAGGTGTGTGTTATTCTGAGCAAGTCTGTGGTTCTTTGTGTCTGATTGGGATGAAACTGACCGACTCCAATTAGTGAAACATGGCTGAATGAAGGCCAGAAATAGAGAAGCAGAAAACTAGAGAACTAGAGCCTCTTTGTGTTTAAAGAGCTTTAACAGGGTCAGAAACACACAGTCCATTACACACTGACCATCACGACCTACTTACACACACACACACACACACCAAAACCAGACACATACACACAGACACTACACACCCAAAACCAGACACACACACACACACACAACACCAAAACCACACACACACACACACACACACACACACACTACACACACAAAACACACCAAAATCAGACACACACACACACACACACACCAAAACCACACACACACACACACCAAAACCAGATACACACACACACACACACACACACAAAACCAGACACACACACACACACCAAAACCAGACACACACACACACACACACACCAAAACCAGACACACACACACACACACACACACACACACACCAAAACCAGACACACACACACCAAAACCAGTCTCACACACACACACACACACACACCAAAACCAGATACACACACACACACACACACACACACAAAACCAGACACACACACACACACACACACACACACACACACACCAAAACCAGTCTCACACACACACACACACAAAACCAGACACACACACACACACACAAAACCAGACACACACACACCAAAACCAGTCTCACACACACACACACACAAAACCAGACACACACACACACACACAAAACCAGACACACACACACGCATACACTACACACCAAAACCAGACACACACACATACACACCCGCACACACACACACATTCTTTTCTCCATTCTGTCTCCTGATGGAGTTTTGGTTCCTTGCCACCGTCGCCTTTGGCTTTTGGCTTGCTCAGTTGGGGACACCTAATATTCAACTATATTACTGATCTGCCCACATTGACACTATATGATAATTGAAATGAGCTGATGACATCACTGTTTTCACCAGAGCGGCTGTACAGCCGAATCAAATTCCGTTGCATTATTTTCCTGTTACCACTGTGAAGCTGCTTTGAAACAATCGGCATTGTAAAAAGCGCTATATAAATAAAGGTGATTTGATTCGACTTGACACATACAATACACACTCACAGGACAGAAGATGTTGCTCAGGTTGAGTATGTGAGTGTATCTGTGAGTGTGTCTGTGAGTGTGTCTGTGAGTGTGAGTGTGTCTGTGTCTGTGTGTGTGTGTGTGAGTGTGTGTGAGACCTGCTCTCGTCCTCGCTCCAGTCTCTTCATGAGCGCATCTGAGCTGCTGCGCTCCTCCATCACACTCCTCTCCAGCTCACACACTCGCACCTGCAAACACACACTGATGCATCATGGGAAACGTGAAAACTGTGAAACTTCTGAAATTCAGTGTGTGTGTGTACCTCCATGAGTTTGTAGTGTCTGTCATCATGTGTGTGTCGATTCTCCTCCAGCTCTTTAATTCTCTTCTGCAGCTGTTGAGTTTTCAGCTCCGCCTCATTCAGATCAGACTCACAGCGAGAGATTTTCTCCTCCAGGACAGAGCGCTGAACACACACACACACACACACACACACACACACACACACACACACACACACACAGTATGATGAAAGAACCACTAAGCAGAGTGTGAAACTGAACTGAGTTGCAATCGCAATCATGTGTGGAATTTTCACATGATTTCACCCAGGAAGCATTTCACCGTCTCGGTAACTACAGACCCGATATAGTCCGGCTATGAGTGACCCACTTCTAGACAAAATAACCCTAACATGTCGTTTTTGCCAAAATAATTGCGAGATGTATGATATTCCATCATGTAAGCAAAGTCAACAGTGATTACAAGGTGTTTGGTGTCATTTCTTTGACATGTTCATGTTCTAGATGACTAGTCTATGGTTAGACGATATTAAATGTTCACTGACAGCCCATATTTTGCCTTGTTTTAGCCGAGACATCAGGGCTGAGTTTGGACGCTATTAGATGTCTTTTAAACGCAGAATTTCTTGCTGGGCAGCTTCAGATGCATTGAAGTATTTCTTTAAACTTTTGCAGCTGCAAAATAATTATTTCATAATTGTTCATTTGTTTTGTGTGGGTATATTCATACATTCAATTTATTCATTAATTTTACCATGGTGATTAAGCGGCTGGTAATGGCTGTGTAAATAATTACATGAATATTTATTTGTTTATTATAAAACAGTTATTTGTGGGACTCCACTAGGGGGCGAAATGCAACAATCATGTAACAATGGAAAAGCTGCTTAAGAGTTTCACACAGAGAGTGTGTTTAAGTGAGTGTGTGTGTGAGTGAGTCTGTGTGTGTGTGTGTGTGTGTGTGTGTGTGTGTGTGTGTGTCTCTGTGTGAGTGAGTGAGTGTGTGAGTGTCTGTGAGTGTGTGTGAGTGTGAGTGAGTGAGTGAGTGAGTGTGAGCGTGTGTGAGTGTGTTTGTCTGTGTGTGAGTGAGTGAGTGAGTGTCTGTGTGTAAGTGTGTAAGTGTGTGTGTGTCTCTGTGTGTGTGTACCTCTCTCTGGTGTTCCTGTGCGGCGTGTGTGTGTGTGTGTAGTTGTGTGTGTGTGTTGTGCAGCTGTGTGTGTAGCGTGTCCAGCTCTTTGTGGCTCTGATCTCGGAGCGCGTCCACCTCCTCCTGCAGCCGCTGCGTCTCCTGCTCTGAGCTCACGACCGCCGCGCTCATCTACACACACACACACAGAGAACGAGTGAGATCAGAGCCGCTGTCCATCAGACGCAGGAGTCACGTGTCTCCTCTCACCTCCTCCTGCAGCCGCTCAAACACTCGCTCCTGGCTCCTCCTCTCCTCCTCTAACGCACTTCGTCTTCTCCGCAGCTCCTCCATCTGTCGGCTCTCCTCCTCAAACCTCTCCTTCAGCTCACGATGAGCTCGATTCAACCTGCTCAGCTCACTCTGAGACACAGACCAGACGGATCAACCAGGGGCACAGAATGACTTGAATTAATAAATTCTTATTAATAAATATTGTTTTTACTGAAGAACATACAGTTGTTGAAACTTACATGAAAGACAGACAGACGGTCAGACAGACAGACAGACAGACAGAAACACAGACAGACAGTCAGACAGACAGACGGATAGACAGACAGAAGGTCAGACAGACAGACAGTCAATCAGACAGACAGACGGATAGACAGAAACACAGAGACAGACAGACAGACAGACAGACGGTCAGACAGACAGACGGATAGACGGATAGACAGACAGACAGACGGTCAGACAGAGAGACAGACGGTAGACAGATGACAGACGGACGGACAGTCAGACAGACGGACAGACAAACAGTCAGACAGACGGATAGACAGACAGACAAACGGTCAGACAGATGACAGGCGTAGAGACAGACAGATGGTCAGACAGACAGACAGCCAAACAGACAGACGGACAGAGACGACAGACAGACAGACGGTCAGGCAGATGACAGACGTAGAGACAGACAGATGGTCAGACTTGGTCAGACAGATGACAGACAGACAGACGACAGACAGACAGACAGACGTTCAGACAGATGACAGACAGACAGACAAACGACAGACAGACAGACAGACGACAGACAGACAGACAGACAGACAGACAGACAGACGACAGACAGACGGTCAGACAGATGACAGACGTAGAGACAGACAGATGGTCAGACAGATGACAGACGTAGAGACAGACAGATGGTCAGACAAACAGACGGTCAGACAGATGATAGACAGATGGTCAGACAGACAGACGGCCAAACAGACAGATGGTCAGACAGACAGACAGTCAGACAGATGGAGAGACAGAAACACAGACAGACAGATGGACAGAAAGAAACACAGACAGACAGACAGACAGGAGGTCAGACAGACAGTCAGACGGATAGACAGACAGACAGTCAGACAGACGGATAGACAGACAGACAGATAGACAGACGACAGATGGTCAGGCAGATGACAGACAGACAGACGGTCAGATAGACAGATGGTCAGACAGATGACAGACAGACAGACAGACGGTCAGACAGATAGAAAGACAGACGGTCAGACAGAAACACAGACAGACAGTCAGACAGACGGATAGACAGACAGAAGTTCAGACAGACAGACAGTCAGACAGAGACAGACGGTCAGACAGAGAGACAGACGGTAGACAGACAGACGGATAGACAGATGGACAGACAGACGGTCAGACAGACAGACGGTCAAACAGACAGATGGTCAGAGAGATGAAAGATGGACAGACAGACGGTCAGACAGACAGACAGACAGACAGACGGAAAGACAGACAGGCGCTCAGACAGACAGACAGACGGAAAGACAGACGGTCAGACAGACAGACAGACAGACGGTCAGAGAGACAGACAGACAGACGGACAAACAGACAGTCAGTCAGACAGAAAGACAGACGGTCAGACAGACAGATAGACAGACAGACGTCAGACAGACGGAAAGACAGACAGGCGCTCAGACAGACAGACAGACAGACGGAAAGACAGACAGTCAGACAGACAGACGGAAAGACAGACGGTCAGACAGACAGACAGACGGTCAGACAGACAGAAAGACAGACGGTCAGACAGACAGATAGACAGATGGTCAGACAGATGGTCAGACAGACGGAAAGACAGACAGGCGCTCAGACAGACAGACAGTCAGATGGAAAGACAGACAGACAGAAAGACAGACGGTCAGACAGACAGACAGACAGACAGACAGACGGTCGGTCAGACAGACAGACAGACAGACAGGTTACCTGCGTGTCCTCCAGATGTCTCGTCAGCGCTCGGTTGGCTCCACACATGTGCTCCTCCTGCTGTCTGACCTCCTGCAGCTCCTCCTCCAGATTCTGTTTCTCCACCTGATCATCAAGAGAAGCTTCATTCAGGCCGTTTGAAATGATTCATGAGTCGCTCAGCTGAATCATCTCATGATTTCTACAGAGGATCACGGTCAACGCAATCGATTAAGCACTAAATAGTCACAAACAGGTTGTTGCTGGGATGTTTTTACGATCCTCCTCCTTATGGAGAAGCACAGTAAAGTCAGTTTTATTCAACATATATATATATATATTTTCACACGTTCATCTCACCATCAGCTGCTCCACATGTTCTCTGAGCTGCGTCTCCTGCATCTCCTTCTGCTGGATGAGGAGGTTGAGAGAGGAGATCTGCTCCTCCAGAGCGCTGCTTTTCTGCATGAGCTCTGCTTTCGTCTGCGTCAGGTCCGAGATCAGCGTCTCATTGGCTTCTTTCTCCTCCGCCACCTCCAGAACCTTCCGTCCCAGCAGCGCCACACTCTGGACGGACAGACGGACGTTAGTCGAGTCAAGAAACACAGCGCGTGAGCAGGGTTGCAACTTGACATGGGCTGCATCAATTCATTTTTAATTTCATCTTAATGCTTAATACTTAAGGTTAATGTTGTACAAGATACACTTCTTAGAAACTTTTCGATATTCAAATGCATAATATTACCTGAGGGGTTCCAACAAGTCACATTTGCGGTGTTTCTGTGAATATGGCGTGCCTCACGTGATTGGCTGTCTGTTGCTAAGCATCTAGTTGTAACATTCTAGCACTGCATCATTTCACATCATAACCCTGGGTAACCGCTGCTAATCCCGCTTCTAAATGACAGGTGTGAAATGTTCCTTTACCCGGGTTAGGTCGGCGTTTAGCACCACGATAAGCGCGGTGTGAAAAGCCCTGGTGAGTGTGCTGGTGAAAGCGTCTCTCCTCGTCGTGTTAGGCATGATTTCAGATGTTGTTGTGAGAGTGTGTTGGTGTTTCTGAGCTTCTTGCCTCTTTGGCCTGGCCCGTGGCCTCCAGCAGTCGCTGGATCTCCTGCTGCTGCTCCTCCTGCAGCGTCTGCAGGTCTGTGGCGTGAGCGGAGATCTCGTCCTCCAGCGCTCCTCGCAGGGCCGTCAGCTCCCTCTCCCTGCGGTGTAACACCTCCTCCTGTTCCTCCTGCACCTGCTGCAGCGCCTCGAACTCGGCCCGCAGCACACACAGATCCTGAGAGAAGACAGCAGCTTAGAGTCTGGCTTCACCCGCATCCCTTCAGCCCCGTAAGCTCATACCTGCAGCAGCCCGTCTCTCTCTCCGGCCTCGCAGCTCTTGGCACTGTCTAACTCGTCGTGGATGTCAGACAGCTGCTGCTGCAGATCTCTCATGTCAGAGCGACACTGATCACGCGCCCTTCTGGCCTGAAGGAGTCTGAACACACACACACACACACACACACACACACACACACATTCAGATGACTGAATCAATCACATGATCACACTGCAACATTGAACCATTACTGAACTGAATCAGCACCACACTGAACTGAATCAGCACCGCAACTGAACTGAATCAGCACCGCAACTGAACTGAATCAGCACCGCAACTGAACTGAATCAGCACCGCAACTGAACTGAATCAGCACCGAATTGATCTGAATAATGACTCTATTGTCTTCTGTAGACCTGCTGAATCAGCACCACACTGAACTAAATCAGCACCGGAACTGAATCAGCACTGGAACTGAATCAGCACCGGAACTGAATCAGCACCGGAACTGAACTGAATCAGCACCGGAACTGAACTGAATCAGCACCGGAACTGAACTGAATCAGCACCGGAACTGAACTAGCACTGAACTGAACTGAATCAGCACTGAACTGAACTGAATAATGACTCTATTGTCTTCTGTAGAGCTGCTGAATCAGCACCACACTGAACCGAATCAGCACCGGAACTGAACTGAATCAGCACTGAACTGAACTGAATAAGCACTGAACTGAACTGAATAATGACTCTATTGTCTTCTGTAGACCTGCTGAATCAGCACCACACTGAACTAAATCAGCACCGGAACTGAATCAGCACCGGAACTGAATCAGCACCGGAACTGAACTGAATAAGCACTGAACTGAACTGAATAATGACTCTATTGTCTTCTGTAGACCTGCTGAATCAGCACCACACTGAACTAAATCAGCACCGGAACTGAATCAGCACCGGAACTGAATCAGCACCGGAACTGAATCAGCACCGGAACTGAACTGAATCAGCACCGGAACTGAACTGAATCAGCACCGGAACTGAACTGAATCAGCACCGGAACTGAACTAGCACTGAACTGAACTGAATCAGCACTGAACTGAACTGAATAATGACTCTATTGTCTTCTGTAGAGCTGCTGAATCAGCACCACACTGAACCGAATCAGCACCGGAACTGAACTGAATCAGCACTGAACTGAACTGAATAAGCACTGAACTGAACTGAATAATGACTCTATTGTCTTCTGTAGACCTGCTGAATCAGCACCACACTGAACTAAATCAGCACCGGAACTGAATCAGCACCGGAACTGAACTGAATAAGCACTGAACTGAACTGAATAATGACTCTATTGTCTTCTGTAGAGCTGCTTCACAGCAGAATGTAAATTTGTCTCATATCTGATGAAGTTTGTGTCATTGATTCTAGGGCTGCAACAACTAGTCGATAAAATCGATAATAATCGATAATGAAAATCATCGATAACGATTCTCATTATCGATTAGTCGGGTCTGCCCTCTGTGCACGATAAGCTTCCACCAGTCGCGCTAAATTACAGCACTAAATAACGCATTTTTATGGACAAAATGTGCATCTATAGTGGAGTGGAAACAGAGTGAGCTGATGCGGGAAAGGTACATGATCCAAGTGCCCAAAACATGAGAATTGTTTATTTTAAGCTTCAAGCGAATGCGTTTAACATACCTTTAACATACACTTTGACAGATGTGTGTGTGTGTGTGTGTGCATCTGCGTCCTCAGTGCAAAACGTTCTTTTACAGGTTATATCCACTGATCTATATAGAGAGCAGTAGTTATATCCTCATCTGTAAATGCTACTAATTCATGCGAGTATTTCCATTTTGCATGAAAGCGCGTCCTGACAGTCTGTGTTAAACTTCAAACCTCACTGAACGAGCGCGCGCATGCGCGTCAATCAGACAGAACGCAGTCGAGAGGGAGACGATTTATATTCAGCGCAAAAACACTCATTTAGCTGCAATATCTGCTGTTGGACGCTAAATTTAGGTTTAAAAGTCAACGTGTAATTCAAGTGTTTTATGAGAGTAGTGACTGTAAAGAGATAACAGCGTGTAATTGAATATAAATGTTAGACGTTTCTACAGGATAAAGAATTGACAGTAAGAGGTACTGTGTCCATAGAGTGTGTGTGTGTGTGTGTGTGTTCCTGCAGAACATTCCTCTTATCTGCAAACACTGATTTGTGTTTTTTGTGTTTTTGTTTTGTTTAATGTAGGGATTTAAACTCCTTTTGCTTTGTAACTTAGTAACATAATGTATAGCACAAACACCCTTACGAAAATTAACCATGGTTCTATTAGATAGTAAAACCATGTTTTTGCCATATTGATTACCATTTGTATAACCACACAAATACTATATAGTTAAACTATGGATTTGAAGCAAAACCATGGTTAATTTGTGGTTACCATGGAATAACTACAATAAACCTGTTATTTATTTATTTATTATTATTATTATTTTTGTTTGTTTTATTCATTGTAAAATCATGGTTAATTTATGTAAAGGTAGATATATTCACTATGTATGTTTTCATAGCAAAAAATGGGCTTTTTATCCGATTAATCGATTAATCAAAAAATAATCGGCCAACTAATCGATTATCAAAATAATCGTTAGTTGCAGCCCTAATTGATTCTGTTCATTACTGTGAAGTGGCTCTAAATCGATCTGTACGGTATGAAGCGGATGATTCATGAAGAACTGATGTCTGTGCTCACTGGTCGAGTGACGTCTGCAGCTCTTTCTCCATGTCGGTGAGCTTGTGTCGCAGCGTCACCTGCTCCTGTTCGCTCCTCTCCAGCGCCTCCTGGAGTCTCTTCAGCTCCGCGCTTCTCTCCTCTTCCTCCTCAAGCAGACTCTGGCGGTTCTGTAGAGACACACACGGCGTCAGACGAGGCTGAAGCTGCTGAAGACCGTGGTCACGTGTGATCGGATCACCTGCTGTGTGTCCTGCAGCTGCTGCTGTAAGTGACAGACGTGGCTCTCTAGCGCCGCCCTTCTGTCTCGGAGATCCTTCACCTCCTCCAGAGGGTCTGCCAACTCAAACTGTTAAACACACACACACACACACACACACACACACACACACACACACACAGTCACGACACCACTGTGACCACAGCACTAGCTGATGGAGGGGTTTAACAGAATAAAACAAATAAATCAATAATGAAATTATTAAACGTGTCATGGATTGTTGCAATAAATCAAGTAATAAATAGATGCATTCAATTATGCTTATATTTATTGATTGCATTCCATTATTTCACTATGTGTGTATTTCATTTCATATTTGATGAGGTTTTTCATTTTAAAGGCTATTTCACACCCTTTTCCTGAAATTATTAGGAAGCATGGTGTTAGTTTTCATTGTTATGCTGACGTTACTCAGCTCTATATTTCTTCACGCCCTGACGAAACTTACCAATTCACAAGATTAAAGGAATGCATAACTGATATAAAAAATTGGATGACTAGTAATTTCCTACAACTTAATTCTGAAAAAACTCCACAAGTAGTAACCTAGAATACTGTCTAACACTTGATGGCTGCTCTGTCAAGTCCTCGTCGTCAACTTTGCCATGTACTGCCTGACATATATCCAAAATAATCGATATTGAATCGAAATCGAATCGAATTGTGAAATTTGTGTCAATAGCCTACCCAGCCCTACTATTAAACATCGTATACATTTTAAAATCTTGCTGATTACTTACAAAGCACTAAATGGTTTAGCTCCCCAGTACTTGAGCGAGCTCTTAACGCATTATACTCCATCACGTCTATTGCGGTCTCAAAATTCTGGCCAGTTGATAATACCTAGAATATCAAAATCAACTGCAGGCGGTCGATCCTTTTCCTATTTAGCACTCTGGAACAGTCTTCCTAGCATTGTTCGGGAAGCAGACACACTCTGTCAGTTTAAATCTAGACTAAAAACACATCTCTTTACTATGGCATACACATAGAACATTTTTAATTTCTATTATTCAAATCAGTTAAATGATTGTTTTAGGCTGCATTAACTAGGTCAGCCGGAACCGGGAACACTTCCCATAACACCTGATGTACTCGTTACATCATAAGAAGAATGGCATCTACGCTAATGTTAGTCTCTCTGTTTATCCCGAGGTTTACTGCAGTCGGCCGGATCCAGATCAGATGGTGGACCTGCGCCTGGACATGACCAACGCTTCCCTGAAGTGTCTGCAGAGACCGGGTCAACTAGACTCTCCCCTGTGACGCCTCCTTCACTTCACTTTCCCTCTGTACAGATGAAAACGTTATCAAAATGATCGGAAACGAAAACGCTGTATTATGCATGCCAGACAAATAATTTGGCAGTCATTTTGTAAAGAAAAACTACACGCCTGCACACACACGTACTCAAACGCTCTTGCCTATAGACTAAACGCGTAATGCTTACGTGCTGTCACCGCTCTCACAGATTCACGCTTTTTGAAGTTTACGCTGTTTTGAAGATGATAACGCTATCGTTTCAAAACTATTTCTAAACCTGTTTCTGGGTCTGCGCTCTCTAGCCGCCGGGCTGCTGCCGTACGGATGAGCGGCTGGAACGCTTTGAGAGTTTATCAAAGTAAATACTGTAACTAATGATTGTTTACAACGGAAATCAATCATAAACTTACTTTATCTGGACAATAACTTTTTTCTAGCGCTGATGTAGAGCCAAAACAATCTCTCTTCCATTAAGTTCCTATTATCACTGTGAAGCTGCTTTGAAACGATCTGTATTGTGAAAGCGCTGTATAAATGAAGGTCTCTTGACTTTTCGTTTTGCATGAAAACGAAATGTTTTACAGCTTTTTTTTTATTAATGCTTGCATTTTATTATACTTTTAATTACTAATTGCAACGTGCCATTTTATATTTATTTTAGTCTGTTAAATCCCTCCATAATACTTTAAAGTACCAGCAGTTACAGTTACTAGAATGAAACATGAGTTATCATGACTTCACCGCAGTCAGAGTGTGTGTGTGTGTGTGTGTGTGTGTGTGTCAGTCAGAGTGTGTAGTGGTGCTGGTAAACGCTCGCTCACCTCCTCCAGCGATCTGAACTTCAGCATGTTGATCTGACCGAACATCAGCTCCACCTGTCGCCTGATAGCAGCTTCACCCTCACTGGACCTGAGGGAAACCAGCCACACAATCACAGCATGAACCACTGTTGAGGAGCAATGCATTCTGGGACGTTCATCAAAAGATTCAAGAGGCATTTATCATATTATCTAATCTATGCTATTAAGAGCGATGCTGAATGATTGCCATACTCCTACAGTACTGTAGTTTCTTCTCATTCTGACACACTTCTGTGAGTCAAACGGGTTTCTGAAGGTCCGCTCTCACCCATCTTTGAGGTAGTTGACCATCAGCAGTTTAACGGTTTCCTCATCAGGCGGATCCGGAAGCTCTCGCTGTCCTTTCAGGAGATCCGGAGTGGCCTTACACACACACACACACACACACACACACCGTCAAACACACGTACCGCTTCACATTCAGAACGGGACTCATCTGAACAATGTTTACCTGAGCCGTTCTCTCTGTCTCGTCTTTGACCTCTGACCTCACCCCTGCGGATGTAGAGCCGACCCCTGTGACCTCTGGAGTGTCTGGATCAGAGCCGGTGGATCTGGACTCCAGGCTTCTGGAGCGCCTCTTCTCCTCGGGTGTGATTCTGCTCCGGTGGGCGGCTCGTCCGGTCCGAGGGGATTCGCTGTGGTTGGTCTCCACCGGCACAGACCGCCTGCAGATGATGTGGGACGGCTGGCAGGGGATGCTCTCCACCAACGGACCCGTGAATCCCGCTCCCGGCACCGGGATCCTGGCTCTCTTCACCATCACAGGTGAGGAAGGGCTGCTGCACCAGCCACGTCCGGAGAGTGTCCCGCTCCTGGGGTCGTACGGGCGCAGGATCTCAGGGCTCTTGAAGGCTCTCAGGGATCTGTAATGATCCGGAGTCTGAGCGCTGGAGGCGCCGCCGCTCATCCTGGACACGAACTCCTGCTGCCGCTGCTCTGTCAGGAACACGTCAGGATAGTCCGGAGAGCAGGTCCCCTGAGCGTTCAGCACCACATACGGCCGGCTGGCGACGCCCTGCACCTGCACCTTCACCCCGAACGAGCCCGAGTCATGGAGCGGAGAGCGTCTGAATGACTCCATCTACAGCCACACACACCATCCATGAGCTCTCAGTAAACACACACACACACACCATCAATGAGCCCTCAGTACACACACACCATCAATGAGCCCTCAGTACACACACACACACACCATCAATGAGCCCTCAGTACACACACACCATCAATGAGCCCTCAGTACACACACACACACCATCAATGAGCCCTCGGTACACACACACACACACCATCAATGAGCCCTCAGTACACACACTCTGACATCGGCAGGAGGAACAATGAGTGTTTACAGCAGAAACAGAGCAGAGAGAGTGATGACGACATACACACACACTCTCTCTCTCTCTCTCACACACACTCTCCGTCTCTCTCTCACACACACACACACACACACACACAATCATAGACACACCCTCCGTCTCTCTCCCTCTCACACACTCATACAAACACACACACACACACTCTCCCTCTCACATACACACTAAGGTGAGAAGAACAGGATCTTACTGCTTCAACTTCAATGTCACACACACACTCTCTCTCACACACACACAATCATAGACACACACACACACAGAAACACACACTAAAACACACACACTCTCCGTGTCTCTCTCTCTCTCTCTCTCACTCACTCACTCACTCACACACACTCACTCTTCTCTCAATTCAATTAAATTCAGTTGTGCTTTATTGGCATGACAATTGTTACAATGTATTGCCAAAGCATTTCTAATTTTACAGAGAATCAACATACATGTACATACATTAAATAAAATAATAAAAACATATTATAAATAATAGTAATAGGTTGAACAATCAATAAACATTTAGAATTCTAGTAACACTTTAGAATTGTGTGTGTGTGTGAGCGCATCACTGATTAGTTTATTAGATTATCTATCTATCTATCTCTCTCTCTCTCTCTCTCTCTCTCTCTCTCACACACACACACACACACACACACACACACACACACACACACACACACACACACACACACACACACACACACAAGTGAGAAGGATCTTACCGCCTCAGCTTCAGCTTCACTGCAGAACTTCAGCTCAGAAACTCAGCGATCGGAGCAGCTGTAACCACTCCCCCAAGCTCTGATTGGACAAGAGTCACGAGGGGCCCGCCCCTGAGCCTCTGGGGACCGCCCACACCCTGAACAGCTGACTTTAATTAAGGAGATTTTCTTTTCAGCCCAGAAACAGATTTTAAAATATGAATATGATACTTTGCCAATAACTAGGATTCTTTTCTTTGGAAAACAGACACCATAGTTTAGATCCATTGTAATAATAAACTTTATTTTAAAACACATATTTGATGAATGTATTAAATGTGTCATTGGTAAAAAAAGAGATTTAAAACACTGAGCAAGAGAGAGGGTGATAAAATGAACATCTGCTTTGATATGACGGACGTGTTGTTCTGCATAAACACATCAAATTGATCTGAGTCTGTCAAAAGATGAGGAGACCGGACATTACAGCATCATCTCAATTCTCACACACACACACACACACACACACACACACAGTGAGATCAACAGATCCTGAGAGTGGAAAACGCTTACAGACTCCATGATGAACAGGTTTATCCAGGTGTGTGTGTGTGTGTGTGTGTGTGTGTGTGTGTAAATAAACACAGAGCTGCAGGAACATCAACACAAGTTCAGCAGAAACACAGTCTGATGAGACGACAACCTTCAGATGAAGCAGTTTGATGAGTCTTCATACTGTAACACACTGTTTCTAGCATCTGTAAAACTGCTTTCTACCATCTTAAAAATATATCTAAATTACGGCACATGCTTTCAATGCAAAATGCTGAACAGTTAGTTCATGCGTTCATGACCTCAAGACTAGATTATTGTAATGCTCTACTGGGTGGTTGCCCTGCTCACTTAATAAACAAACTCCAGCTGGTCCAAAACGCAGCAGCTAGAGTTCTTACTAGAACCAGGAAGTATGACCATATAAGCCCGGTTCTGGCAACACTGCACTGGCTCCCTATTAAACATCATATACATTTTAAAATCTTGCTGATTACTTACAAAGCACTAAATGGTTTAGCTCCCCAGTACTTGAGCGAGCTCTTAACGCATTATACTCCATCACGTCTATTGCGGTCTCAAAATTCTGGCCAGTTGATAATACCTAGAATATCAAAATCAACTGCAGGCGGTCGATCCTTTTCCTATTTAGCACCTAAACTCTGGAACAGTCTTCCTAGCATTGTTCGGGAAGCAGACACACTCTGTCAGTTTAAATCTAGACTAAAAACACATCTCTTTACTATGGCATACACATAAAACATCAATTTTTATTATTCAAATCAGTTAAATGATTGTTAGGTTGCATTAACTAGGTCAGCCGGAACCGGGAACACTTCCCATAACACCTGATGTACTCGTTACATCATAAGAAGAATGGCATCTACGCTAATGTTAGTCTCTCTGTTTATCCCGAGGTTTACTGCAGTCGGCCGGATCCAGATCAGATGGTGGACCTGCGCCTGGACACGACCAACGCTTCCCTGAAGTGTCTGCAGAGACCGTGTCAACTAGACTCTCCCCTGTGACGGCCTCACCATCACGACATCCAGTGGCTCTGATCCTCAACAAACCCGTCTCCGGCGTGATGACTCCGATCTTCAACCAGATGGAACCGAACAAATATTCTGAATGTTCCGATCTAATATGAGTCGCCTTTGGCTTGCTCAGTTGGGGACACTTAAATTTCAACTATATTACTGATCTGCCCGCATTGACACTATATGATAATTGAAATGAGCTGATGACATCACCGTTTTCTCCAGAGCGGCTGTACAGCCGAATCAAATTCTGTTGCATTATTTTCCTGTTACCACTGTGAAGCTGCTTTGAAACATTGTAAAAAGCGCTATATAAATAAAGGTAACTTGACTTGAAACACACACACACACACACACACACACACACACACACACACACGTCCTGTATTAATGTAAGGTGATTTCGCCCTCTAGTGGCTGAATAAAGTGCCAGACATTAAAGAAGCAATCATTAGATGAAAATGAACTTGTAAATGAATGGAACTAAATAATGAAACAGCCTTTAAATGACAGACTGCATGATAGAAGATAATAGAATAGAACAGGGTTTCAAACCTACAGCTGCTGATGATCCGCTGATGCGATTGGCCCATGGGGTGTCTGTCCGAACAGATCAATGGTCACTCACACACACAAACTTACACAAACCCACATCCACTCTCTCTCTCTCACACACACACATCCACTATCTATCTCTCACACTCACATCCACTCTCTCTCACTCACACAAACCCACATCCACTCTCCCTCTCTCTCTCACACACACACATTCACTATCCCTCTCTCACGCTCACACACACATCCACTCTCTCTCTCACACACACACACACACACTAGCGCTCTCTCTCTCTCTCTCTCTCACACACACACACACACTCTCACGCTCACGCTCACACACAAACAATTAGTGGCAGAAAGACGCTCTAGTTTGTGTAACTCCTAAACTGCGTCGCTGAGCTGTGTTTATAGCTTGAAAACATCGGCAGTGTGTGTGTGCGGCATTGTGAACGTACGTCGGTCATTTTTCCTCCGTTTCCATGCGTGACGTAAGCATTGACGCCGACAGTGGATTGGTGGATATTAACCAATAACAGGCCAGTAGAGGGCGGCGCGAGATCAGCACTACACACACACGCAGGTATTCCACAGCTCTGTCTCGTTGCAGAACATGTATGTTACACAAACGTGCCATTAATCCATCCGTACTACTAAAGTTAAGGCTTAATAGAATGGGTCGGTCTTAGAATGAATGGTTACCATGGTAACTTTTTTGTAAGGCTGTTCCTCTGTCCTTTAAAATGGGAGTGGCGTAATCTGCAGTCACGAGGCCCAGTTTCCTGGCCAGCCATTGGCCGGCGGTCCGTGACGCCATGCGATTTGGCTTCTCTTTTAAAAAGAAGGCGGGAGTCGCGAGCTTTATTCCATCAGTTCAACAGAAGTGCGCAAACACTGAACACAAACTCACGAGCGTGAGCGCGATGGTGCGAACTAAAGCTGATAGCGTTCCCGGATCCTACAGGAAAGGTAAGAATATAAGACAGACCAAATCCACATTAGTTTGACTGATCAAACCTGACCGCGTCTAAACGCGTTTATTAACCTGCTGTAGGATGCTGAAGCTGTATTAATCGTGCTATTCTTACTTATAATATTCATTCTTATCGTTATAATTAGTGGTAGTAGTGGCATTTATTTTGAATGTATACGTTGATGTGTAGATGAACTCGAGTAAATGTTTATCGCTCATCTCCCGCCATTTGTGTCGCGACTCATAGCATATAAACGTTACCTCAGCTTCAGTAGGGCTGTTCTCCTCAGAAACGACGCTTTATGAGCAGTATTTAACGATAAACATTTATCGCGCAGTTGATTTGTTGTCTAGTCGGCGCTAAACATTGTTTTCCCGGCTGTTAATGTTATATTGTTCGTATAAGTTATTAAATGAGTGTTTTAATAGCTCGAATGGTCTCATAATAATAATAATAATAATTATTATTATTATTATTATTGTTTGAACACTGAGAGTGAATGTTAGTGCTTTATTAGTAGTTTAACGGAGACTGACTGAAATGGCGCCACTTTCACATTCATCCGCGTCGCGTCACAAAGAAACGCTGAGAACCCCCGCGAGCGGAAGTCACGTCATTCTGTCTGTGTGTGGCGTGTTGTGCAAGATTTACTCGACGCGATTGTTAATTGTGTGTGTTTGTTTCAGCTGTTGCAGCTTCCGCGCCCCGGAAGTCACTCGGCGCGTCCGGATCCGTGAACTCGCAGAGCGGTGGCGCGCAGTCTGGAACGCCTGGTGAGTGCGCGCGCACACAACCTTCTTGAAGGACTTGTTTTTATTTAATTTAAGCTTTATGCTACAAGATACATTTGGGCTATTTTAGAATTGGAACATTAATGCCATTTAGAACTTCTGTGCATTTTTCACATTGGTAGTCAGTCAAGAGGCCATGTTCTCCTCCAGATTCTCTATCGCATCAGTGTTTCTATCTGTATACGGTGTGTTTGAGTGTCATGTCACTGTGTGTGTGCTCAGCTAAGGGTAAGTACGCCGGAGGGAACCCCGTGTGTCCGCGCCCCACCCCGACCTGGCAGAAGGGCATCGGAGACTTCTTCGGCGGTCCCGGCCGCAAGCCTGAGAAGGAGAACCTTCATCCTGCGTCTGACGATGAGGAGGCGGGCGGCAGCGGCGTGACCAAAGCGCCCAGGAAGTGAGTGCGGAGCATCCTGCGGTTGAGCTGACTGGTTCGCTGGACGTCACTGACCGTGTGCTCTGTGTTTCAGGTCCAGACCCATCATCGACGACGAGGAGGAGGACGAGTAACTCCAGGATTCTCATGTTTCATTGACGCATGGCAGTTTTAAGTGTACATCTGTAAATACTTTTATTGGGATGTGTGGTTCATTTTGTACAGAAGTTTAATAAAATGAGTTTTTCAGAGTTTGCTGACTGGTGTTTATCCCATAAATCTCTGGATCTTTGACTACTGTGAGGACTAATGTCAATCTGCTTATTCCTCCAATCAGACTACAGCTGTAATAACACAGAGGTTTCTGGGTCACTCATCTGACCGATTCATTTATCCTTGACCGCATAAGGATTTGCTCTGTATGTGCACATGTTCAGTTTATCTGTTGGAAATACCACTGAATACAGATGAGTTGATTTTGCTAAATGATTGACAGATCAAGAATGATCTTATATTAATCTAACGCTGCTATTATAGTTCCTCAGTACGAAACAAACCCATAAAGCTCTGCAGATATTCTTCAGCTCAAACATAAACACAGATGAGTACACAAGGCAAAACTGATTCAGACAGATGTTTCTCTAGTGTGTGTGTGTAGGACACTATAGTTCACTGATGTGAGTAGAGCAAAATAGTCAACTGTGACACCTGAAAATTCTTCATACAGTGATGACCAGTAAAACAAATTTGGGCCCAAAATGATTCAGACACTTTGAGCTGAGCATGTTTTGCTAAAGTTTTTTTTTTTAAATTGCTAATGTGACCTTTGACACCACAGACTTGGTTGAGCTAAATTGGTATTATCTAATTGTGTTCTTAAATCTAACAGCTGATTGGTTGATTGTAATCCATTACATCCCTTCCTATCAAAGTTATCTGACGTTTATCAAGATGAATTTGTTCAGTTTAACTCTGAGTTCTTGTCATATTTTATTACCATTTTCTAAACTATAGTGAATAAACTGATGTTTGAAATGTTGGTTTGTGTATATAAACTCACAGAACTGACCATGTGACACTCATCTGTGTGCATTAATGCTTCATCTGCAGGATCACACACACACATGCTTTAAACACTCAAATATATCTAATTTTACTGTTGACACTAGAGATGAAAGAACAGGGGCCGGTTCAGCCAACTCTGAGTTGACTTACCCTGAGATGGGAAACTCTGAGTTTTGGGTTTCAGAGCAGCTGAATTGAGGTAGTTCAATCGACTCTGAGTTAAGCGCGTGCACCGCGACTATGAAAAGCCATGATCAATGGAGCTCCGAAATTATGATTCACCATGGCAACAGCACCCGACAAAAGACGTCTGCGTACTTCCGGGTCAAAAGTTTAATTCTTAATTAGTTGAATTAAGTTTAATGTTCATGGTATCCCACAGGCAAAAAAAGAATGTGGCAGCAGCTAAAAATGAAGTATAAAAATATAATTCAATCAGGTAAAGCTTTAAGCATAAAAGGTTCATGGGTGTAGGTTTCGTGACTTTACAAACATTTGACATATTAAATAAATATCATTCAGTGTCTATTTCAGTGTGCAGCAGATTTTCCCACACAGTCTAATGCTCTTTTCACATAATTAAATGTTCTCTGATATTAATCAGGGTAATGAAATTAACATTTGACGTCTCAGGCCAGCCAAACACCAGCACTGACAGATGAAGAGGAGATGAGGAAGAATATTAATATTAACGTTTTTGTAGGAAATAAAGATGACCATAAAATTGTGAATAATTTGTGTTCATTTAACAGCTTAATCTCAGACTACCCTTCCATCTGACATCCATTCCTTACAGTAATCCGTTTTCAGAAAGTGTGATGATGGGAATATGCGTGTCATCAGTGCATCAACCACTGGAAATCCTAAAGGAAATTCTAATCATTAGGTTACTTCCAGAGGTTTATCAAGTGAACGTCAGGATCCTGTATAAAGGACATGCCATTTTTGTCACTTTGACGGTGTCCTCATGATGAAATATGAGCAATGAATGACTGTTTTTCTTACTTTGTAATTGTCCTGTTGTTTCTACATAAGAAAAATTACATAATGACATAAATGTATTATTTTACAAATTATCTGCCAGTGGGGTAAGAAAAATAATCTGGTTTCTGTTTGCATTAGGATTATTTTTCTTACCCCACTGGCAGATAATTTTACTTGTTTCAAGTAAAATGTGTTTACTTTACATTTTAGATTTAATTTATAATTTTTAGATATTTGTACTTGAAATAATGTAATAATTGTACAAAATACTGTATGAAAAGCATTTGTGCAGCGTGAATGAATGAATGAAGTATTTAAACACCGCTGACGCTTTAAAAAGGGGGAGGAGTAACTGGTAACTGACTCTGAGTATAAGTTATCTCTGTTTCAGAAACTGGCTTGACTTACCCTGCTTTCTCGGGTTTGACATACCTCCCATTCTGAAACAGAAAACTCAGTTTCCCTCATTTCAGGGTTAACATACTCAGAGTTTTCACTTAACCTCCCTTCTGAAACAGGCCCCAGATTTATGACAGGGATGGTTTATACTGCACAACAGTGAGATGTGTTTCTGTATAAAATACACTAAATTAGTGTTTACACCTAAATACCAAGATCTGTACATGTATTATAGACGATGATAACTTGGCAAACTCGGAAAACAATGCTTCATAAGCTTCTTAAGGAGATCTGAGGCCTGTTTTATAAAAGCGGGATTAAACTCCAACACCTGACTGGAATGAACAGATAAGTTGGGGCTAAAGCGTTCTCATTAATGGTAATTGAACTAATTTGATCCAGGTTTATCTAGTCAAGATCATTCTGCTCTTAAGCAGCCGTAGAGCGCGCTCACGAGTAGCGATCATTCAATGGGAAGTTTAGCAGCAAAATAGAGAATATACCTGTGAAGTGTGAGTTTACTGAGGAAAACACCATGTCTCAAACTCATAAAACAGCACAAAACATCATCTGTTTGCGGTGGTGTTTTGGCGGGAGATGTGGATGTGAGCGCGCTGCAGTGGCGCTCCTCCACCGCTAGAGGGCAGTGAGTGGCGCTCGCGCTCCCCGGCTCTTCCGCTTCCGCTCGGGCTCTGTCTCTTTCTCTTCCGCTCTCCGGTTCATCATGGTGGGTACCCGCTTATTTCTCTTTCATGAATCTGCTGTAATCCTCCTCCTGCCCCGCTCGATCCATCAGCGCACACACTCCAGCCTGATGCAGAGATCGAGCGGCGTGTGTGTGTGGGAATATGACGCGACAGAGGAGTGTGTGCGACAGATAACAGCGCGTTAGAAGAGCGCGAGAACTGACGGCGCCGCGCGCGCTCCTGACCGAGTGTTGATCGATACACCTGATCAGATCCTGAGGGACCGATCCGTTCAGATAGTGTTTCTGATCGGACCAGAATTCAGACTCTGTGTGTGTGTGAGAGCGAGATTGAGACTGTTCTGTGATTGTTTGATGCTCTTCTGTGGTGTGTGTGTGTGTGTGTGTGTGGCTGATGCTCTTCTGTTGTGTGTGTGTGTGTGTGTGTGTGTGTGTGTGTGTGTGTGTGTGTGTGTGTGTGTGTGTGGGGCTGATGTTTCTCTGTGGTGTGTGACTGATGTTGTTCTGTGGTGTTTGACGCTGACGCTCTTCTTCTGTGGTGCTCAGGGTCGAGTCAGGACGAAGACGGTGAAGAAGGCCGCGCGGGTCATCATAGAGAAGTACTACACGCGCCTGGGCAATGACTTCCACACCAACAAGCGTGTGTGTGAGGAGATTGCCATCATCCCCAGCAAGAAGCTGCGCAACAAGATCGCCGGGTGAGCGCAGTGCATGCTGGGATATGGGCGGAGGCGCACACAGAGCCGGCGCTGATGTCACTTCCTGTGTGTGTGTGCAGGTACGTGACGCACCTGATGAAGCGCATCCAGAGAGGGCCGGTCCGGGGAATCTCCATCAAACTGCAGGAGGAGGAGCGTGAGCGCAGGGACAACTACGTCCCCGAGGTGCGTCCCATGATCCTCTGCTTTACACCATGTGACCCTGTGTCGAAAGTGACTGTGGAGCGTCCGTCTCCAGGTCATTGATACAACAGGAAGAGCAACTGAAAGTCTTTCCCGTGTTTGCTGGATCTGTTCCTGACAAACCCTGAATCTTTCACACACGCTAGCATTAGCATTAGCACAGCTCGCTGTAGCGTTTAAACGTGACGCATTACTTTGATTCATTTCCAGTTGATATTGTCAAATCACCTTTATTTATATAGCGCTTTTTACAATGCCGATTGTTTCAAAGCAGCTTCACAGTGGTAACAGGAAAATAATGCAACAGAATTTGATTCGGCTGTACAGCCGCTCTGGAGAAAACGGTGATGTCATCAGCTCATTTCAATTATCATAGTGTCAATGCGGCAGATCAGTAATATAGTTGAAATTTAAGTGTCCCCAACTGAGCAAGCCAAAAGACAAAACGTATATTGTTAACTTTTGGTTTATTGCCAAGGCAACATTTCTAGTTTTCATGAGTTTTCCAGGGCTTGACATTAACACCCACCAACCCTGTGTGTGTGTGTGAGCTGTGGTGTGTAACACACTCCCATGAGCCTCTGTGGTGGGTTGAGTTGTATTGTAGTCTTCTCAAAAGGCGTCTGTTATAATCACGTGATTCTGTTGAGCTTATGAATGCAGTGTCTAATAATCAGAGGCATTCAGATCAGCCGGAGGTTTGCTCTCACTGAAATCTGCTCATAAACACAGCAGAGGTGTGTGTGTGTGTGTGTGTGTGTGTGAGAGAGTGTCATCCGACAGTGATCGACTGTGTGTGTGAGAGAGTCATCCGACAGCGATCGACTGCGTGCGTGTGTGTGAGAGTCATCCGACAGCGATCGACTGCGTGCGTGTGTGTGAGAGTCATCAGACAGCGATCGACTGCGTGCGTGTGTGTGAGAGTCATCAGACAGCGATCGACTGCGTGCGTGTGTGTGAGAGTCATCAGACAGCGATCGACTGCGTGCGTGTGTGTGAGAGTCATCAGACAGCGATCGACTGCGTGCGTGTGTGTGAGAGTCATCAGACAGCGATCGACTGCGTGTGTGTGAGAGTCATCAGACTGTGATCGACTGTGTGTGTGAGAGTCATCAGACTGTGATCGGCTGTGTGTGTGTGAGAGTCATCAGACTGTGATCGACTGTGTGTGTGTGAGAGTCATCAGACTGTGATCGACTGTGTGTGTGTGAGAGTCATCAGACAGTGATCGACCGTGTGTGTGAGTCAGACAGTGATCGAGTGTGTGTGTGAGAGTCATCAGACAGCGATCGACTGCGTGTGTGAGAGAGTCAGACAGCGATCGAGTGTGTGTGTGTGTGTGTGTGTGTGAGTGTCATCAGACAGCGATCGACTGCGTGCGTGTGTGAGAGAGTCATCAGACTGTGATCGACTGTGTGTGTGTGTGTGTGAGAGTCATCAGACAGTGATCGACTGCGTGTGTGTGAGAGTCATCAGACAGTGATCGACCGTGTGTGTGAGTCAGACAGTGATCGAGTGTGTGTGTGTGAGAGTCATCAGACAGCGATCGAGTGTGTGTGTGTGTGAGAGTCATCAGACAGCGATCGACTGCGTGTGTGAGAGAGTCAGACAGCGATCGACTGCGTGCGTGTGTGTGTGAGAGAGTCATCAGACAGCAATCGACTGCGTGCGTGTGTGTGTGAGAGAGTCATCAGACAGCGATCGACTGCGTGTGTGTGTGAGAGTCATCAGACAGCGATCGACTGCGTGTGTGTGAGAGAGTCATCAGACAGCAATCGACTGCGTGCGTGTGTGTGTGTGAGAGTCATCAGACAGCGATCGACTGCGTGTGTGTGTGAGGGTCATCAGACAGCGATCGACTGCGTGCGTGTGTGTGTGAGAGAGTCATCAGACGGCGATCGAGTGTGTGTGAGTGAGTGTCATCAGACAGCGATCGACTGCGTGTGTGAGAGTGTCATCAGACAGCAATCGACTGCGTGCGTGTGTGTGTGAGTCATCAGACAGCGATCGACTGCGTGCGTGTGTGTGTGAGAGTCATCAGACAGCGATCGACTGCGTGCGCGTGTGTGTGAGAGTCATCAGACAGCGATCGACTGCGTGTGTGTGTGTGTGAGAGTCATCAGACAGCGATCGACTGCGTGTGTGTGAGAGAGTCATCAGACAGCGATCGACTGCGTGTGTGTGTGAGAGTCATCAGACAGCGATCGACTGCGTGTGTGTGTGAGAGTCATCAGACAGCAATCGACTGCGTGCGTGTGTGTGTGAGAGTCATCAGACAGCGATCGACTGCGTGCGTGTGTGTGTGAGAGAGTCATCAGACAGCGATCGAGTGAGTGTCATCAGACAGCGATCGACTGCGTGCGTGTGTGTGAGAGAGTCATCAGACAGCGATCGAGTGTGTGTGTGAGTGTCATCAGACTGCGATCGACTGCGTGCGTGTGAGAGTGTCATCAGACTGCGATCGACTGCGTGTGTGTGAGAGAGTCATCAGACTGCGATCGACTGCGTGTGTGTGAGAGAGTCATCAGACAGCGATCGACTGCGTGTGTGTGAGAGTCATCAGACTGCGATCGACTGCGTGTGTGTGAGAGTCATCAGACAGCGATCGACTGCGTGCGTGTGTGTGTGTGAGAGAGTCATCAGACAGCGATCGACTGCGTGCGTGTGTGTGTGAGAGAGTCATCAGACAGCGATCGACTGCGTGCGTGTGTGTGTGAGAGAGTCATCAGACAGCGATCGACTGCGTGCGTGTGTGTGTGAGAGTCATCAGACAGCGATCGACTGCGTGCGTGTGTGTGTGAGAGTCATCAGACAGCGATCGACTGCGTGCGTGTGTGTGTGAGAGTCATCAGACAGCGATCGACTGTGTGTGTGAGAGAGTCATCAGACAGCGATCGACTGCGTGCGTGTGTGTGTGAGAGTCATCAGACAGCGATCGACTGCGTGCGTGTGTGTGTGAGAGTCATCAGACAGCGATCGACTGCGTGTGTGTGAGAGAGTCATCAGACAGCGATCGACTGCGTGTGTGTGAGAGTCATCAGACAGCGATCGACTGCGTGCGTGTGTGTGTGAGAGAGTCATCAGACAGCGATCGACTGCGTGTGTGTGAGAGTCATCAGACAGCGATCGACTGCGTGTGTGTGAGAGAGTCATCAGACTGCGATCGACTGCGTGCGTGTGTGAGAGAGAGTCATCAGACAGCGATCGACTGCGTGTGTGTGTGAGAGAGTCATCAGACAGCGATCGACTGCGTGTGTGTGAGAGAGAGTCATCAGACTGCGATCGACTGCGTGTGTGTGTGTGAGAGTCATCAGACAGTGATCGACTGCGTGTGTGTGTGTGAGTCATCAGACTGCGATCGACTGCGTGTGTGTGTGAGAGAGAGTCATCAGACAGCGATCGACTGCGTGCGTGTGTGTGAGAGTCATCAGACAGCGATCGACTGTGTGTGTGTGTGAGAGAGTCATCAGACTGCGATCGACTGTGTGTGAGAGTCATCAGACAGTGATCGACTGCGTGTGTGTGTGTGAGAGTCATCAGACTGCGATCGACTGCGTGTGTGTGTGAGAGAGAGTCATCAGACTGCGATCGACTGCGTGTGTGTGTGAGAGAGAGTCATCAGACTGCGATCGACTGCGTGTGTGTGAGAGTCATCAGACTGTGATCGACTGTGTGTGTGTGTGTGAGAGTCATCAGACAGTGATCGACTGCGTGTGTGTGTGTGTGTGAGAGTCATCAGACTGTGATCGACTGTGTGTGTGTGTGAGAGTCATCAGACAGTGATCGACTGCGTGTGTGTGTGTGAGAGTCATCAGACAGTGATCGACTGCGTGTGTGTGTGTGAGAGTCATCAGACTGTGACGGGTGTAAAGTCGGCTGGACGTTCATGACTTTAGGGCCGTCTCTAAAGTCACTCGACATTGGTAAACACGTTTCACTTCAACAGCATCTGAAGAGAGAGACTCCGTCAGGGCTTGACATGAACTCGCTGTGGCTAATGCTTTTCCTCAGTTACTAGCCACTAGCATTTACACCGGACACAATGCTGTTGGCGACGTGAACCACTGTACACACACACACCATATAGCATGACAGGTCATCGAACAGGTCTGTAGCTCTGATACGGGTGTGTGAAAGCTCCTTAATCAGACACAGACTGATTAACACTAACAGATGCTTGACTGAAAATAAGATTTATTTTTACACAAAAAAAAAAAAATGTGAGCAATATTCAGCTATGACATTAAATCCAGCATATTGTGTATGAGCCCATACAGAAGCCTAGTGAAATACATATGATTTGACAGTTTATTAAAATATCAGAAATCTAAAAGATGTGCATCATACCTGACCCCTAGATGAACTCTTTACAGCTGTTTCATGACGGAGTCTCTCTCTTCAGATGAGTTGAAGTGAAACGTGTTTACCAATGTCGAGTGACTTTAGAGACGACCCTAAAGTCACAGACAGACAGACAGACAGACAGACAGACAGACAGACAGACAGACAGACAGACAGACAGACAGACAGACAGACAGACAGACAGACAGACAGACAGACAGACAGACAGACAGACAGACAGACAGACAGACAGACAGACAGACAGACAGGGTTGGTAGGTGTTCATGTCAAGCCCTGAGGTTTTTCAACCAATGTTTATTTTATTGCAGATGTTTTAATAGTTTTGATATGGATCTGGTCTGACTCACATTAGACTAATCTAGGGTTCAGTGTGAATGATTTCAGGTCATGAACCAACTAACATTATTATTATTATTATTATTATTATTATTATTATTATTGACGACGATTAGTCTCATCCGTTTCTGCTGCTCTGGTTGCCGCGCTAGCTCTGGTCTGGTCTGGTCTGGGTTGGGTTGGTCTGGTCTGGTCTGATGTGGATTCTGACGGTCTGCTGTTTTTCTGCAGGTTTCTGCTCTGGATCAGGAGATCATCGAGGTCGACACCGACACAAAGGAGATGCTCAAGCTTCTGGTGAGCATTAAACGTCCCATGATCCTCTGCTTTACACCATGTGACCCTGTGTCGAAAGTGACTGTGGAGCGTCCGTCTCCAGGTCATTGATACAACAGGAAGAGCAACTGAAAGTCTTTCCCGTGTTTGCTGGATCTGTTCCTGACAAACCCTGAATCTTTCACACACACGTCTGTTAGAGCGGTCATGTGACGGTTCTCAGGCTGTTACTGTAGTTCAGCTGAACCCACTCATGATCACAGCCGGCTCTCGTTCAGTTTCCCATGATGCACCAGTCTCGTGATGTTCTAGCCTAGGTTAGTGCAGAGCAGTGATGTCACTGTGTTGTGTGTTTTCCCACAGGATTTCGGCAGCCTGTCGAACCTCCAGGTGACCCAACCTCCCGTCGGCATGAACTTCAAGACCCCGCGCGGCGTCTGAACGTGTGTAATATATCTCTCAATAAACCCTGGAAAACCAGCGCTGGACTCCTCATTTCTGTGTGTCAGTGTCAGTCGGGCCGAATGATCTGTCAGGTTCTGAAGTGTTTTTTTTTTTTTTTTTTTTTTTTTTTTTTTTTTTTTTTTTTCCCTCCTGATTTCTGAGTCTCAATAGAAACACATGGAGTGAGAACACTAGGGGTGTAACGGGACACGTATTCGTACCGAACCGCTTCGGTACAGGGCTTCTGGTACGGTGCACGCGTGTATCGAGCGATACGAACGTGATCTTTAACCGTCGGCTTGTTTTAAGCTGGAACACACTTCAACCTGAGTTCCCACATGAACACATGACATATTCTGTCCATTTTTATCAGGAAATGCAAACGATAAATGCCGTTTTGCCGCTGTTTAATGTGGCGTGACTGATCACTGTATAGGCGAGTGAACGCGATCGTCATAGTCAAAGAATAAACATGAATGAACATCTGAAGGTGTGTTGAGGATACAGTACAACTGAAGCGCATCATATGTGGTGTAATCACTCAATCAGTGTTTCAACGGCGGAAAGACGTCAATAAAACAGCTTGAGAACAATGTCCCGCAGCATCACATTTCCCTCAGACGTCACTCAGTGTCCACAGCTGTGAGTTCACTAGAGAAATCAACTCTTTCACTGAATATATGACCGATATTAGCCTATATATTCATTATATTCTACTGAACCTGTTAGTGATGTCTGGATTATTAATGTGTGTTTAAATGAATCTGCCACTGTGTATAAATGATTATATTTCAACTACGAACTGGAGTAAAAACAATTTTATAATTAGATTTAGAAGTTAGTGCAAAAACGGCCTTATGTGAAGTTTGCATACAATGTGTTATTTGAGTTATGATTATTATATCTAAACATATCAACTGAATTTAGGCTCATAGTTTGGGCTTGTCCTTTAATATTACAGTAATGTGAGTAAGGGCTTCCTATAGTTCACAGCATTATCTTTAAAGAAACTTTGAGTTATAATTGAATTCCTTTAAGGACAGACACAGAGTTTTCTCTCCCCTGCCGCACCGAACCGTCAGTTGTGTACCGTTACACCCCTAGAGAACGACTCTAACTACACCAGAGTTTGTGTAAACACTGAGTAAACTCTTTACTCCAGACACACGCCTGAGTGGAAAAACATCAGCCTGAAATTGTGCTCGAGTATTTAAGCAGAAGGGACCTAATAAAAACGAGTTTGCTTTGAATGGTTTTCTCGATGCAGTGACTGAAGTCTAAACCCTGATGAATAACTCCTGAGTTAGACACGACACTCACATCTGAACTACAGCCAACGCCTCACTTATTAATCAGCATTCATAATTTGAGTAAATTAATTGACGAAGCAAAAAAATTACTCTATTTGCTTTAATATTAAAATACCATTGATCCACTCCCTGATAAGAGCGTCAATAAATATTTACAAAGAATTTAACATTTGATAATGTTCATTTAAATGCTAATTGTTTATAACGTGTAATAAAAGCTTTTAATATTGACCTTCAAAATATGAATTTCTATATCAATGCTCTCACTGCCAAACTGATGTGAGGTACAGTATTGAGATGAGTAGAGTAAAGCTCGAGTCCTGGGGTCCGTTCTCCGTACGTGGCTAACTCAGTTAGCTGGATTTGATTGTTGATGATTTGGCATGATCTTGTATTGTTTGGTTCTTTGACGCTCATCCTGGAGTTGCTGTCATAGCAACAGGTCCGGAAGCGCAGACCTGCTCGGGAGCAGCTCATTTCATGGAAACAGGATTAGATCGCATCTTGAGGTGATACTTAAAATCTGTCCCAGCCACTGCTACTGTATTACCAGACGGGCAATAATAATATCATTAAATAATATATATTAAATAATAATAATATAAAAATGTATTTGAAAATAATATTATAAGGTTGTGTATGATACTATAGACACAGCCACGTGATTGAGAGATTTATTTGTGATGGAATAATTATGTTATTGGAGTCTTACACACATGCTGTAACGTTACTCTGAGCCGTGCATTAATGTGTGTGTGTGACGGATATTATGGGATGGCTTGATACACAGGAGATGCAGATAACTTGATCTTGACCCTTAAGAATCTTTAATGCTATCACGTAACAAATCTGCTTCAAATTGAATTAAAAATTGAATGAATTGCTAATTACAACATTGAAATAAAAATGTAAAGGGTGTACAAATACTATAACATCGTGAATATAAATAATTGGGAATCATGTTTAAAAACAGTGCACATTTCATTTATCTATTATAACTTGTTTTGGTCGTTTGGCTGTTTCCTTATAAAGGTCCAGAAATTCGTGTATTTTTATTTTTATTTTTTAATTCGTCTTTTTTGCCAGGTGGCTTTTTTAATTATATGATGTCATTACGTTGCTGTCTTGCCGCCAGCCAATCGCTGCACTGCTGATCGTGTTTCGAGTATCGATGCGTCTGCACTCTTCAGGAACACGAGAACGCGCAGTAATCTCAGACAATTTAATCCAGATATTTTAATCCAATCCGCAAATTCGTTTGAAGAACCAAATTAGCCAGAGATCAGTTATCACGATTAGAAGATCTGGGATCTGTCAAATCATCTCAGATGTGTTAAGAGAGGCACGAAGGACTGACCCCAGCTCTAAACCGCAGTGTAAATCACTAACACACGCCGATGTTTAAAGGCTGATCTGTCACAGCACATGATATATTCACGGCCGTATTCACAAAACATTTATCTCGAGTTCTCCTAAACGGCAGTAAAAGTTCTCAGTTAAGAGTTTTCTCTTAAAATCCATTCCCAAAGCTGCTGAGAGCAACTTTTACTAAGAAATAGAGAGCAGTTTTAAGCAAAATAAATAAATATTATTTAATAAATGCCATTTATTATTTTTGCCTTTTTGTTATGATAGGACAGTGAGTAGACAGGAAGTGAAGTGGAAGGGAGAAAGGTCCATTAGGATTGTTTGTGATTTGGTCTCAGTGATTTAGGAGTCCTCTTGACTCCTAACGTTTCACAGATTTAGGAGCTAGTTTTAGCCTTAAGATGTTTTGTGAATACGACCCCCTGGGCCCGTATCTATAAAACTTCTCAGAAATGCTCTTAAGAATATTCTTAAGCTTTGACTTGAGTGTCAAAAAATTCTTAGTAAAAAGTAGGACTTGTCTAAGAGTAGGAAGAAGCTAAAAGCAACTTTCAGTAAAGAGACTGACTCGTAAGTGCTGACTGAGGTGGCACGTAAGTGTTGCAAACTAAGGACTACAGTGATGTCAACGCAAAATGGCCGCCCTCAGCCACTGAATCAGCCAATAGTGAGGCTGCAAGGGTCGCAGCAGACACCAATCATTTTATGTATTTATAATAAAATTATTTAATTAAGAGACTTTAATATTTAAATTTATTTTAAAAAATTGCATTGTGCAAATTGATCATGAATTAGTACTGATGTTATGGGATCGTTTTCTATTGATATCCGTCTCCTCATGTACAGTCAGAGCAATGATGTGAACACGAGCTCCATCAACGGCTCCAGGGAAGCCCGAAATCCCCTTAAAAGTGTCTTGATTTTTCCGTATGGTTTGAATGTTAGTTGGGAAGTCAATGAACTGCCATACAGTCGTGGCCCAAAGTCATCTTCACCCTTTATTCAAATATTATTAAAAATGTGCTAAAGATTTTGGAAGAATGTTCCAGTTGTGATTGGAATCAATTTTCCAGGCTGTCGTACAAAGAATGAAATATTAATAACTGATTATTTTTATGTTACTGTGAGTTGTTCTAAAACCTGCAGCTGTATTTTGCCTTTTTTTGCCCCATTATTTAGTCAGATGAATACCATCACTAAGTTCAGTGTTCTTCCCTCATATTTTAAAATATATATATATAAAAATATTGTCCTCATATTTTGATGGTTTAAGCAAACTTGTAGGGTCTTTAAAAAAAAAAAAAAAAAAACTTCACACATCACTTTTGGCCAGTTTGGTGTGGTCAGACCCTGTTGCTGTGTGTTTGGTGTGGTCAGTGGTCAGACCCTGTTACTGTGTGTTTGGTGTGGTCAGACCCTGTTACTGCGTGTTTGGTGTGGTCAGTGGTCAGACCCTGTTACTGTGTGTTTGGTGTGGTCAGACCCTGTTACTGCGTGTTTGGTGTGGTCAGTGGTCAGACCCTGTTACTGTGTGTTTGGTGTGGTCAGACCCTGTTACTGCGTGTTTGGTGTGGTCAGTGGTCAGACCCTGTTACTGTGTGTTTGGTGTGGTCAGACCCTGTTACTGCGTGTTTGGTGTGGTCAGTGGTCAGACCCTGTTACTGTGTGTTTGGTGTGGTCAGTGGTCAGACCCTGTTACTGTGTGTTTGGTGTGGTCAGTGGTCAGACCCTGTTACTGTGTGTTTGGTGTGGTCAGACCCTGTTACTGTGTGTTTGGTGTGGTCAGTGGTCAGACCCTGTTACTGTGTGTTTGGTGTGGTCAGTGGTCAGACCCTGTTACTGTGTGTTTGGTGGTCAGTGGTCAGACCCTGTTACTGTGTGTTTGGTGTGGTCAGTGGTCAGACCCTGTTACTGTGTGTTTGGTGTGGTCAGACCCTGTTACTGTGTGTTTGGTGTGGTCAGACCCTGTTACTGTGTGTTTGGTGGTCAGTGGTCAGACCCTGTTACTGCGTGTTTGGTGTGGTCAGTGGTCAGACCCTGTTACTGTGTGTTTGGTGTGGTCAGTGGTCAGACCCTGTTACTGCGTGTTTGGTGTGGTCAGACCCTGTTACTGTGTGTTTGGTGTGGTCAGTGGTCAGACCCTGTTACTGTGTGTTTGGTGTGGTCAGACCCTGTTACTGCGTGTTTGGTGTGGTCAGACCCTGTTACTGTGTGTTTGGTGTGGTCAGACCCTGTTACTGTGTGTTTGGTGTGGTCAGTGGTCAGACCCTGTTACTGTGTGTTTGGTGTGGTCAGACCCTGTTACTGTGTGTTTGGTGTGGTCAGTAGTCAGAATCTGTTACTGTGTGTTTGGTGTGGTCAGTGGTCAGACCCTGTTACTGTGTGTTTGGTGTGGTCAGTGGTCAGACCCTGTTACTGTGTGTTTGGTGTGGTCAGACCTTGTTACTGTGTGTTTGGTGTGGTCAGTGTTCAGACCCTGTTACTGTGTGTTTGGTGTGGTCAGTGGTCAGACTCTGTTACTGTGTGTTTGGTGTGGTCAGTGGTCAGACCCTGTTACTGCGTGTTTGGTGTGGTCAGACCCTGTTACTGCGTGTTTGGTGTGGTTAGACCCTGTTACTGTGTGTTTGGTGTGGTCAGTGGTCAGACCCTGTTACTGCGTGTTTGGTGTGGTCAGACCCTGTTACTGTGTGTTTGGTGTGGTCAGTGGTCAGACCCTGTTACTGTGTGTTTGGTGTGGTCAGTGGTCAGACCCTGTTACTGTGTGTTTGGTGTGGTCAGACCCTGTTACTGTGTGTTTGGTGTGGTCAGTGGTCAGACCCTGTTACTGTGTGTTTGGTGTGGTCAGACCCTGTTACTGTGTGTTTGGTGTGGTCAGTGGTCAGACCCTGTTACTGTGTGTTTGGTGTGGTCAGACCCTGTTACTGCGTGTTTGGTGTGGTTAGACCCTGTTACTGTGTGTTTGGTGTGGTCAGTGGTCAGACCCTGTTACTGTGTGTTTGGTGTGGTCAGTGGTCAGACCCTGTTACTGTGTGTTTGGTGTAGTCAGTGGTCAGACCCTGTTACTGTGTGTTTGGTGTGGTCAGACCCTGTTACTGTGTTTGGTGTGGTCAGTGGTCAGACCCTGTTACTGTGTGTTTGGTGTGGTTAGACCCTGTTACTGTGTGTTTGGTGTAGTCAGTGGTCAGACCCTGTTACTGTGTGTTTGGTGTGGTCAGTGGTCAGACCCTGTTACTGTGTGTTTGGTGTGGTCAGACCCTGTTACTGCGTGTTTGGTGTGGTTAGACCCTGTTACTGTGTGTTTGGTGTGGTCAGTGGTCAGACCCTGTTACTGTGTGTTTGGTGTAGTCAGTGGTCAGACCCTGTTACTGTGTGTTTGGTGTGGTCAGACCCTGTTACTGTGTTTGGTGTGGTCAGTGGTCAGACCCTGTTACTGTGTGTTTGGTGTGGTCAGTGGTCAGACCCTGTTACTGTGTGTTTGGTGTGGTCAGACCCTGTTACTGTGTGTTTGGTGTGGTCAGTGGTCAGACCCTGTTACTGTGTGTTTGGTGTGGTCAGTGGTCAGACCCTGTTACTGTGTGTTTGGTGTAGTCAGTGGTCAGACCCTGTTACTGTGTGTTTGGTGTGGTCAGACCCTGTTACTGTGTTTGGTGTGGTCAGTGGTCAGACCCTGTTACTGTGTGTTTGGTGTGGTCAGTGGTCAGACCCTGTTACTGTGTGTTTGGTGTGGTCAGACCCTGTTACTGTGTGTTTGGTGTGGTCAGTGGTCAGACCCTGTTACTGTGTGTTTGGTGTGGTCAGTGGTCAGACCCTGTTACTGTGTGTTTGGTGTGGTCAGACCCTGTTACTGTGTGTTTGGTGTGGTCAGACCCTGTTACTGTGTGTTTGGTGTAGTCAGTGGTCAGACCCTGTTACTGTGTGTTTGGTGTGGTCAGTGGTCAGACCCTGTTACTGTGTGGTCAGACCCTGTTACTGTGTGTTTGGTGTGGTCAGACCCTGTTACTGTGTGTTTGGTGTAGTCAGTGGTCAGACCCTGTTACTGTGTGGTCAGACCCTGTTACTGTGTGTTTGGTGTGGTCAGACCCTGTTACTGTGTGTTTGGTGTGGTCAGTGGTCAGACCCTGTTACTGTGTGGTCAGACCCTGTTACTGTGTGTTTGGTGTGGTCAGACCCTGTTACTGCATGTTTGGTGTGGTCAGTGGTCAGACCCTGTTACTGTGTGTTTACACACTGCTGTCATCTCCGCTGCACTGCTGCAGTTTTTGTTTTTTGTCACCAAAATATGTAATTATGACTTTTATTTCTGCAGTTAGAGCATTGATTTGTAGAGTGAGAAAAGTTATTCAATTTCTTACTAGGTCAGTTACAAAAAGAATATCTTGAAGATCAAGCTTTTATCATGTTATAAACTCCCTGCCATCATTTAACTCCAATACATTATATTTTCGTTGGAAGGTGTGTGTCTCCTCCTCTCTGCTGCCATCTTGTTACTCCTAACTAGGTTAGGATATCTCTCCAGCTCTCTTAAATAATTTAGAAATTCGTGTAATAGGGGAACATTACAGGACAGGTTCTGTGGTGAATCTAGCTGAAAACAGCCGCGACCATGTAAATACATGACGAGGTAAATTGGAAAACGCCAATACACACAACTACAAACTTGTCAATACAGCACGATCAGTGTATATTCTGGCAAACCGTTTGCCAGTCACGTCTAGCAATAGGCAAATCAAACTTGTACACGCCGAACACATGATGGATAACTCGCCAAGCAAATCATTCGTTTTCCCTTTTCCCAGCGTGATATTGGGACTTAAGGATAAGAAGTTGGAGAAGCAAGAGGCGGGACAACAGTTAACTATTTCAAAGTTAAAGTTCCTGCAAAATTTTAAATAAATCTTTAATAGCTCTATTAAACGAATTTTGTTTTAATTCAAATTCAACACTCACTGGCAGATAAATCGCCCCCTACTTTAACAATGACTTTAGATTATTTCATCAAAATATCAAAAGCATCCAGTGGCATGGGAATGACATGTTCTTATGTTATGTCTCTCTTTAATAATTCAGGAGCTGAGACCTAGTCTTAGCACTTAAGAACCTTTATGAATCACACTTATTCTTAAATCTATGAATAAGTGTAAAATTACGTCATTCTTAGAATTCTGACACACTTAAGACTAAACTTTTACTCTGAGTGGCTTTATTCATACAGCCCAAATATCATACTCAACTGGACCAAACATCATCTAAACCGGACTCAACCGGACCAAACATCATCTAAACCGGACTCAACTGGCTGGACCAAACATCATCTAAACCGGACTCAACTGGCTGGACCAAACATCATCTAAACCGGACCAAACATCATCTAAACCGGACCAAACATCATCTAAACCGGACTCAACAGGACCAAACATCATCTAAACCGGACTCAACCGGACTAAACATCATCTAAACCGGACTCAACTGGACTAAACATCATCTAAACCGGACTAAACATCATCTAAACCGGACTCAACTGGACCAAACATCATCTAAACCGAACCAAACATCATCTAAACCGGACTCAACCGGACCAAACATCATCTAAACCGGACTCAACTGGACTAAACATCATCTAAACCGGACTCAACTGGACTAAACATCATCTAAACCGGACTAAACATCATCTAAACCGGACTCAACTGGACCAAACATCATCTAAACCGGACCCAACCGGACCAAACATCATCTAAACCGGACCCAACCGGACCAAACATCATCTAAACCGGACCCAACCGGACTAAACATCATCTAAACCGGACTCAACCGGACCAAACATCATCTAAACCGGACCAAACATCATCTAAACCGGACTCAACTGGACTAAACATCATCTAAACCGGACTCAACCGGACCAAACATCATCTAAACCGGACTCAACCGGACCAAACATCATCTAAACCGGACTCAACCGGACCAAACATCATCTAAACCGGACTCAACCGGACCAAACATCATCTAAACCGGACTCAACTGGACCAAACATCATCTAAACCGGACCAAACATCATCTAAACCGGACTCAACCGGACCAAACATCATCTAAACCGGAGCAAACCATCTAAACCGGACTCAACTGGACTAAACATCATCTAAACCGGACCAAACATCATCTAAACCGGACTCAACCGGACCAAACATCATCTAAACCGGAGCAAACCATCTAAACCGGACTCAACCGGACCAAACATCATCTAAACCGGACTCAACCGGACCAAACATCATCTAAACCGGACTCAACCGGACCAAACATCATCTAAACCGGACTCAACATCATCTAAACCGGACTCAACCGGACCAAACATCATCTAAACCGGACTCAACCGGACCAAACATCATCTAAACCGGACTCAACCGGACCAAACATCAACTAAACCGGACTCAACCGGACCAAACATCATCTAAACCGGACTCAACTGGACTAAACATCATCTAAACCGGACTCAACTGGACTAAACATCATCTAAACCGGACCAAACATCATCTAAACCGGACTCAACTGGACTAAACATCGAGCTCAGCCTGCAGTGTCACTCTAAAAACATGAAGTGGAGTAAAGCTGAATCTGCGGGGCTAGTCATCTCAGCTGGAGCTCATTAAAGACTCACCCTTCAACAGATCAAACTCATAACTACACATGATTATGAATTCCTGCTTCAGCTGATGATGATGATGATGATGGTGGTTTTCACTGCCTCAGTCCTAGCTTCAGCGTTTACAGTCCTTTACTGACCTCTGACACACAATTTACTTCAGTAAACCAGGTCAAGGAATATTTAAAGCTGCACTCCAGAGAAACACACACGAGTGTTTATCCCACACCAGCGTGTCAGCTGATGATGATGTATTTCAGTGAACACACTCGCATCATCTCGTCCTTCATCATCCTGATGACATCTAAAACACACACCAGAAGAAGAACGGTGCAAATGCTCAGGGATCCAATAATTTACAGTTTTATTAAATCTGTGGATGAAAAACAAGGGACGTTGGGAAGAACAGTCAGCGAGGCTGAGCGAGACACATCAGGGGCTTTCGGTGCAAAAATTCATCATCATAATCACTATTATTGCAAAAACGTCCAATAGAGTTCATGAGTGTCACATGATCCTCACAGAGTCCGTCGTGAAGGAAGTGACAACCAATAAAAACTAACAAAACATCTGGAAAGAGACAAAACACAGTCACCGTATTACGACAAAACTCTGTCACTGTCACAACACCAGAGAACTTCTTTTCTTTAAATTAATTTAAATATTTTTAAAAATATTTCACCATCTACTTTTATTGCGAAAATAGGCAACTTGACTAACTGTGATGATGATGATGAGCAGCGTGAGGCCACGGGAACGGCGTGTCTCCATGACGACTGCCGCCGTGATGCTCGTCTCCATGACGACCGCCGCCATGATGCTCGTCTCCATGACGACGGCCGCCGTGATGCTCGTCTCCTAACAGCGATGTGTGTTTATCTTGCGCTCAAGCAGTTGCGAGTTTTTGGACAGTTTGCTGGATCTCTATACATCGGTGAGTTTCCCTGAACAAAACGTACAAACACGAGTGCGTCCTCATTAACCCGAGACGCCCGTCCGGCCGGAGGAAGTGCAGACAGTCGTCAGCGCTGGAGAATCAGGAATGTTGTTGTTGGATCTGAGGGATTAAAAGCTCTGGATAAAGACATAAAACCAGACGAGGAACTCGACGGCGTGAACGCAGAAATGTCCGTCCAACCGTTCAATCTCAGGCGTCTCTCCACAAACCAAAGTGTCTCTTTCAGCATTCATGTTTTCCAGAGGCAGTGTGTGTGTGTGTGTGTGTGTGTGTGAGAGGTAAACGGCTCAGTTGAAGAACCTGATTGGACGGTATGGTGAAAGGAGGCGGGGCTTCATGCAGAGTGTCTCAGGTGGGCTTCCTGAACGTCAGAAACATCAACTAGCAGTTTGTGTTGCTCACACACACTCTTACTGTTGGTGTCAGTAACTCTCAGATTCAGTCACTGAGACAAATCATTATATTACAGACCGACTGCTCCTATATATTAATCTCTGTGTGAATTAATTCCTCTGTATAAATTATTGTTTTTCTAGGACATTCACAAGAGTTTCGAACCCTTACCAAAACCCTCGTCCCGTTTCTTAAAATTAAACATCTTAAAATGTCATGAAAATATCATAAATGTCATAAAAGTTTTATGATCTCACTTTCTGTGTCCAGCCTGTAAAATTCTGTTGAATGAGGTTGAGGAAGACGGTGAATGAAGCTTCAGGTATAAAGACAGGCTTGTTTCTCCCGTGTGTGTGTGTGTGTGTGTGTGTGTTGAAGCCCACCCTCGTCTCCCTGAAGCCCCTCGTCTCTTCCTCTCTAATGACGCTGGGCTGCAGTTCAGGACGGGGCCGCAGGGGGCGTCAGTGAGTCTGAGGGACAAAAGTGCTACGAGTTCAGCCAGGGGTGGGTGAGGCATTCTGAAGCAGAGGCTCGTTTCTCCGGCACCATCTCCAGCATGGGCAACAGGAAGTGCGTGAAGTGACCGGCGTCCTCGGCCGACCAGCCGTATTTTTCCACCAGAACGTCAAACAGAGACCAGGGCTTGAGTTTCGTGATGTGCCGCAGTTCACCTGCAGAGAGAAGTGCACCAGATCAGCTGCTGCAGGGAAAACAGATGATTACTACTGTAAGACACGCCCCCATTACTACTGCAAGACACTTCCCCATTAGTACTGCAAGACACGCCCCATTACTACTGTAAGACACGCCCCCATTACTACTGCAAGACAATTCCCCATTAGTACTGCAAGACACGCCCCATTACTACTGTAAGACACGCCCCCATTACTACTGCAAGACACTTCCCCATTAGTACTGCAAGACACTTCCCCATTACTACTGCAAGACACACCCCCATTATTACTGTAAGACACGCCCCATTACTACTGCAAGACACGCCCCCATTACTACTGTAAGACATGCCCTCATTATCACTGTAAGACCCACCCTCATTATCACTGTAAGACCCGCCCCCATTACTACTGTAAGACCCGCCCCCATTATTACTGTAAGACCCGCCCTCATTACTACTGTAAGACACGCCCTCATTATTGCTGTAAGACATCCCCATTACTACTGCAAGACACTTCCCCATTACTACTGCAAGACACGCCCCCATTACTACTGTAAGACACGCCCCCATTACTACTGCAAGACACTTCCCCATTACTACTGCAAGACACGCCCCCATTACTACTGTAAGACACGCCCCCATTACTACTGCAAGACACTTCCCCATTACTACTGTAAGACCCGCCCTCATTACTACCGTAAGACCCGTACTCATTATTATTGCAAGACACACCCTCGTTATTACTGTAAGACATGCCCGTTATTACTGTAAGACACGCCCTCATTATTACTGTAAGACCCGCCCTCATTATTACGTAAGACCCGTCCTCGTTATTACTGCAAGACACACCCTCATTATTACTGTAAGACACACCCTCATTATTGCTGTTAGACACGCCCTCATTATTACTGTAGGACACGCCCCCATTACTACTGCAAGACACTTCCCCATTACTACTGTAAGACCCGTCCTCATTATTGCTGTAAGACGCCCTCATTATTGCTGTAAGACACACCCCCATTACTACTGTAAGACCCGCCCCCATTACTACTGTAAGACCCGCCCTCATTATTACGTAAGACCCATCCTCATTATTACGTAAGACCGTCCTCATTATTGCTGTAAGACACATCCTCATTATTACTGTAAGACACGCCCCCATTACTACTGCAAGACACTTCCCTATTACTACTGTAAGACACGCCCCCATTACTACTGCAAGACACGCCCCCATTACTACTGCAAGACACTTCCCCATTACTACTGTAAGACACGCCCCATTACTACTGTAAGACACGCCCCCATTAGTACTGTAAGACCCGCCCCCATTACTACTGCAAGACACTTCCCCATTACTATTGTAAGACACGCCCCCATTACTACTGCAAGACACTTCCCCATTACTACTGCAAGACACGCCCCCATTACTACTGTAAGACACGCCCCCATTACTACTGCAAGACACTTCCCCATTACTACTGTAAGACACGCCCTCATTATAACTGTAAGACCCACCCTCATTATCACTGTAAGACCCGCCCCCATTACTACTGTAAGACCCGCCCCCATTATTACTGTAAGACCCGCCTCCATTACTACTGTAAGACCCGCCCCATTACTACTGCGAGACACGCCCCCATTACTACTGCGAGACACGCCCCCATTACTACTGTAAAACCCGCCCCCATTATTACTGCAAGACACTTCCCCATTACTACTGTAAGACCCGCCCTCATTACTACCGTAAGACCCGTACTCATTATTATTGCAAGACACACCCTTATTATTACTGTAAGACACACCCTCATTATTGCTGTTAGACACGCCCTCATTATTACTGTAAGACATGCCCATTATTACTGTAAGACACGCCCTCATTATTACTGTAAGACCCGCCCTCATTATTACGTAAGACCCGTCCTCGTTATTACTGCAAGACACACCCTTATTATTACTGTAAGACACACCCTCATTATTGCTGTTAGACACGCCCTCATTATTACTGTAGGACACGCCCCCATTACTACTGCAAGACACTTCCCCATTACTACTGTAAGACCCGTCCTCATTATTGCTGTAAGACGCCCTCATTATTGCTGTAAGACACACCCCCATTACTACTGTAAGACCCGCCCCCATTACTACTGTAAGACCCGCCCTCATTATTACGTAAGACCCGTCCTCATTATTACGTAAGACCCGTCCTCATTATTACGTAAGACCGTCCTCATTATTGCTGTAAGACACGCCCATTATTACTGTAAGACACGCTCCCATTACTACTGCAAGACACTTCCCTATTACTACTGTAAGACACGCCCCCATTACTACTGCAAGACACGCCCCCATTACTACTGCAAGACACGCCCCCATTACTACTGCAAGACACTTCCCCATTACTACTGTAAGACACGCCCCCATTAGTACTGTAAGACCCGCCCCCATTACTACTGCAAGACACTTCCCCATTACTATTGTAAGACACGCCCCCATTACTACTGTAAGACACTTCCCCATTACTATTGTAAGACACGCCCCCATTACTACTGCAAGACACTTCCCCATTACTACTGTAAGACACGCCCCCATTACTACTGCAAGACACTTCCCCATTACTACTGTAAGACACGCCCCATTACTACTGTAAGACACGCCCCATTAGTACTGTAAGACCCGCCCCCATTACTACTGCAAGACACTTCCCCATTACTATTGTAAGACACGCCCCCATTACTACTGCAAGACACTTCCCCATTACTATTGTAAGACACGCCCCCATTATCACTGTAAGACCCGCCCCCATTACTACTGTAAGACCCACCCCCATTATTACTGTAAGACACGCCCCCATTAGGAAAGCTTTAGATAAACTGATCTCAGATCTGCTGGTGTGAACGGGGCGGTCCTGAAGGAGGAGGCGTCAGGCTGCAGAATTACAGTTACCTTTCTTTGAGAAGAACTCACGGCTGTATTTTCCTGCTGCGATGATCTTGCGGGGGAGTTTTCCCAGTAACTCCATAATCAGAGCGATGTGGTCTGACCACCGAACACACACACACACAAACACACACAACATCAGTTATTCATGCAGCGGTGCAGGAGGACGAACGGGCGCGTCTGCCATCACACACACTGACGTCTGGGTAACACTAACTGATGAAGTTCACTCACAGCAGTGGCCGTGTTCTGAAAGAGAAAGCCTACCATCCAAATGAAGAGCTGAAAAATTACCATGTCTATGAATATTTGAAACTTTTTGGTGAAAAAAAAAAACCTTCATAAACTAACCTCCAAAAACATGATATAAAGACGGGAAAATGCATTTGATGACCCTTTAAACTCCAGCCCTATAATGGCAGTGTGTGTGTGTGTGTGGGGCGGACGCGCGCATCCGTCACTCCCTCTGAGTCTAACACTACCTCTCCGGTTGAAGAACTCCCGGGAATATTTTCCAGAAAGAGCAAAGTGTCGAGGGATGCAGCCAAGAAGCTCTATGATGTGAGCTATATGATCTACAGGAGAGAGAAAGAGGAAGAGGAGGGAGGCGTGGCGGGAAAATACAGAGGAAGAGATCAGAGGGAGAAAGCGGAAGGGCCGGGAGTTTAGTATCAGCCAGAAACACTGCAAACATCTGAAGGCTAACGCTTACACTGGGTTTAATCCTGAGCGACAGTCAAAGACAGAATGAAGATTATCAGAGTTCAGAGCGAGTGACAGAATCACAGCTGTTCAGAATGCACACGTGTCACATGACCTCATCGGCTGCATGCTGGGGTAATGCTCCATTGTGATTGGTCACCGGTGTAATGTCTGATTGTGATTGGTCACCGGTGTAATGTTGGATTGTGATTGGTCACTGGTGTAATGCTGGATTGTGATTGGTCACCGGTGTAATGTCTGATTGTGATTGGTCACCGGTGTAATGTCTGATTGTGATTGGTCACCGGTGTAATGTCTGATTGTGATTGGTCACCGGTGTAATGTTGGATTGTGATTGGTCACTGGTGTAATGCTGGATTGTGATTGGTCACCGGTGTAATGTCTGATTGTGATTGGTCACCGGTGTAATGTCTGATTGTGATTGGTCACCGGTGTAATGTTGGATTGTGGTTGGTCAGTGGTGTAATGTTGGATTGTGATTGGTCAGTGGTATAATGTCTGATTGTGATTGGTCACCGGTGTAATGTCTGATTGGTCACTGGTGTAATGTCTGATTGTGATTGGTCACCGGTGTAATGTTGGATTGTGACTGGTCAGTGGTATAATGTCTGATTGTGATTGGTCACTGGTGTAATGTCTGATTGTGATTGGTCACTGGTGTAATGTCTGATTGGTCACTGGTGTAATGTCTGATTGGTCACTGGTGTAATGTCTGATTGTAACTGGTCACTGGTGTCATTCTGTGGTCCAGTGACTCTAAACTGATCGTTTCAGTGTTACTGTAGATTCATGTTTCAGACTCGCATGTATTGATTTATTCATTAACTAGTCATGTGATAATGTCCAGTCAGCTGGTCTCTGCTTCACGTCAGAGATGCCGTTTATTTTAAGATAATGACTGTCTGACTGTCATCAGTAGTGATGATGTTAATAACCGAACTCTGAAAATGTGCAGTACACTGGAGTGAACCGTCCTCATTCTGAACATCTGCTGAGAAGCCTGAACATCTGTACCTTCATCACGAGAGTAGTCTTCACCCGAGTGCGGCTCGAACAGATAGTCGCCGGTGGCCAGCTCGAACGCCTGCGGACGAGAGCAGAGATGAAGCGCTGTGAACACAGACAGACACTCACAGCGAGCGGACGCTCACCATGCAGGCCGTGCTCCAGATGTCCGCCGGAGTGCTGTATCCCGCGCCAATCAGGACCTCGATGGAGCGGTACTGCCGCGTCTGGATGTCCTCAGTGAAGTGTTTGTGCTGGAAATGCGATCGCACATCAGATCTACAGAGATCTGCACACAGCTCAGCCATTCACAATCATGTGTTATCTGCAGTGACTTACCACCCAGCATGCATTGCCCAGATCAGCGATTTTGACTCTCAGAACGTCTGCGTTCCGCGGATCCAGAGGATTGACCAGCAGATCGGCCGCTCGGACCCTCGCTGCAAGACAGACAGACGGAGTGTGTATCAGCTCAACAAACAGGAGTGGCATCAGTGTGTGTGAGTGCATCTGACCTTTGGGCGTGTCTCCGGTGCTGGACGATGACACCGTCCGGCTGCGGTCCGTGTTTCCGCTGAGAGCCTGGGCCTCGTCCGGCTCGCCGTCGGCCGCCGCGGGATCCAGCGGCAGCTCGGGGAAGCGCGGTGTGGTGCCGCGGTGCCGCGCTCCGTTGGTGAGTCCGGCCGTTTCTCCGTTGTAAAGCTCGTAGGAGGTGTCGGAGGCGTCGCGGTCGGTCGTGCTGATCTCCGACTCCACCAGAGGGCAAAGGAGCGGCAAGGACTGCGGGACGCTGGGAGCCGGCGGAGACAGGTGCTCCTGCACACCCATGATCACGTGACCATTGGTTTTAGAGCTGTCATTGTGCTCTTGGCCTTCATCGTCTGCCTCCTCCTCCTCCTCCTCCTCCTCTTCCTCCTCCTCCTCATCATCATCATCATCATCATCATCATCGTATTCTTCATCTTCATCCTCCTCCTCCTCCTCCTCTTGTCTCTCTGTCGTCTCTTTCGCCGCTTCCACGTCTTCCTCGTTTGGACACTCGTGTGTCTTCAGCTCGTCCGTTGCGCTCTGTGAGGACGTGGCTTCCGTTTCCTCTTCCTCTGCTTTATCCCCCTCTTCCTCTCTCACGTCTTCATTTCCATCCTGCTCTTCTTGTTGTCCTGAGTTTTCCTGCTCCTCCTGCTGTCCGGCTGGAGTGTGTGTGCGTGTGTGTGACTCTTCTTCAGCGGCGGGCAGGACGTCACCATCTTCCTCCTTCTCCTCTATTTCCTGCTGATCCGGATCCGGTTCTGCACCTGAGAGACACGGAGACATCAGCTCAAAAACACACACAACCAAACTCTATGATGTCATCCTCATTATTGTGAAGAATTACAACAACAACAAAAACCCTTGGCACAAAGAAAGCAGCACATCTGACATCGGTCAGTGTTTGGTCGAATGAATAAAGGAAGATCTGTTACTCACAAAGCAGAAATGAGAAGTTTCCAAGATTAAAAAGGTCTATTATTACTATATATAAATCCTAATTACAAGCAACCAAGAAATTAATCGATGGTGAGATCTTCTCTACTCATCATTACATATTAAGAAGAAATAAGAAACAGAATGGAAAGTCAAAATCACAGAAAAGGGTTAAGGTTAGTAGATGTGGAAAATACAAAAAAACATCTTTGGAGAGAGTTTGCTTGTAAGAATTCAATACTTTATCAAATCCAAGATTAAAAGTAGACAGTAGCTAAACAGCAAAGATGATGGAGATCATGTCGAAGCAGAAATTATGCCTTTATGTGTTTGTTCACTGTACGGTTTTATATCTGGGAAACATTACAGGAACAGCAGCTGTAAGGTCAGATTCAGCAATGGAAATGTTAACTTACAGTAAGTAAATAACGGAAAATAGGAGAATAAAGACAGGAAGACTGTAGTAGAATAGGCTGATGTAAACTCGCACACAGGGTTAAGGCGTTTACGTTTTGCTCCGTCTAGTGCACAATTGCATGCGCAAGCCATTCAATTCTGCTGACCGTGAGTGTTCGGTGTATGCACACTACCTAGTGGACCAGAAACACACGGACATGAGGATGTGAGACAGGACCGATGGCGAGCCGGAGCAGAACGCAGGCCATGAGAAGTGTACTTGCGGCTTTAGTTTATCCTCCTTTCATTCATGTTACTTTCCTGTATTTGTGAAGATATGTATCCATGTATGTACGGGAGATGTGCATCTGATCCTTTGTCAAATAACAAACCGTAATAAATAGTAAACAACTCACATGTGTGGTTGGTGAGTCTGACGGGCCGCTCCTTCTCTCCCTCGGCCTCCTCGTCCTCATCAGCGTCCTCATCATCCTCTTCCTCTTCCTCGCTGTCCGCCAGCACCAGGGCCGGGCTGTGGGTGGAGTCTGAGGCTCCGCCCGCTCTCTGTTTCTCCGCCTCTCGTTCCAGAGCTTCGATCTCCAGCATGCGTCTCTCCAGCAGCTCCGCCTGCCGCTTCTGTTTCTTCTTCAGCTTCTTCTTTTTATTTTTGGAGATCTTCCCCACCTGCAGGAGGCGCCACACCACAGGAAACAGCTCAAACACACACGCTCGGCTCTTTCAGCACATGCATTCTGATCGGCCTTATATAGATATGTTCCTGTATATGTACAACTATACAGCGGACTACTGTGTGTGATCGGCGTTTGGTTAGTCTGCGGGTGTGACTGACCTGTTTGAGCTGCGGAGCCGTGCTGACTGCAAACAAACACAGAAACACAGAGTCAGTGTCACTCATCATGCACAGGATCATGACAGGAAGCAGGGATGAATCAGAGGAATACCAGCGGATCCGGACGGCGGCGGCGCTCCTGCTTTCTGCCACTCCGTGGCCTCGACCGCCATTCTGCGCACGAAGGCGTCGTCCACACACATGAGGATGTTCTCCGGCTTGATGTCTGTGTGGATGATTTTACACTTACTGTGAAGGTAATCCAGCCCCTGCAGAACCTGCTCAACACACACACGTCAGGTGATCAGCTGAGGGAAGTCTAGTCCATAATGCTCATACATGTGAACCGAAGTAACTGTCCACACCGCAACAACCGCCACACAACAAGGCCTTTAGTCTGATGTTCTTGTAGTTCCGCCCACAGTGAAATCTTATTGGCTCAAACTACCTCCATCCAGCTGAACGTGAAGCTTCAAAGACATTCTGATTCTGTTCTTGCATGAAGTCGATGCCGGACACTTGTGGTTTCAGAACACTCGGGTCACCGAGGGACAGTTAGGGTCAGTGAGGTGAGGGTCAGTGAGGTGAGGGTCAGTTAGGGTCAGTGAGGTGAGGGTCAGTGAGGGTCACTGAGGTGAGGGTCAGTTAGGGTCAGTGAGGTGAGGGTCAGTGAGGGTCAGTGAGGTGAGGGTCAGTGAGGTGAGGGTCAGTGAGGTGAGGGTCAGTGAGGTGAGGGTCAGTGAGGGTCAGTGAGGTGAGGGTCAGTGAGGTGAGGGTCAGTTAGGGTCAGTGAGGTGAGGGTCAGTGAGGGTCAGTGAGGTGAGGGTCAGTTAGGGTCAGTGAGGGTCAGTGAGGTGAGGGTCAGTGAGGTGAGGGTCAGTTAGGGTCAGTGAGGTGAGGGTCAGTGAGGTGAGGGTCAGTTAGGGTCAGTGAGGTGAGGGTCAGTGAGGTGAGGGTCAGTGAGGTGAGGGTCGGTGAGGGTCAGTGAGGGTCAGTGAGGGTCAGTGAGGTGAGGGTCAGTGAGGTGAGGGTCAGTGAGGTGAGGGTCAGTGAGGTGAGGGTCAGTGAGGTGAGGGTCGGTGAGGGTCAGTGAGGGTCAGTGAGGGTCAGTGAGGTGAGGGTCAGTGAGGTGAGGGTCAGTGAGGTGAGGGTCAGTGAGGTGAGGGTCAGTTAGGGTCAGTGAGGTGAGGGTCAGTGAGGGTCAGTGAGATGAGGGTCAGTTAGGGTCAGTGAGGTGAGGGTCACTGAGGGTCACTGAGGTGAGGGTCAGTTAGGGTCAGTGAGGTGAGGGTCAGTTAGGGTCAGTGAGGTGAGGGTCAGTGAGGGTCAGTGAGGTGAGGGTCAGTGAGGGTCAGTGAGGTGAGGGTCAGTGAGGTGAGGGTCACTGAGGTGAGGGTCAGTGAGGTGAGGGTCACTGAGGTGAGGGTCAGTTAGGGTCAGTGAGGTGAGGGTCAGTGAGGGTCAGTGAGGTGAGGGTCAGTGAGGGTCAGTGAGGTGAGGGTCAGTTAGGGTCACTGAGGCGAGGGTCAGTTAGGGTCAGTGAGGTGAGGGTCAGTGAGGTGAGGGTCAGTTAGGGTCAGTGAGGTGAGGGTCACTGAGGTGAGGGTCAGTTAGGGTCAGTGAGGTGAGGGTCACTGAGGTGAGGGTCACTGAGGTGAGGGTCAGTTAGGGTCAGTGAGGTGAGGGTCACTGAGGGTCACTTAGGGTCAGTGAGGGTCACTGAGGTGAGGGTCAGTTAGGGTCACTGAGGGTCAGTGAGGTGAGGGTCAGTGAGGCAGTGTGAGCACGGTTACCTGTCTAATGATGCTCTTGACGCAGGGTAACGGCAAACCCTGATAATTAGACTTGATGATCCACTTGAGCAAATGATGACCAAGAACTTCAAACACCATACACACATCTGAGAACCAGAGTTAAAGAAAACGATGACTGACACACACACACACACACACACACACAGACTGAGGATACGAATCCCGTTCACCCCAGAGATCTTGAAGTCGTCTATGAGTTGAACAACCATGTCCTTATTAGGATCATCAGGATCCGTCTCACGCACCTGAGAGAGAGAGAGAGAGAGTGAGTGTGAGAGAGACAGAGAGAGAGAGAAGAGAGAGAGAGAGAGAGAGAGAGAGAGAGAGAGAGAGAGAGAGAGAGTGTGAGAGAAAGAGAGAGAGAGAGAGAGAGAGACACAGGTGTGTGAAGGAAGGAAACAAGGCATATCTGAATCCAGTGATTGTGTCTCATCCGTGTGAGTGAGTGTGTGTGTGTGTGTGTGTGAGTGTGTCTGTGAGTGTGTAGATACTCACACATCTGAGTAATTTAATTTCATCCAGTGCCGTCTCTGTGTAGTGCTGTGCGCTCTTCACGACCTTCATTGCAACAAACCGCTTCGCTCTGTTAACACACACACACACACACACACACACACACACACACACACAGAGCACTGGTGACGCGTTACCAAAGGTCTTTAAGGCAAGTCTTTTCACTCTGTGGCCATCTTTGAATCGCCTCTCGGGTAGCAGTTTAGCCAAGGCCATAACCATGTCTTGAACATTGGGGGGGGACCAATTTTTTTTATAAAGCATAAAGAAACAGAACAGTGAACGAAATTCTAGGTCTAATTCTAGAAATAATCAATCATTCTCAAATAATATTAATAATAATATTTTCAAATAATATTTTGTGATTTCACCAGAAAGAATAGAGTCTCCACAACGGCATTAAGCGATAGATTGACGCTCTCGTCTGTGCACGAGCCAAAAGAGAACGTAAACCCCTCCTACTTTGATTTGATTGGCCATCTCAATCATTTTGACATTGACGAGCGCTGTTAGACCACTGAGGCAGACCAGACTAAAAATGTAACTTTTAAACCTTTTTGTCATCCTAACATACAGAGCGTTGCGTAATGAAGTGCAGCAGTGCAAGACTTTCAAAGACTGGGGGGGACTTGTGAACACTAATGAAATATGACAACACCTGTATCATATATGTTCTTTCTTATTTTTCAGGCTGGTCTAGCCACTGCGCATGTGCAGCATAAGAGCATCACAGAAAAATGACTGTTTCTATAGCACCCGGAGCTTCTAACGGCAGCTGCAGTGATGCAATGACTTTACCAATCAGCGATTGGCTCTTTTATATAGAAGGCGGGTCTTATTCCGGCCTAGTCTCCATAAGTAACTCTTCATAAGTAACATGAGCGTGTTTGTGTGTGTAAAGTGTTACTCACTGAATGTCCCAGCACAGCCAGACGGTGGAGAAGTGGCCCCAGCCCAGCTTCCGGATCACATGGTACCTTCCGTTGAACAGGTCCCCTATCTTGACGAGATGGTATCCTCCTGCAGCACAGAGAAAGACGAGACCGTCGAATGATGCTACAGGCAGAAACGGGAGAATCCGGCTAAAGTTTCCTTCAGTTTGAGACAGAAGAGCTCAACGGCTGCTGTCCTCATCCAGCACTCATGCTTATTAAGACTGTTTGACACTTGATTCAGTTGTTGAGTCTCACTCCACCCTTTCCAGGACATTGTATTTTTTGTCTAAATACTGCGGTATGTTTGTGATGTGAATGTAAACATGAGTAGCAGCAGCGGTTTACACTAGATCACCACTCAAAACGAGATGATGACAAATCAGAATATTTCTACTACCAACAATAACAGCCTTATTGAACACATGCAACATTTGTTCAATAAGGGTGTACAAAACACAGAAAATTACAGAAAAAACACTTCAGGCTGGGAACTTGTACATCTGTGAATAACCAGAGATCAGCATAAATGCGTGAAAACGTATTTAAAATAAAAATTTGTATTTTGAAAATACATGTGAAATTGGCCATTCAGTGAAGCATCAGTATTAGGCTGAAATCTGTCTGGATCTATTTTGGTGTGTACGACTGCTTAGAAACTTTTGTTTTCATTTCACCTGCCATCAGACGGTCCGTTTTCACTGTTGCACAGCGGTTTCCTGTCTGCCTGAGTGGATTGCGTTTGTAGTTCTGTATAGCTTTGTTTTTCATCTCTATCTTTCCTTGCTGTTTATATTGCTTAATATAACTTAATCATCACAATATATCTGATATCTAATTATCTGATATTGTCTGATATAATCTTCTCCTGTTATTGTTACTTGCACTGCCTGTCACATGTTTAGCATAACCTTCTCTGTCAGCGGTGAGGATTACACATGTGATAAATGCAGGGAGCTAGTCAGGCTGACAGAGAAGATTTCAGAATTAGAGACACACATCCAGACTTTATCTGAGGATTGTGAGAATGCAAGGGCTTTAGACAGTAGAGCTCCGGCTCTAGAGCCCGTGCAGCAGGGCAACTGGGTGACGGTGAGACGGCATAGTCGCGGATCAAAAAAACACTCTTCGGTTCCGATTAGAACATCAAACAGGTTCTCCCCACTCAGTGACGCACCCACTGAGAATCCTGTTGAAAGTGCCCTAGTTATTGGCGATTCTATTACACAGAATGTGAAAATAGAGACACCAGCCACCATAGTCACATGTTTACCGGGAGCCAGAGCGCCTGACATCAAAGCAAATTTAAAAGTGCTGGCTAATGCTAATCGTAAATTCTCTAAGATTATTATTCACGTCGGCACTAATGATGTTCGACTTCGCCAGTCGGAGATCACCAAAATTAACATTAAAGAGGTGTGTGAACTCGCAAGTATGTTAGCTGATGTAATTTGCTCTGGCCCCCTTCCTGTTCGTCGGAGTGATGAGATACTTAGCAGACTATCATCACTCAATGGCTGGCTGTCTAAGTGGTGTCCGCAGAATAACATAGGGTTCATAGACAATTGGAAAAGCTTTTGGGGCAGACCTGACCTGTTGAAAAAAGATGGTATTCATCCTTCCTGGGATGGTGCCGCTCTTCTCTCTAGTAATTTGGCACATAGTCTTAGAGCTAAACATTGACTAACTGGGGCCCAGGTCAGGAAGCAGACGGACTGGCTTACCCGACCGCCTGCTAGCTGTCTCATGTCACAGAAGTCAGATAAATCCCAGCACATAGAGACTCTTTCACCTAGATATTATCACATAGAGACTGTGTCTGTTCCACGAATTAGTAAATACAAAAAACTCTCGAACCCATTTAAGGGTAAAAAAAATCGAATTGATGTTCAACAAATAAAAAACAGCAATAATAAAGATGATCAAATGATAAAGCTTGGGTTGCCAGTTTGTAGCAGTAAATGAAGAGATGTCACACCGAACACAAGTTCAGTATGGAGTACCGCAGGGCTCAGTGCTAGGACCGTTGCTTTTCACCCTGTACATGCTACCACTGGGAGATATCATTAGGTAGCATGGTGTTAGTTTTCACTGTTATGCTGACAATACTCAGCTCTATATTTCTTCACGCCCTGACAAAACATATCAATTCACAAAATTAATTGTAAAGAATGCATAGCCAATGTTGGGGAGTAACTAGTTACATGTAAGGGAATTATGTAATTTAATTACAAAATAAATGTAATCAGTTACAGTTACTGAGAAAATATGTTAACGATTACAAAGGGGGTTACATCTGAATATTTTCTGTAAAAGGCTAGGATATGTTGAATGATATTAATTTGTTGCACGATTCCTCCGGCCATTTAAAGGCCGTTTAGTAAAGCGATGCTATTCTGATGCTTTTGATTGGTTCTCGTGTTTGAATTTGCAGCGAACCACGTCTGCCAATTACATCAATCCACATTGGCAATGAACACTTTAGCCTTTAGGCTACAACCTGTCTGAGAGTTGCCACCAACTGTTCCAGTGCTGGAAATGTAAAACATCATTTCATACAGAAATCTGTATTTAATCTCAGAACGATCTCAAAGTAAAAAGAGATGCTAAAGTCTGATTTTGTAGTGGCTGTGCTTTCAAATTAATTTATTATAATCTTAATTCAAGTGATAAAGGATTTTGAAAGTCTGACAGTATCAGTGTTGAATACTATTGTAAAGTTAACCCTGCCTGGTTTAAATGTCTGAAAATGAAAACAGTTGAAAACATTTGTTAGAAATTTAGAAAAGTAATCAAAAAATAATCAAATGTAATCAGTTACATTACTTGAATAAAGTAATTGCAATAGTTACACTACTTAATACATTTTAAATAGAGTAACTTGTAATCTGTAACCTATTACATTTCCAAAGTAACCATCCTAACTCTGTGCATAGCTGATAAAAAAAATTGGATGACTAGTAATTTCCTACAACTTAATTCTGAAAAAACAGAGATTCTAATTATTGGACAAAAAAACTCCACAAGTAGTAACCTAGAATACTGTCTAACACTCGATGGCTGCTCCGTCAAGTCCTCGTCGTCAGTTAGGAACCTGGGTGTGCTCTTTGATACCAATCTCTCATTTGAAAGCCACGTTTCTAGCATCTGTAAAACTGCATTCTACCATCTTAAAAATATATCTAAATTAAGGCACATGCTTTCAATGCAAAATGCTGAACAGTTAGTTCATGCGTTCATGACCTCAAGGCTAGATTATTGTAATGCTCTACTGGGTGGTTGCCCTGCACGCTTAATAAACAAACTCCAGCGGGTTCAAAACGCAGCAGCTCGAGTTCTTACTAGAACCAGGAAGTATGACCATATTAGCCCGGTTCTGGCAACACTGCACTGGCTCCCTATTAAACATCGTATACATTTTAAAATCTTGCTAATTACTTACAAAGCACTAAATGGTTTAGCTCCCCAGTACTTGAGCGAGCTCTTAACGCATTATACTCCATCACGTCTATTGCGGTCTCAAAACTCTGGCCAGTTGATAATACCTAGAATATCAAAATCAACTGCAGGCGGTCGGTCCTTTTCCTATTTAGCACCTAAACTCTGGAACAGTCTTCCTAGCATTGTTCGGGAAGCAGACACACTCTGTCAGTTTAAATCTAGACTAAAAACACATCTCTTTACTATGGCATACACATAAAACATTATCAATTTATATCATTCAAATCAGTTAAATGATTGTTTTAGGCTGCATTAACTAGGTCAGCCGGAACCGGGAACACTTCCCATAACACCTGATGTACTCGTTACATCATAAGAAGAATGGCATCTACGCTAATGTTAGTCTCTCTGTTTATCCCGAGGTTTACTGCAGTCGGCCGGATCCAGATCAGATGGTGGACCTGCGCCTGGACACGACCAACGCATCCCTGAAGTGTCTGCAGAGACCGTGTCAACTAGACTCTCCCCTGTGACGCCTCCTTCCCTTCCCTCTGTACAGATGAAAACGTTATCGAAATGATTCCGTTCACACGGATCCGCGGAAACGACTAAAAATACTGTATTATGCATGCCAGACAAGTAATTTGGCGATGTCACTTGTAAAGAAAGACCACGCGCCGGCGCACATACGCATTCAAACGCACGTCTAAATGCGTAATACGCATGTGCATCTCGTCACTGTTCTCACAGATTCACGTTTTTGAAGTTTACACGGAGATGATAACGGTATCGTTTTCAAAACTCGTTTCAAAAACTTGCATCTTGAAACCTATTTCAAAGTTTGCATTCTCAGGCCACCAAAACGTGTAAATGATCGGCCAGAACGAATTATAACAAGATTTTCTGTTTTCAGTTGAAGGCGGTTTCGTGTAAGCGGCCCCTAAGTTAATTACTAATGATTTTTACAATGGAAATTAATCAATCAAAAACTTACTTAAGCTAGACAATGACTTTCTTCTAGAGCTGCTGTACAACAATCTTTGTTGCATTAATTTCCTATTATCACTTTAAAGTTGCTTTGAAACAATCTGTATTGGAAAAAGCGCTATATAAATAAAGGTGACATGACCTGACCAGCTTCTCAAAAAGACTGGGTTTCGTCTGTGCACCACTTCTATATTTATTTCTGAGCAGGTTACACTGCAGCCTATCACTTGTGATTTATTTAGTAGTGTTCACCACGTGTAAAACTGTGGGAACTATTTCTGCTTTCTAGCAAGGAGTAGGGATGGGCGATATGACCAAAACAAACACACACACACAGTTTCACAGTTACAATGTCATGATAGTGTTTTTTTCTTGAAATAAGGTTACGAATACGATGCCAACATTTTAGATACCAGATAAATTACTCTATTCTCAATACCAGTTTAGATAGCCTACTATTAGTTTTTGCTGTGCTAACTAAAGTAAGTATAAAGTTCTCAAGCAATTATTAAAAACAAGTAAACAG
>CM077191.1:20000-25000 GCA_039654105.1 Coreius guichenoti | reverse complement strand
ATGGATCGAAGAATAGCCAAAAATGAAGGAGACGGCCAGAGGGGAATCCCCGTCCCCGGTTTGGTCCCAAAAATGGCAAAGACTCAGCCAAAGATCAGCTCCAGGGAGATCAAAGAAAGTTACCTGTGAGTACTGTAACAATTAGAAGACGCCTATGTGAAGCCAAGCTATCGGCAAGAAGCCCCCGCAAAGTCCCATTGTTGAAAAAACGACGTGCTGAAAAGGTTACAATTTGCCAGAGAACACATTGACTGGCCGAAAGAGAAATGGCGCAATATTTTGTGGACTGATGAAAGCAAGATTGTTCTTTTTGGGTCTAGGGGCCGCAGACAGTTTGTCAGACGACCCCCAAACACTGAATTTAAGCCACAGTACACTGTGAAGACAGTGAAGCATCATGATATGGGGATGTTTCTCATACTATGGTGTTGGGCCTATTTATCGTATTCCAGGGATCATGGATCAGTTTGAGTACATCACCATACTTAAAGAGGTCATGTTGCCTTATGCCGAAGAGGAAATGCCCTTGAAATGGGTGTTTCAACAAGACATCGACCCCAAACACACCAGTAAGCGAGCAGCATCTTGGTTCCAGACCAACAAGATTAACGTTATAGAGTGGCCAGCCCAATCCCCGGACCTTAATCCAATAGAAAACTTGTGGGGTGACATCAAAAATGCTGTTTCTGAGGCAAAACCAAGAAATGCAGAGGAACTGTGGTATGTAGTGCAATCGTCCTGGGCTGGAACACCTGTTCACAGGTGCCAGAAGTTGGTCGACTCCACGCAACACTCAGAACCCTCAGAACTAAATATTAGTTAAGTGATTGACAAGAAAGCTAAATCTTCAAGCGTTTTTCAGTTTATACAGTAAATGTTTGACTTTGGAAAGAAAAATTCAGACTGCTATTTTTTTTTGAACAGCCTAATATTCCTTTTTTTTCTTCACTTTCTGTAAAGTGAAAACAAATTTGATCATGTTTTGATTTAGAATAGAATGTGCAGTGTTCCCAATGCATTTGCGTGTATTGAAATAAAAGTTATTATAAGGATTTTGAGTTTTACTCACTTTTTTAAACACACTGCTATTTTTTTGAACACAACTGTACAGACAGACAGACAGAGACAGACAGACAGAGAGACAGACAGTCAGACAGAGAGACAGACAGACAGAGAGACAGACAGAGACAGACAGTCAGACAGAGAGACAGACAGACAGAGAGACAGACAGACAGACAGAGAGACAGACAGAGACAGACAGTCAGACAGAGAGACAGACAGACAGACAGAGAGACAGACAGTCCGACAGAGAGACAGACAGTCAGACAGAAACAGACAGTCAGACAGAGACAGACAGACAGTCAGAGAGACAGACAGAGACAGACAGTCAGACAGAGAGACAGACAGACAGAGAGACAGACAGACAGACAGTCACAGACAGACAGACAGACAGAGAGAGAGACAGACAGACAGAGAGACAGTCAAACAGAGACAGACAGACAGTCAGACAGTCAGAGAGACACAGTCAGACAGACACACAGACGGACAGACAGACAGACGGAGAGACAGACAGACAGACAGTCAGAGAGACACAGTCAGACAGACACACAGACGGACAGACAGACAGAGAGACGGAGAGACAGACAGACAGACAGACAGACAGACAGAGACGTGCGGTACCTTTGCAGTAGTCGGCCGGATCCTCCTGCTCTTCATCATCAGAGCCCAGAATCTCCTCCTCCGGCTCTGGCGGGGCCACGGGCTCAGGTGGGGGGGGCGGAGGTGGAGGAGGAGGGGGAGGAGGAGGAGGGGGAGGAGGAGTGGACGGAACCTTCTGTGTGTCGGGCCTACAGGAACACACACACAGCGGTCAGACACCGTCTCGAAGCGCACAGAACACCTTCATCATGTTGCCATAGAAACTACAGACACAAATCTAGAATCCAGCTTGACATAAAATTCATTCTTTAAGAATAAAGCACACATGCAGACACACTGACGTTCACTCAGCTAAATGGGAACAAATATAGTTCAGTGTCTCCATTCACACCCCTCACACACATTCACAGGCTGAGCGTCACATTCTGACCATCGTGTGTCAAATGAGTCCACAAAACACAGACACACACCGTGAGATTTCGGCCTCGGTTTACAATCCACACACTTACACAGGCTGCTTTTATTACTGTACCTTTAAGACTTCAATATGCAGAGTAGTCGTGTCTGAGTGATTCTGATTGGCTCAGACGATCTCATCATCGCTGTCGATAAACACATACACACACACGTTACCTGCGCATGGCTCGATGTCGTAATCGCAGTGCACTGAGCGCTAAACCAAAGGTCCTGCTGGAATGAGAGTAACTGTGATCCATAATGATGGAGGATCTCTGCTGAACGTCTCCTGCCTCTCTCTGTCTGAGTCTCTGTGGAGCTTCAGGGACCCAGAGCGACGCCAGGAATCTCATGACCAACTCACACGCAGTCAAGAAATCACACTGACACACAATCAATGCTCTTGTCATTTCAGCAGTAGATGTTTTCCAGTGGCAGACGCTGATGTCTAGATAGCAGAGACGTCAATATAATGCTGATATAAATTATACTGAAGATGGGTTATGGGTTGTGATTCAGACACATAAATACTTCTACAAAACTGCAGCAGCAGCGATTAAGGTCAAAAATCTTCACTGGAGAGTTAAATTAAAGTGTTTTCACACTTTCCTATTTCCTATTACCACTGTGAAGCTGCTTTGAAACAATCTATATTGTAAAAAGCGTTATATAAATGATGGTGACTTGACTTGAGTCCTCTTTAAAAGAGCCGCGTTCAATCCCCTGAAAGTATTGACAGAACCGGGCTAATATGGTCATACTTCCTGGTTCTAGTAAGAACTCGAGCTGCTGTGTTTTTGACCAGCTGCAGTTTATTTATTAAGCGAGCAGGGCAACCACCCAGTAGAGCATTACAATAATCTAGCCTTGAGGTCATGAACGCATGAACTAACTGTTCGTCTGTCCGTGAGTGGACGGATAAGTTGCCTCCTTTCTCCGGAGGCCAGGCCTGCTGCTGTCCGCCATGATGGGGAGGAGCAGGCAGACTAAAGGAACGGCGTAGCGGAGGAGGTGGAGGAGTGTTGAGCCGTCCACTGGGCATCTAGTACAGTCGCATGGCACCGCGAGTGAGAGCCTCTCGGCTGGTTGGGGACCGAGCGGCAGTGTGTCCGGGAACCGGGTTTTTTCTCTCTCCCCTCTCTCGTCTCTGTCGCGCCTCATGCTTCCGTCTCCTTTCCCTCGCCTCGTCTGTCCTTACCCCTGTGTGACTGGCCCCCGAGAGAGAGTAGAGTGCAGTCTTGTGGGTCCCCCAGCCGAGGGCCATGAGAACGGAGCGCATGATTGATAATGAGCCGCACAACCCAACCCTCATATCTCACTGAGGAGCTACGGGAGCATAAAAGGAGGAGCGACGACAATAAAGGACGAGTGAGGACCAGACCTGCTGTTTTTCTTTTCGTTCTGTATTTGTTTTTTTTGGATTAAAGTGTGTGAAAGTTCGGCAGTTCCCCCCTCCTTCTTCCCTGAAAAACTTACCTCTCAACAAATGACAATTATCAAAATAAACAGTGTAAGCCTAACTGTAACCCTACTGGTGTATCAATGCCTGCAGAAAAACCCACACACACACACACCTGTCAGGACTGCTGCTGTGAGCTGGTGTCATTTCCACTAACAGGGATCACATGACAGGAGACGAACAGAGAGACAGCAGTTGATTCAGAAGACTGATGACTCTCATATAGTCATGGTTCACACTGGTGCTCTAGAGTTATTAGGTGATCTCTCTGGACGTCTGGACGTTCCTCTGCTGGAAGTGTGTGATACGCCAGCGAGAGCGTGATCAGCTGCTTCAGGTGTGTTTAACTGACCAGCGGAATATCATCACATTAACTGTTACCATGGCATAAACACTGATGTGTGTAACTCTCTGGAGAGCTCTGGTCAGATCGGCTAACTTTGCCTTGAAAAAGGCATGTTCACAATATAACGGGCTGCTACGGGTGCTGTGACGACGTTTGTGAGCCGAGACACTGAACCAGAGATCCACGAGCAGAACTGTACGTTCAGAGTGGCATGCAGATCTTGGCCATATTATCTGTCAGTCAGACGGACTCTGAAATGAGCCGTTGAGTAAATAACACAAACACCCCAGCTCATCCCAGCTCTGTATCTGCTTCATCATCGGATTCCGCTGCTAACCTGTCTGTGGCACTCGGGTCTTTTGTTCCCACAGATACGTCACAATGACGTCTCTCTGCTCCTCAACACGGCCCGTCAAGACATGCAGAACTCTCACTGACCACAGCCGGCTTTACACCCCATTAGCCGAGGTCACTCAAATGCTGCATGGGTCAGTTTTCCATAACCTGTTGGTTTTAGACAGGTCGTTCTGAAGAAGCATCCGCCTGTCCTGTCCTACATTACGCCTCTGAGTCACATGAGAGGACGCTCACATTCGCTCAAATGACCTCTGAAAACCATTGCATGTTCAAGGTTCACATCATTTAACGAAGGCAAACATCCCTGTGTTCTGCATTAACCTACTCATTTTCATCATAACAGTGTCCTCGCTCATCAATATACAGCATTCAGGACACCGCACAATCCCACATCCAGCAGGTCATCCGGAGACTCGACATGTCCTCGTGTGCAGGTCATGTGACGCTGAGTTACAGCACATGTGGGCATTTATTGAGACGTGTGTTAAACTGTTAGAATGGTCTCTTCAGAAGGAGTCAGCGCTTCTGATGCCCTATATAACAGCAGCCAGGAGAAAACAGCACCAGCACATCAGATCAATGGAGTCCGGCTCAGATATCAGACAGCGCTTCTGATGTTTCGTGGATCTGACGACAAATATTGTGTCTATAAGCTCATGTAGAATTGAGACCATTGCGTGTGTGTGTGTGTGCAGTATGAAATGTATTACAGCTCTTGCCCGT
>CM077191.1:12500-15000 GCA_039654105.1 Coreius guichenoti | reverse complement strand
ATGGTCAAAATAATAAATCCATTGATCAACATTACCATGCTAATTGCAAAATAAACCAATAAACTTGCTAATCAAATGCTAATCAGAAACACAGACAGACCAAAAAAACTTTGTTACGTTCTTGGTAAAAAAGTCAAATTTCCAAATATAGCCGCAAGATTTGTAGCATCTCCTGAGAGACGACCAGCCAATAAACACACTCACTCACAGCCGATAAACACACACTCACTCACAGCCGATAAACACGCAGTCGCTCACAGCCGATAAACACACACTCACTCACAGCCGATAAACACACTCTCGCTCACAGCCGATAAACGCAGTCACTCACAGCCGATAAACACACACTCACTCACAGCCGATAAACACGCAGTCGCTCACAGCCGATAAACACGCAGTCGCTCACAGCCGATAAACACGCAGTCGCTCACAGCCGATAAACACGCAGTCGCTCACAGCCGATAAACACGCTCTCGCTCACAGCCGATAAACACGCTCTCGCTCACAGCCGATAAACACGCTCTCGCTCACAGCCGATAAACGCAGTCACTCAGCCGATAAACACACACTCACTCACAGCCGATAAACACACACTCACTCACAGCCGATAAACACGCAGTCGCTCACAGCCGATAAACACGCAGTCGCTCACAGCCGATAAACACGCTCTCGCTCACAGCCGATAAACGCAGTCACTCACAGCCGATAAACACACTCTCACTCACAGCCGATAAACACACACTCGCTCACAGACGATAAACACGCTCTCGCTCACAGCCGATAAACACACACTCACTCACAGCCGATAAACACACACTCACTCACAGCCGATAAACACACACTCACTCACAGCCGATAAACACGCACTCGCTCACAGCCGATAAACACGCAGTCGCTCACAGCCGATAAACGCAGTCACTCACAGCCGATAAACACGCACTCGCTCACAGCCGATAAACACACACTCGCTCACAGCCGATAAACACACACTCACTCACAGCCGATAAACACACACTCACTCACAGCCGATAAACACACACTCGCTCACAGCCGATAAACACGCAGTCGCTCACAGCCGATAAACACGCTCTCGCTCACAGCCGATAAACACACTCTCGCTCACAGCCGATAAACACACTCTCGCTCACAGCCGATAAACGCAGTCACTCACAGCCGATAAACACACACTCACTCACAGCCGATAAACACACACTCGCTCACAGCCGATAAACACGCAGTCGCTCACAGCCGATAAACACGCTCTCGCTCACAGCCGATAAACACGCTCTCGCTCACAGCCGATAAACACACTCTCGCTCACAGCCGATAAACACACTCTCGCTCACAGCCGATAAACACACTCTCGCTCACAGCCGATAAACGCAGTCACTCACAGCCGATAAACACACACTCACTCACAGCCGATAAACACACACTCACTCACAGCCGATAAACACGCAGTCGCTCACAGCCGATAAACACACACTCACTCACAGCCGATAAACACGTTCTTGCTCACAGCCGATAAACACGTTCTTGCTCACACTCGCTCACAGCCGATAAACACACTCTCGCTCACAGCCGATAAACACACACTCGCTCACAGCCGATAAACACACATTCACAGCCGATAAACACGCAGTCGCTCACAGCCGATAAACACGCTCTTGCTCACAGCCGATAAACACGCTCTCGCTCACAGCCGATAAACACACTCTCGCTCACAGCCGATAAACACACACTCACTCACAGCCGATAAACACACACTCACTCACAGCCGATAAACACACGCTCACTCACAGCCGATAAACACACTCTTGCTCACAGCCGATAAACACTCTCTCGCTCACTCTGGCTCACAGCCGATAAACACACTCTCGCTCACAGCCATAAACACGCACTCACTCACAGCCGATAACAGACAGACAGACAGCCAGAGAGAGAGTCAGGGAGACAGTCAGACAGACAGATAGATAAAGACAGACAGTCAGACACACACACACACACACACAGACAGTCAGACAGACACACAGACAGAGAGACAGACACACAGACAGAGAAACAGACAGACACATACACAGTCCGATAAACACACACACACAGACGGTCAGACAGACAGACGACAGAGACACACGCAGACAGACAGTCAGACAGATAGAAAAAGACAGACAGACAGACAGAAAAAGACAGACAGACGGACAGAGACAGTCAGACAGACTGAAAAAGACAGACAGACAGCCATACAGACAGTCAGACACACACACAGTCACACAGACAGACAGACAAAAAGAGACAGACAGAAAAAGACAGACAGTCAGTCAGACACACACACACACAGACAGACAGACAGCCACACACACACACACACACACACACACACAGACAGTCAGGCAGAGACACACACACAGACAGACAGACAGATAGAAAGAGACAGACAGAAAAAGACAGACAGTCAGTCAGTCAGACAGACATATAGACAGTCAGTCAGACAGTCAGTCAG
>CM077191.1:2500-7500 GCA_039654105.1 Coreius guichenoti | reverse complement strand
ATATTATCAATCTTGCACGTAAAGAAGTTCATAAAGTCATTACAGCTGTGCTGTTTGGAAATGTCTAGGGTTGTGTTTGTTTTCTTATAAGAGAGTCGAGAAATAAGCAGATCTAGCAGTTTTTATGGCCTTTCTGTATGCAATCATGCTCTCTTTCCACGAAATGCGAAAAACCTCCAGTTTTGTTTTCTTCCAGCTGCGCTCCATTTTTCTGGCTGCTGTTTTAAGGGCCCAGGTGTGCTCGTTGGCCCGGGTGTGCTCGTTGTACCACGGCGTTGGACTATTTTCTTTAATCTTCTTTAAGCGCAGGGGAGCAACTGTGTCTAAAGTGCTGGAAAAGAGAGAGTCAATAGTTTCTGTTGCAACATCGAGTTCCTCTAGGCTCTCTGGGATGCTGAGGAGATGAAACTGATGAGGAAGATTATTTACAAAGCAATCTTTAGTGGCAGCAGTGATAGTCCTGCCATATTTGAAGCGAGGGGACGGCTTTGCAGCCTTTGCTAAATTAAGTGTACATGATACTAGGTAATGATCTGAGATGTCATCGCTCTACTGCAGAATTTCAACGGTATCAACATTTATTCCATGTGACAGTATTAGGTTTAACGTATGATTACGGCGATGAGTGGGTCCTGACACGTGTTGCCTTACTCCAATAGAGTTTAGAATGTCTCTAAATGCCAATCCCAATGCGTCTTTTTCATTGTCTACATGGATATTAAAATCACCAACAATTAGGACTTTATCTGCAGTCAGTACTAACTCTAATAGAAAATCAGTAAATTCTCTGGTAAAGTCTGTATGGTGCCCTGGTGGCCTGTATACAGTAGCCAGCACAAATGTCAAACAGGATTTATCAATTTCACTACATAACGTTACATAAATCACCAAAACTTCAAAGGAATTATATTTGAAACTAGACTTCTGAGTAATACTGAAGATATTATTATAAATTACAGCAACACCTCCCCCTTTACCTTTCAGACGCGGCTCGTGTTTATAACAATAATCTTGGGGGGTGGACTCATTTAAAGTAATGTAATCGTCAGGTTTTAGCCAGGTTTCTGTCAAACACAGCACATCTAGATTATTATCTGTAATCATATCATTAACAATAAGCGCTTTTGGGGGAAAGGGATCGAGTATTCAGCAGCCTTGTCTGTCTCTCTCTGACTTCCTGTCCTCACTGCGGCTCTTCTCAGCTCTGGGCCGATGGACGAGCCTGAATCAACACCGGTCTCGGTTCCCATTCTGATCGGCGAGAAACGATCCTTCCCTGATGCGGATCCGGATCCCGCTGCCAAGAGGGTCAGAGTCGAGGAAGAGGAGAGCCGAGGAAGAGAGGATGAGGAAGAGCAGCTGGACGAGGAAGAGGAGCCGGAGGAGGAGGAGGAGAGTTTCGCTGACATGATGAAGCACGGCCTCAGTGAGGCAGACGTGGGCATTCACAAGTTCATCAGCGAGCACAAGGGCTTCTCTGGCATCCTCAAAGAGAGGTGTGTGTGTGTGTGTGTGTTTCTGCTCGAGTGTGTGTGACAGCAGTGCCCAGTGTTTGTCAATCAAACCCCTCATGTTTTTATTCAGGTACTCAGACTTCGTGGTCCATGAGATCAATAAAGACGGGAAGATCGTTGGCTTGGATGATCTGTCCGTTCCCGCGGATGCCGAGGTGAGATCCTGGGTTACTCACACTTATCAACAGGGCTGTCAGATCATTCACAGATTATATCTGCTTCTCCTGTGTATCAAGCCATCCCATAATATCCGTCACACACACACATTAAGGCACGGCTCAGAGTAACGTTACAGCATGTGTGTAAGACTCCAATAACATCATTATTCCATCACAAATAAATCTCTCAATCATGTGGCTGTGTCTATAGTATCATACACAACCTTATAATATTATTTTCAAATACATTTTTATATTATTATTATTTAATATATATTATTTAATGATATTATTATTGCCCGTCTGGTAATACAGTAGCAGTGGCTGGGACAGATTTTAAGTATCACCTCAAGATGCGATCTAATCCTGTTTCCATGAAATGAGCTGCTCCCGAGCAGGTCTGCGCTTCCGGACCTGTTGCTATGACAGCAACTCCAGGATGAGCGTCAAAGAGCCAAACAATACAAGATCATGCCAAATCATCAACAATCAAATCCAGCTAACTGAGTTAGCCACGTACGGAGAACGGACCCCAGGTTCTGGTTCTGTTTCAGGTTCAGCTCCAGGTTCTGGTTCTGGTTCTGGTTCTGTTTCAGTGCTCATAGGTTGGATTGAGGAGGTTTTCCTCCAGCAGGTCTGAAGCTGTGCTCAGTGTAATGATGTTATGTCACGTCACAGGTCTAGCAGTAATAAACCCTGCATGCGACCTCATCTCGAGGAATCTTTTCTCCGTGTTCCGCAGGAACCGTCTCCGGAGCTCAGTCCGGCCGAGGGTCAGACTCTGACAGAAGAGCAGAAGCAGCAGCTGACCGAGCTTCAGCTCTTCAAGAACAAAGAGGGAAACGTGGCCATCGAGGTGAGAAGCGTCAGGAAACACACCTCTTCTGTGCCTCGAATGGCACAAATAAATCATAACACAGCGTTTCATGTTTATGTGTGATCAAGATATTATGTGATTTTTATGTGAACATCACTTCAGTGTGAACGCGTTGGCCAATGACGAGCGCTGATCATGTGTTTCAGGTGCAGGAGGACTCGAAGGAGAAGCGCACTCTTCTGCACAGAGCCGTGAAGACGCTGTATCCCGGCCTGGAGACCAAGACTGAGGACAGAGACGGGAAGAAGGTCATTGTGGCGTATCATGCAGCCGGGCAGAAAGCGTTGGCAGGTACGACTGCACGCTCCCGTTTCCTGGAAAACCCTGCTCCAGTCAGTGTCCGCTGCAGACGGTGTCACTAGATGGCGCTCTGAACTCACTGCATGATCTCGCACGAGCAGCTGCAGTGCTTTAGTGTGCATGAGTGCATGTAAACACGACTGATGTCTGTGCATGTGAGGAGAAGAGAATCCAGTGATGATGCTCCATATCAGATCCGTTCTGTTCCTGTTCAGTACGCAAGGAATGAGCCGTTTGTTGCATCATTCAGGTTTAGCTTCACAAACCGAATCTTCCCAATGAATTGAATGGAAACGGAACGGTGAATCCGGACTCATCCGCGCATGCTAACTCTCAGCCGTGTGTGTGCTCGCGTCCTGAGTAACGCTCTCTTATTCTCCCAACGCTCCTCTCGCTCTGGACAGAGGTCAGACCCGCCGCAGGTAAGACCAATCCCACATCATCCAGGGACAGCAGGAAATCTTTCCTCCTTTATGACTCTGTTAGACACATCCCAGAAACGGCACTAAGGTGATTGACAGCCGCGTGTCCGCGTGAGGTGACGGTTCTAGAGATGTTCTGTTTCTGACTCAAACGCTCGGGTTTGATCCTCATATATCGATCCTGTGCTTCCCAACACACCGTGTTGGAGATATTACTCCGTCAGTCAGGCGCTGATGTCGGTCTCTCAGCGTGAGTTATCACCACCGCAGGGATATTGATATTAATCTGTGTGTGTTGCTGAATGAGCTCAACCCTTAATCGTGTCTTGAGTAGGGTTAGGGTTAGACCCCAAACTTTTACAGAGCGATTGCATAAGGAAATATAACTTTTTTTTTTACATGATAAACTATATATCATTTTTTATTTACTTCTCAACTATGCATTTATGCTGTTTTTGTGACTTTGATCTTAATTAAATCCAAATTGTATGTGGACATTGCTCTGTTAGGGATAGAATACTGCCATCTGCAGGTCTGTGGAAACACTTCAGGAATTATAAAGAAAGAAAGTGCAATGACCACATATGTCCACTAGAGGTCCACAGGGACTCATGTCATTTTCACTTCATTTTTCTTCATGCTTCAACTTCTCCTCACAACTTTGATTATATATTTTGTGAATATATATATATTTAAACATTCTAAAATACATTCTAAATCTGTATTTATTTTTGTTGTTGTCTGATATATTTGTCTGATATATTTTGAATTGTTTGCTTTTGCAAATTATACATAAATGTGCAGAAATGTTACAAGTCACCGCTAAAAGAGACTGTAATCACACTATTTATTTCAGAGAATTATTTATCACAAATGATTCATTTTTTTTTTTTATAACGAGATGAATTTTAAAAAGTAAATCAAACCAACACAACACAAAACAACAGCACCAGTAATACATCAAACAGTAACGTTTCAGCAAAGCCTTTCATCTTTCCTTTATCTGCCCGGTTCCTTCTCTTTCTGTGTGTGTGTGTGAGCGTGCGTGTGTGCGTGTGTGTGAGCGTGCGTGTGTGCGTGTGTGTGAGCGTGCGTGTGAGAGATAGAAAGTTCGTTCCACTTTATGTTTATGGTCTAGGACCAGACCTTTATTTAAATGTAGAAATTTTCAGATTTATACTGGATTTTTTTTTTTTTTTTTTTTTGACAAATGGAATGAAAAAAAATATATACATTTTTAAATTTTCCCATTAATTTTCAATGTCAATCTGACCCCAAGGACCTTAAACGGTTATTTTATTTTTTTTTACACACCATTAGAAGAACCACATCAAGCCCAGAGTTTGTGTGTGTGTTCAGATTGTTCAGGAACAGTCCCAGAGTCTCGTGCCCTGGAGATGAAGGAGTCTCTCAGTGGGGTCAGCCGGACCGATTCAGGGTCACGCTTGTGTTCACACCGGCTGGATGAACCTGTGATCTGAAGTTTAAAGTTACAATAAATCTGACTCTAATGATTCACAAGTCTTTCCTCGTCCATATTTGAGGTTCAGTACACATGAGGTGTGCAGGAAGAGAAAGCAGTGCAGCTACAGTCAGTGTTTTATTCCATTAAAGCATTAAAACACTGCGTGACGGGATAAAGATGCTAAAGTCTAGATCAGTGGTTGAATTATATTGATTATTAATATTGAATTATTCTGTGAATTTGACAGATGCTGTGCTAATAACC
>CM077190.1:35513268-35515902 GCA_039654105.1 Coreius guichenoti | reverse complement strand
CTAACCCTAACCCTAACCCTACCTAACCCTAACCCTAACCCTAACCCTAACCCTAACCCTAACCCTAACCCTAACCCTAACCCTAACCCTAACCCTAACCCTAACCCTAACCCTAACCCTAACCCTAACCCTAACCCTAACCCTAACCCTAACCCTAACCCTAACCCTAACCCTAACCCTAACCCTAACCCTAACCCTAACCCTAACCCTAACCCTAACCCTAACCCTAACCTCCCTAACCCTAACCCTAACCCTAACCCTAACCCTAACCCTAACCCTAACCCTAACCCTAACCCTAACCCTAACCCTAACCCTAACCCTAACCCTAACCTAACAACCCTAACCCTAACCCTAACCCTAACCCTAACCCTAACCCTAACCCTAACCTAACCCTAACCCTAACCCTAACCCTAACCCTAACCCTAACCCTAACCCTAACCCTAACCCTAACCCTAACCCTAACCCTAACCCTAACCCTAACCCTAACCCTAACCCTAACCCTAACCCTAACCCTAACCCTAACCCTAACCCTAACCCTAACCCTAACCCTAACCCTAACCCTAACCCTAACCCTAACCCTAACCCTAACCCTAACCTAACCCTAACCCTAACCCTAACCCTAACCCTAACCCTAACCCTAACCCTAACCCTAACCCTAACCCTAACCCTAACCCTAACCCTAACCCTAACCCTAACCCTAACCCTAACCCTAACCCTAACCCTAACCCTAACCCTAACCCTAACCCTAACCCTAACCCTAACCCTAACCCTAACCCTAACCCTAACCCTAACCCTAACCCTAACCCTAACCCTAACCCTAACCCTAACCCTAACCCTAACCCTAACCCTAACCCTAACCCTAACCCTAACCCTAACCCTAACCCTAACCCTAACCCTAACCCTAACCCTAACCCTAACCCTAACCCTAACCCTAACCCTAACCCTAACCCTAACCCTAACCTAACCCTAACCCTAACCCTAACCCTAACCCTAACCCTAACCCTAACCCTAACCCTAACCCTAACCCTAACCCTAACCCTAACCCTAACCCTAACCCTAACCCTAACCCTAACCCTAACCCTAACCCTAACCCTAACCCTAACCCTAACCCTAACCCTAACCCTAACCCTAACCCTAACCCTAACCCTAACCCTAACCCTAACCCTAACCCTAACCCTAACCCTAACCCTAACCCTAACCCTAACCCTAACCCTAACCCTAACCCTAACCCTAACCCTAACCCTAACCCTAACCCTAACCCTAACCCTAACCCTAACCCTAACCCTAACCCTAACCCTAACCCTAACCCTAACCCTAACCCTAACCCTAACCCTAACCCTAACCCTAACCCTAACCCTAACCCTAACCCTAACCCTAACCCTAACCCTAACCCTAACCCTAACCCTAACCCTAACCCTAACCCTAACCCTAACCCTAACCCTAACCCTAACCCTAACCCTAACCCTAACCCTAACCCTAACCCTAACCCTAACCCTAACCCTAACCCTAACCCTAACCCTAACCCTAACCCTAACCCTAACCCTAACCCTAACCCTAACCCTAACCCTAACCCTAACCCTAACCCTAACCCTAACCCTAACCCTAACCCTAACCCTAACCCTAACCCTAACCCTAACCCTAACCCTAACCCTAACCCTAACCCTAACCCTAACCCTAACCCTAACCCTAACCCTAACCCTAACCCTAACCCTAACCCTAACCCTAACCCTAACCCTAACCCTAACCCTAACCCTAACCCTAACCCTAACCCTAACCCTAACCCTAACCCTAACCCTAACCCTAACCCTAACCCTAACCCTAACCCTAACCCTAACCCTAACCCTAACCCTAACCCTAACCCTAACCCTAACCCTAACCCTAACCCTAACCCTAACCCTAACCCTAACCCTAACCCTAACCCTAACCCTAACCCTAACCCTAACCCTAACCCTAACCCTAACCCTAACCCTAACCCTAACCCTAACCCTAACCCTAACCCTAACCCTAACCCTAACCCTAACCCTAACCCTAACCCTAACCCTAACCCTAACCCTAACCCTAACCCTAACCCTAACCCTAACCCTAACCCTAACCCTAACCCTAACCCTAACCCTAACCCTAACCCTAACCCTAACCCTAACCCTAACCCTAACCCTAACCCTAACCCTAACCCTAACCCTAACCCTAACCCTAACCCTAACCCTAACCCTAACCCTAACCCTAACCCTAACCCTAACCCTAACCCTAACCCTAACCCTAACCCTAACCCTAACCCTAACCCTAACCCTAACCCTAACCCTAACCCTAACCCTAACCCTAACCCTAACCCTAACCCTAACCCTAACCCTAACCCTAACCCTAACCCTAACCCTAACCCTAACCCTAACCCTAACCCTAACCCTAACCCTAACCCTAACCCTAACCCTAACCCTAACCCTAACCCTAACCCTAACCCTAACCCTAACCCTAACCCTAACCCTAACCCTAACCCTAACCCTAACCCTAACCCTAACCCTAACCCTAACCCTAACCCTAACCCTAACCCTAACCCTAACCCTAACCCTAACCTAACCCTAACCCTAACCCTAACCCTAACCCTAACCCTAACCCTAACCCTAACCCTAACCCTAACCC
>CM077190.1:35435768-35508268 GCA_039654105.1 Coreius guichenoti | reverse complement strand
AAGTCCAACCCAAGTCGAACACAAGTCCCACCCACGCAAGTCCAACCCAAGTCAAACACAAGTCCCACCCACCCCAGTCCCACCCAAGTCAAACACAAGTCCCACCCACCCAAGTCCAACCCAAGTCAAACACAAGTCCCACCCACCCAAGTCCAACCCAAGTCAAACACAAGTCCCACCCAAGTCAAACACAAGTCCCACCCACCCAAGTCCAACCCATGTCAAACACAAGTCCCACCCACCCAAGTCCAACCCAAGTCAAAAACAAGTCCCACCCACTCAAGTCAAACACAAGTCCCACCCACTCAAGTCAAACACAAGTCCCACCCACCCAACTCCCACCCAACTCAAACACAAGTCCCACCCAAGTCCCACCCAACTCAAACACAAGTCCCACCCACCCAAGTCAGAAATCCCACCCACCCAAGTCCTATATATGGGGGGGCTCAACACAATAACTCAACAAGGAGAAGAGCTAGAGGGATGGGACCACGCCCAATCGACTGGGCGTGGCCTAATTAGGATAAGTACGAAGTCTCCGCCTTCTAGAACCAAAGGGGGCGGACATATGGGAGGGGGCTCAACACCCTAACTCGACAAGGAGAAGAGCTAGAGGGATGGGACCACGCCCAATCGACTGGGCGTGGCCTAATTAGGATAAGTACGAAGTCTCCGCCCCCTAAAACCAAAGGGGGCGGAGATATGGGGGGGCTCAACACCATAACTCAAAAAGGGGAGGAGCTAGAGACATGGGACCACGCCCAATCGACTGGGCGTGGCCTAATTAGTATAAATACGAAGTCTCCGCCCCGTAGGACCAAAGGGGGAGGAGATATGGGGGGGGGGCTCAACTGGGGGGGGCTCAAGTTCGCAAATAACCCTATTACCTAACCCTAACCCTAACCCTAACCCTAACCTAACCCTAACCCTAACCTAACCCTAACCCTAACCCTAACCCTAACCCTAACCCTAACCCTAACCTAACCCTAACCCTAACCTGTTGATTGGACTTACATAAATCCTAACCCTAACCCTAACCCTAACCCTATCACTCTTGGACATCTGACCCCTCTCTACATCTAACCCTACCCATCTCACCCCTGGACATCTGACCCCTCTCTACACCTAACCCTACCCATCACAACCACCTGGGCATCACCCCTGGGCATCTAACCCCTCTCTATACCTAAAACCTACCCATTGTAGCTTTACTCTTATATTTTCATCTTTTTACTGTCTATGGCAGACAGGCTGACCTCTTGACCTTCCAGTGTTCAGGGGGGTTTTTTAAGACCTAAAAACTAAACACAGGTCATATTAAAACTTTGGGCTAGATACCTATGACCTTAACAGAAATGAAATAAAAATGTGGCGGCCTGCCAGACCCTTTGGGGTCTCCTCCAGGGGCCGCGCCGTCCTTGAACCTACCTACACGCTTATTAGGAGGTCTTAATACTTTTAAACACTAGATGTCACTGGTCTACCAGAATATGGGTCTCTCCAAGTATCCACATATGGTTGTACACAAATGGAGAGAAAAAAATAAATAAATAAATATATAGATAGATAGATAGATAAATAAATAAATAAATAAATAAATGAACACATACGTAACTACATAAATAAAATCATCTCCAAAAAAAGCAATTATAGAGCAAAGGAGAGTTTGGGGCGGGATCCTTCCTGATCCCACACTGTTTCAAAGCGGTCAGTGGAACGGATGGACAGTGCACAACCGTCTTCAGGTCCTCCGGGACCTGTTGATTGGACTTACATAAATCCTACCTAACCTAACCCTAGCACAGTGAAACTCAACCCTTGTAATAGCCCTGAAAACTGCAAAACTCAACCCTAATATGGGGGGCTCAACACCATAACTCGTCACCTGGTGGCGCTGGAGTCCCACCCAAGTCAAACACAAGTCCCACCCACCCAAGTCATAAGTCCCACCCACCCAAGTCAAACACAAGTCCCACCCACCCAAGTCATAAGTCCCTCCCACCCACCCAAGTCATAAGTCCCACCCACCCACCCAAGTCCCACTCAAATCCCACAAAAAAGTCCAACCCAAGTCAAACACAAGTCCCACCCACCCAAGTCCAACCCAAGTCAAACACAAGTCCCACCCACCTAAGTCCCACCCACCCCAGTCCCACCCAAGTCAAACACAAGTCCCACCCACGCAAGTCCAACCCAAGTCGAACACAAGTCCCACCCACGCAAGTCCAACCCAAGTCAAACACAAGTCCCACCCACCCCAGTCCCACCCAAGTCAAACACAAGTCCCACCCACCCAAGTCCAACCCAAGTCAAACACAAGTCCCACCCACCCAAGTCCAACCCAAGTCAAACACAAGTCCCACCCAAGTCAAACACAAGTCCCACCCACCCAAGTCCAACCCATGTCAAACACAAGTCCCACCCACCCAAGTCCAACCCAAGTCAAAAACAAGTCCCACCCACTCAAGTCAAACACAAGTCCCACCCACTCAAGTCAAACACAAGTCCCACCCACCCAACTCCCACCCAACTCAAACACAAGTCCCACCCAAGTCCCACCCAACTCAAACACAAGTCCCACCCACCCAAGTCAGAAATCCCACCCACCCAAGTCCTATATATGGGGGGGCTCAACACAATAACTCAACAAGGAGAAGAGCTAGAGGGATGGGACCACGCCCAATCGACTGGGCGTGGCCTAATTAGGATAAGTACGAAGTCTCCGCCTTCTAGAACCAAAGGGGGCGGACATATGGGAGGGGGCTCAACACCCTAACTCGACAAGGAGAAGAGCTAGAGGGATGGGACCACGCCCAATCGACTGGGCGTGGCCTAATTAGGATAAGTACGAAGTCTCCGCCCCCTAAAACCAAAGGGGGCGGAGATATGGGGGGGCTCAACACCATAACTCAAAAAGGGGAGGAGCTAGAGACATGGGACCACGCCCAATCGACTGGGCGTGGCCTAATTAGTATAAATACGAAGTCTCCGCCCCGTAGGACCAAAGGGGGAGGAGATATGGGGGGGGGGCTCAACTGGGGGGGGCTCAAGTTCGCAAATAACCCTATTACCTAACCCTAACCCTAACCCTAACCCCCACCCTAACCCTCACCCCTGGACATCTGACCCCTCTCTACACCTAACCCTACCCATCTCACCCCTGGACATCTGACCCCTCTCTACACCTAACCCTACCCATCTCACCCCTGGACATCTGACCCCTCTCTACATCTAACCCTACCCATCTCACCCCTGGACATCTGACCCCTCTCTACATCTAACCCTACCCATCTCACCCCTGGACATCTGACCCCTCTCTACACCTAACCCTACCCACCACAACCACCTGGGCATCACCCCTGGGCATCTAACCCCTTTCTATACCTAAAACCTACCCATTGTAGCCTTACTCTTATATTTTCATCTTTTTACTGTCTATGGCAGACAGGCTGACCTCTTGACCTTCCAGTGTTCAGGGGGGATTTTAAGACCTAAAAACTAAACACAGGTCATATTAAAACTTGGGGCTAGATACCTATGACCTTAACAGAAATTAACAAAAATATGACGGCCTACCAGACCCTTTGGGGTCTCCTCCAGGGGCCGCGCCGTCCTTGAACCTACCTACACACTTATTAGGAGGTCTTAATACTTTTAAACACTAGATGTCACTGGTCTACCAGAATATGGGTCTCTCCAAGTATTCACATATGGTTGTACACAAATGGAGAGAAAAAAATAAATAAATAAATATATAGATAGATAGATAAATAAATAAATAAATAAATAAACAAACAAATAAATAAATAAATGAACACATACGTAACTACATAAATAAAATCATCTCCAAAAAAAGCAATTATAGAGCAAAGGAGAGTTTGGGGCGGGATCCTTCCTGATCCCACACTGTTTCAAAGCGGTCAGTGGAACGGATGGACAGTGCACAACCGTCTTCAGGTCCTCCGGGACCTGTTGATTGGACTTACATAAATCCTAACCTAACCCTCTCTACACCTAACCCTACCCATCTCACCCCTGGACATCTAACCCCTCTCTATACCTAAACCTACCCATTGTAGCCTTACTCTTATATTTTCATCCTTTTACTGTCTATGGCAGACAGGCTGACCTCTTGACCTTCCAGTGTTCAGGGGGGATTTTAAGACCTAAAAACTAAACACAGGTCATATTAAAACTTGGGGCTAGATACCTATGACCTTAACAGAAATTAACAAAAATATGACGGCCTACCAGACCCTTTGGGGTCTCCTCCAGGGGCCGCGCCGTCCTTGAACCTACCTACACACTTGTTAGGAGGTCTTAATACTTTTAAACACTAGGTGTCACTGGTCTACCAGAATATGGGTCTCTCCAAGTATTCACATATGGTTGTACACAGATGGAGAGAAAAAAAAAAATAAATAAATATATAGATAGATAGATAGATAAATAAATAAATAAATAAATAAATAAATAAACAAATAAATAAACAAATGAACACATATGTAACTACATAAATAAAATCATCTCCAAAAAAAAGCAATTATAGAGCAGAGGAGAGTTTGGGGCGGGATCCTTCCTGATCCTACACTGTTTCAAAGCGGTCAGTGGAACGGATGGACAGTGCACAACCGTCTTCAGGTCCTCCGGGACCTGTTGATTGGACTTACATAAATCCTAACCCTAACCCCTGGACATCTGACCCCTCTCTACACCTAACCCTACCCATCTCACCCCTGGACATCTGACCCCTCTCTACACCTAACCCTACCCATCTCACCCCTGGACATCTGACCCCTCTCTACACCTAACCCTACCCATCTCACCCCTGGACATCTGACCCCTCTCTACACCTAACCCTACCCATCTCACCCCTGGACATCTGACCCCTCTCTACACCTAACCCTACCCATCTCACCCCTGGACATCTGACCCCTCTCTACACCTAACCCTACCCATCACAACCACCTGGGCATCACCCCTGGGCATCTAACCCCTCTCTATACCTAAAACCTACCCATTGTAGCCTTACTCTTATATTTTCATCCTTTTACTGTCTATGGCAGACAGGCTGACCTCTTGACCTTCCAGTGTTCAGGGGGGATTTTAAGACCTAAAAACTAAACACAGGTCATATTAAAACTTGGGGCTAGATACCCATGACCTTAACAGAAATTAACAAAAATATGACGGCCTACCAGACCCTTTGGGGTCTCCTCCAGGGGCCGCGCCGTCCTTGAACCTACCTACACACTTATTAGGAGGTCTTAATACTTTTAAACACTAGATGTCACTGGTCTACCAGAATATGGGTCTCTCCAAGTATTCACATATGGTTGTACACAAATGGAGAGAAAAAAATAAATAAATAAATATATAGATAGATAGATAAATAAATAAATAAATAAACAAACAAATAAATAAATAAATGAACACATACGTAACTACATAAATAAAATCATCTCCAAAAAAAGCAATTATAGAGCAAAGGAGAGTTTGGGGCGGGATCCTTCCTGATCCCACACTGTTTCAAAGCGGTCAGTGGAACGGATGGACAGTGCACAACCGTCTTCAGGTCCTCCGGGACCTGTTGATTGGACTTACATAAATCCTATTTAATAGGGCCCTTAGGCACATGGGGTCTGAAATGCACACTATAGGCTCTATCCTAACACCTAACAGTCGGATCTTGGATCTTCTAACCCCAGCTGGAATAGCCCGCCTCATTTCAACCCGGGCTGAATTTTGTACAGTGTTTAGAGTGTGTTTATGCCAATGTTGGCTTTCTTCGGGGTTGTGTTGGCTTTCTTAAATAATTTTCATGTGTTATTTAGATGTATTTGTAAGGTGGCGGCCAGAACGCATTGGACCGTGCACATCCTAAAGTGGCTTGTCCATTTTATGTTTTTTTCTCTCTCACTTAACCACATGGGGGAACCATGAGCAAACGTTACATTGCTTTAAGAACAGAAACTTTTCAAAAGACTGACTAAAAAAAAACTAACCCTAACCAGCAAATAAACCATTTAATAAATGGCCATTAAACTGTTAAAGTAACCCTTCCCTAAAACTTTAACATGCACATTGCTAAGTACACCTCCGCTCAGCGCCCTATCTGATAACGGAGCTTGTGGTTCTGGATATGCACCTGCAGGTGACGGACTGCTACTCAACTAGTATACCTAGCATAGGTTGATCAGAGGCTGCATTGCAAGATGGCCATGTTCCCTAACGGTTTAGTTAGAGAATATGGCTTAACCTAATCAATATCTCAGTATGCAAAAAAGACCAGGCGTCCATTTGCAACCAGTTTACCAAAGAAAGCTCTCCACATTTCCAGAGTTCAAAGAGCAAATGAGAGTAGAAGAGTTCAATTACAGAGGCTTACCTAGGTGAGTTCTAAAGTTGATGAGTGCTGACAAGAGAGAGAGGAACAGGACAACAGCAGGACAAACTTCAAGAAGCTGCACAGGTCACCTGGAAGACATGGTACGTTGTGAAGTTGATGTTAACTACAGGAAACTAAAAAGGAAATTTTGCATAAGAGTATATTTCCAAGTACTTGAAGGAAGCTTACTCATCTACTTCAATTTTAATTAAGTGCCTTCTCTGCAGCCTTGATCACTGATCTTGTGCTGGTAGACCCGCAGTCTTCACAAGTTAGGTCTCCAAACATGGAGGGATTCACACAACAGGCTGAGACATTAGGTACATCTTCTAAAAGAGTACTGAATCTCCTGATCAAAACACAGGTGAAGATGCAGAAACGAGCAATATCATATGCATATGTAAAAACGCAATCATCAACAAACAGCATATCAAAATCAAAACTGCCTAATGTTATTGAATGAACTGTCGACCCAGGACGAGCTCTATGACTGAAGCGTTGAGGTGTTGATGGACTCAATCGACTCCATCTGTGTTTGATCATCGCTCTGAATCTGATCTGGACGTAGTCTTTGACAAATGTGATTCTTAGCGTTTTGCTCAATGTTTTTTTTTTTTTTTTTTTTTTTTTAAATGAAACTTACCCACATTCAAGTGTTGATAAAATGCACGAAGCTAAAATAACCTCTGCTTTTTAAAAAAAAAAAAAAAAAAAAAAAGGGGTTTTCTGTTCTTCAGATATTCATACAACAAAATATTCTGGGGCCCATGAAAATTAAAATCAAAAACACTGGTGGGAAACAGTTAAGATGACTTGAAAAACTTTGGTCAGGTAACAACAGGAATGCTTAAGGTAAGAGTGTGTGCTCTCGACGAGGCCAGACTCCAGTTGCTCTGTGTGAGTGTGTTATAGTGCTGCTGATGGGGCTTTGAGTGACAGATGTGATCAGAAGTCCAGGGATCAGAGCCTGGCGTGACTGAGACAGACAGGAGAAAGAAACAGCAGAAATGTGGAGAGCCTTTGTAAACCATGCATCATATTAGTTTGAAAACCTTTAACAGCTTGTTAATGTTGACTTAATGCACCAGTAATCAACCATCCCTAAAGTTTTTAGTGTGCACACTGTATGAATGTTAGATAAATCTCTGCTCCCTGATTTATTGTCAGCAAGTATGGGGCCACCCATATACATAAGCTCATATATATAATGTGGCTTTTGATATGCACCTGCATGTGACTGACACTGCCCTCTGTCCTGCTCCTCACCAATTAGTATACCTAGCATTGGTTGACCAGAGACTGCATCAAAGGATTCATTGCACAAGGGAAGCCAGGAGTCAGTTACATTTCAATTCATTACTTAACTGATGTGTCCTCCACATTAAGGTACAGGATAACGGCATGTCCAGATTCTCAAGGATCCCCACCTGACCCAAGGGAGTGCCATATAGTACATGTAAAGTGAAGGCTGATCTTAACTGCACAAAAAACAGTTAGTTGCATAGAGGACAATTATATCTCCAGGCATCAGAGATGAGCAAACATGTTTCCCCTGCTCTCCCAGTTAGGGTTGTGGGGTCTGGAAGAAAGCAAAGTTGAGAGAGAGTAAGTGTCCCGGTGTCCTCTGGTAGGAGACGAGTGGAGAGTGGCTTCAGCTTGACTGCAGAACTGCCGGAGAGCTGGAAACACAGATGTGGCTGAGGTGCAGAGAAAATACAGATTCGTAGGACTGCATCGTCTCCTGTATCTGAAGCAGAAGCAATGCCTGTGACGAATGGGAATATATAACCCAGATAGCAGACCAACACTGAATCAACATTGAATCAATGTTAATGCATCAACCAAATTATCATTGAATCAATGTTGAAATTTAACATTGATTTTTCATCAGGTTTGCACCCTGAAATGTTATTTCAACAATGAAAAATAGATCAAGATGGACATAAAGAAGAATAAAGTTGAATAAAGTTATTTTGGTTTTTTTTTGCACACAATTTTATGAAGCTTTTATGAATAGTTATTGTAGAACCACTGTAGTGAGATGGACTTAACGACGTCTTTAGTACCTTTTATGGGTCTTGAGAGAGGAAATGTCATTGCTGCCAACGGAGGCCTTTCTGAGCCATCGGATTTCAACAAATCTCTTTGTGTTCCGAAGATGAACAAAGGTCTTACGGGTGTTGAACGACATGAGGGGGAGTAATTAATGACAATTTTCATTTTTGGGTGAACTAACCCTTTAAAGGGAAATTGTGCGTTGGCTGCAAGTGAGTATTTGTGAATTTCTATGTGTTTAGAAAGAGTGTACACCACTACCACATGAATAAAATGTTGAATGAGGGGACAGATGGATTGACAGTAAGCCTCACCAGTGGAGAATTAAGCTGACCAAAAATCAACATTGATTCAATGTTTGTCTTTTCAACACTGAAAAGCATGGAATTATCAACCTCAACCAAAATGATCATTCTGATGGAATTTCAACATTGATTCAATGTCACATTGCTATCTGGGAATTGAAGAGAAAAAAAATAAAATACTTAGTTTGTTATCTGCAGCCTTGTGCTGGTACACTCAGGCTTTCACATGAGTCAGGAACTGACTGAAATTGACTGACTGACCCCATTAGATCTCAGACCCGTATAGAGAATATAGAAGTTAGCATGACATATTTATAAAAAAAAAAAAAAAAAAAAAACACACACACACACACAACAATACCTTGTCCAAAATCCGTGTGAAAGCAACAAGAGAAAAAAAAACTATTAAAGAATGGCAAAACATTGGCACAGGCCAGCTGCTAATAGACTGTAAAACACCCTCAGTTACGCTGCTAGGGATGCAACAAATATTTATGTGGCACATTTAAAAAAAAAAAAAAAAAAAAAAGCAGTCTTCATAACCTTTTAGCAAAGGAATGTTTATATAAGCAGTACAGAAAGGGAATAACATGTACTGTAATTCTTACAGTACAGCACTATTTTACTATGATCAGAGGTAGGTGTGTATTCCTAAAGAACATTATATGCCACACTATAGAACAGATTTATATTGTAGTTTTTACACTCATATTTTATTTTTCCTTTAACACCAGACTCAAGGGACTTAAACCTTGAAGCTGTGACATAACAAAATAAACATTAAAACAAACTTCTCACTCTGAATAATCCCAACCTTCATGAGCTTCATTCCTCTCCAGCCTCCATCACAGACTGACACTGTGGACGTTCAGCTGGAGGGCATTTATACTCATGGACACAACCATTGACAGACATGAAAGCAACCACAAATTAACTTCACCAAATAAACAAACCTCAGTATTATAAGCTTTTTCAAGTGCCCTAATTAAAAATATTATATAACAATATATTTCACCATTGCAAAGCCTTTCAATTAAAAAAAACACAATAAAAAAAAAATACCCTTTAACCCTCAGTTTGGTTTCTCCCACCTCCCATGATGCACCACAGCAAAGATATAAAAGACCATTTCAGAAACAGCTCTGTTTTTTCAATTGGTTCCAGCGAGCTGTCAGATGGGTTCTCAAACAGACTGATTTTTGTTTGATTTTCCATTGTAAATCATAGGGATGGAGAAATGAAGCCTCTTAAATCTTTGAAGCTTTTCTCTGATTGTAGTGATGGGCAGACCGAGGTTTCGTGAAACATTGAACCAGTTGAAGCAAATGTGCCATATTGTGTCGAAGCTTCGAAACAATCCGACACCTGTCTCCATGGCGACACCTAGTGGTCACTTTCATGTGTTGATCTGAAATGACCTTGACAATGATCCATGTAAAAAAAAAAAATAATAATTTTTAACATCTGTCTGACAGCTACATGATCTTGGTTTTCTAACCTGTAGTGTCTGTGAATAACTATAGGGTTTTTTTTTTTGGTCATGAACAATGAAGATTAATAAAAGAAATAAAGCCACAATGTGTCACATTTGTTACATAACATTTTTATTCAAAAATATTTTTGCTCTGCTGTTGAAAAATCCCTCTCACAAGGGACACTTGTTGCTGGCATGCACAAATATTTTTTAGCAAGTACATACAAATGAGGAAAACTGACTGCTCTCTCTTTCCAATAAGTTAATGGATCATGCGTTCTGGGCAAAAACGCATCTTTGAGGTACTTTTTCACTTCTACTGTTGCATCAGCTGTAGCACTGTGTGTCGTCTGGGTTTCACGGATACAACTGTCAAACAGTTCCCATAAACTGTCCTGGGTTTATGATGATGATGTTGATGATGATGTTGATGATGATGATGTTGATGATGATGTTGATGATGATGTTGATGATGATGATGTTGATGATGATGTTGATGATGTTGATGATGACGACATTTGTACCTCTGAATGAAAATTAAAACAACAATTAGTTACAAAGCATAAACTTTGGATGGGATGGGAGAACATAGCTTGGATCAAGCTTGTTCCCAAAGGCCATGAAACCCTCATCCTCCACGACGGTGAAGGGCCGCAAATCCTTCACCACCGTATTAACAAGAGCTTCATCCAATGCCCTCTGTCTGCCTTTTAAAAGAAGATAAAGATAAAAGATGAAACCTACTTTCAGACAGATACATAGAAATAGTGCACAGCTATTAAGACTACCCTACTGGTTCATTATTTGGAAACCTTTCTAAACAAACAAGTTATGTTTGGTAAAGTTTATGCTCAGACAGAGACAGATCAAACTGAATAAAGAACTACAACAATTAGGAAAACCAAACTGATGTCTTCACTGGCTGTCGATGGGTTAATCATATGTAGGCCTATCAATGTTTTTCATTTAAAACAGTGGCTAAGTTTGTGAAGTGTTATATTTAAATATTCACAGTGAAGCTGTGTTTAACACGATTGGGAGTTGTGATTGGGACGTTAGTTTTTAGTGGTGGTTGACACAGGCCTAAGCCCATTTAAAACTATGGACTTTCTAAACAGTGTCCCAACACTTTGTGATTTTATCTGAATTATATTTCAAACAATGCATACCTTGCTTAGACGGCCCAGCAGTGTCAGTAGCAGGCCTACAGGGGGAACGTTACCATCCTCTGCACCCTCCAAAATGGCAGGATGAGTGCTCCTCAAATGGCACATCATGGATGATGTATTGTTGCAGAAGGCTAGCTGCCTATCACAATACACACATCTCACTTTATTTGGTGTTTCCAAATGGAAATGCTCCCACACCACAGATATACGGCATCTCTTACGTGGAGCCTCCATTTTTATCTATTCTATTAATATATCTATCTATATATCACCTATGAATCTATATCTATATAATTTTATATCTCTAACTTATGCTGTGCTATCTGTCACTATCTAACTTAGCCTATATGAATGTGTCACTATATCTATCCTATCTGTCACTGTCTATTCCTATCAGTCAATATATCTAATTTAAATCTAGCCTAAACATAACTAACCAAAGCGCACTATAACTCTAACTGCTATCACAAAATCTCTTTCCTCTCACAAAAACCCACGAGGTGAAGATGGATTAACTTCACTTTTAAACTGTGGGGAATTAGGTTCATACAGATGTGTGACTGTGTGATTTGTTCCCGCCCCTTTCAATCAAACGCAGTTTCGACAGGCGCCACCTGATGAAACACTTGAAGCTTAATTTAGCCGTAGTCACGTGACATGGGTGTTTCGAATCACAGTTCGGAGCAGTGTTTCGAAACATCTGCGCTTCGGGATATCGACAAAGCGCCGAAATGTCAGTTTCGCGTCAGCCATCCCTATCTGATTGTTTCGGGTAAAGATTTGAAGCATCAAGAGTGTTGAAAACAGCGCCATTTATAGCAGCCATACACCCGAGAGCACAGGTCCGTTGTTTTATCCATTAAGCACAAATAAAAGCCTAACAACGCTAAATGTTCAGTTTTCTGATAATATAATTCACATATTAAAGTGTGGCAATACATTAAATGTAACAATAATTATAATAATACTAATTATAATAATACCAACAGAGTTGTTTGATGGAAGTAAATGGTGCTGTAATTATTTTATGGTTTTTATACTATGGCAGAATATATGATAATGTAATAGGCTATCCACTTTATTTTGAAATGCAGAAGTAAACACGATGACGTACTTCCTTCTAATGTGTTTCGCTAGCCAGTGGGTAAGGAACAATGTTGTGGGAGCATACACAAACACTTTGAAACTCTGTGATGGTAAACATTTACCACACCCGCGGTGTATAACACAGTGGCCTGACATCTTATGAGAACATTTTCAATTATTTTGTCTTGTCACTCGGAGATGGGTCTTCAATGCGCATCTCAGCAGCTCGTGTAACAAACACCATCTCTGCATACGCTGTGACGTTCATCTGGGAACGCTATGTGTGTCATTTCACCAGATTTGTAACAAATCATTTGTAAACCTATGCCAACACAGGAGAATACATCAATATGTATCTAATAAACTTCATTCATCGCAATTTCAAATTAAAAGTTTAAACCCTCGCTGCGAGTGTTATTGTTCAAGAAATTGCAGTGGCTGTAGCATTTCTATTATAAAGAAGTGGCTAAATATTAAAGGGATGATCTTCCGTGGGTCTGCCATTAATGAAGTGGTACGGAAATGTTGCCGGTTTCTCACAAATATGTCGCTCATATGCACACAAGAGAAGTACATAAACTACTGCTGCGTTTAGAACCTTAATAACGTCATTTTACACCATTTCACATTTACTGCATCGTGTCACACATTAACCATGTGCAAAGCACTCAACATGGTGATTGAACGGTTAATGCAACAGATACACTGTTAATTATTCGACTAAAACATTTGGGGTTATAGTCTACCCATAACAAGCAACTCGCATTGCCAGTGTGTTCACAGCACTCATTACAATAACCCTTTTGACCAAAGCCGACGAGCTGCAGCGTGCAGATGCCCCACATCCACATTCAGCTCTGGTGCGTGGATTATGGTCAAAACAAATATCCTGCAGGTATTTTTTACGCTTGAACCAGCTATTATGGCACCCCCTAACTGCTCCAAGGACGCCAGTCTGTCTTTAGTCCATATTAAAGTTAGCAAGTCAGTCAAAACTACACAGTCGTCTCAAAACTACGGGTTCACAATACAACTACTATTAGCGGAAGTGGCTTGCAGAAATCTAACACTAGGGGTATTCGATTCCAGTTTTTTTGGAGTCGACTCCGATTCCCGACTCCCACTGTAGGAGTCTATGGAATCGACTCCTCGACTCCATTTACTTTACATCAAAACAGGGTCAGAAATAAGACAATTGCAGTTGTTACACACTTAAATTATTTTCCCCCGACACAAAGCCTTAAAATCCCCTTATATGTACTGCCGGCACATCCGGGAACTTAACTGTCAATTTCGTCACCGCCCCTTTTTAGGGGAAAATAAACTAGACTTCCCATAGACTTCAATACAAAATAGCGGCACAAAACAATATCCGTACACAGCCGGCAGGCGTGAATAACTTAAGAAATCACTAAGATTAAACATGTCAAGTAATTATATGTCCACCCTGCCTGCCATAGAGCGTGAAAGATACATCCACAAACTTAATTTGGTCAATTTAAAAACATGTCCCTTCATTCTCCCAGCGTCAAATTGGTGTAACAACCCCACCCAGTGGCCAGAGGTGTCTTACCCAGACATTTACTCGTACCTCATCGAGTCACCAGGTAAGCCAGTGAATGATTTTACTTCGTTTTTGAATCATGAATTACGGATGATGCTATCGAAAGCTAAGTCAGGCTAGTTGGCTGGACAGAAAAGTGCACTCAGTACTCTAAATATAAAGACATAATATATACATTTAAAGATGTTTACTTTCAAGAACGTTTACTTTTCAATGAAACTAAAGCTAGCATGGAGGAAGCCTATGTATAATTACAAACTAAAGTCGCTGTGACTGTTTTCTATTTCTAAAGTAAGCACTCAAATAAATGTGTGTGACAACGTTTCTGCGACAGCTCTCTGACGCGGTGTATTACGTCAGTGTCTGAATTCCTCGCTTCATTTCATTCACTCCTTGCTTATAGTGCACTCAACTGCCATGCACTTTAATAGAGAATCAGTAAACAAGTGAGCGATTTCGGACACAGCAACAGAGTCGACACCGAGAGTCGATTCCTGTGCTGGAGTCGACCCCGACTCTGGGGCTATTCAGAGTCGAGGAATCGACTCTTCTGGAGTCGATTCCCCATCACTATCTAACACATTATCGTTCAAAAATGGCGGCGCCCACTGTTGATCTTCAGCTGATTTACAGGATGTCATCAGTGATTTCTCATGGATTTCTCAGCAGTAAACAGGACTTGGCGGCGCCCACTCTTGCGTGAAAAATAAGGTGGATAGGCTTATATATAAAAATGTTAGTAAATGGACTGGAACTTCCATAAACCCGTAGAGTAGCGGTCTGACACGCAGTGAAGGGTTCACATGACTGCAGAGAAAGGGAGGCTATAAAAGAATCAGTTAATGCCAAACACACTCGGACATAAATCCCCTAATCCCCCAATATATATTAGAGAAATGGCATGCAGAATAGAACGTCAAAATAACAAATTATTTGAAGCAAATTCTGTGGTTGGGAAAAGATGTGCCTACCCTTTTAAATCAAGACACGGTCATGTTTTATACAAGGTGTCGTATAGGTTAGGGTTAGGACTGACTCACGGGCATTTATTGAAGGCCGGAGAAGAACCAAAATGTCAGAAATGTAGTAGCCTACCAACATGTCTATAAAACATATACTTATGAACTGCCCAATTTTTAATGTTATGAGACAGTGCTTTTTATCAGGACAAATTATTAAGGACTTATTTATAGATCCATTTTTAGCACATTTACATTTAGTACATTTAAAGAATCTTTTATAGAATTGTAGGCTATTCATTTTGTACATTTACTTATTTTTGTTTGTTTTTTGTCTAAGTTGAATTTTATGAAATGTTTGTTTCCATTATATTGTATTTATGATATTATGTTGTTAAATGTTTAATATGTATCTGCCATGTAATAGCCGGTGATGCTGTTATGGCAATAAACTCAAATACTACTACTACTTTTTGTCTTCTTTGTTTTGTTGTTTCCATGTCTATCTGTGTTGTCTTAATGCGTTGATGTTTTATATTGTTTTGTCGCAACAGGAAATGTAAGAACATCACGAGCGTTGGATGAAGTTTGTTTCCGCCATTGAATAAAAATTAAAAGGGTAATTACGACTTTTTTTTTTTCTCTGAATGGCGTGATGTATAAACTTTTAGTTTATAAAAAGTTTATATTGAAAATATTTCCTCTACAAAAGAAAAAGTTCGGTAACCGCTGTGTTATCCAGTGTCATAGGCGGAACCATCAGCGGTTGTTCGCTCGACGTCGGGAGGAATTGGAGGTTGTGCTCTATACATACATGGAAACGGATACGAGGTGAGAGTGAATTATGCTCGTGTTCGCTTTCATTAATATTTTTACTTTTGTGTTGTGAACGGTTTTAAAGTAATTTATGTATGCGTGCCGGTTTTGTTCTGTTTTAATGAACTGAACCATAAAAAGACCGTTTAACCGACCGCGAGTCTTTAGTTTGATATCGAGTCCATATTAACTGAGACATTCATAATCATTTTAAAAGATACAGTTTCTACAGTCTGTGGTCGTGATTCTGTTAATGAAGTAAAGAGACGTGTTCGTTTATGTGTTGATTTCTGTCAGACATTGACTCTGATTGTGTTGATCTTCAGCTGATTTGCAGGATGTCATCAGTGATTTCTCATGGATTTCAGAGCAGTAAACAGGACTTCCGGTTCGGCCCCTGGACGGTCAGCGCGGTCAAGACCCACATCATGAAGTCCAAAGACATTGAGAGGTGAGGGATGGAGAAACTCTGTCCTTTACTGTTCCTAACCTGCACGAATTTCTTTCTTCTGCTGAACACAATGGAAGAGGTTTAGAAGAATGCTGTGGAGCACCATTGACTTACCATTGGTTACAAACATTCTTCAAAATATCATCTTTTGTGTTCAGCAGAAGAAAGAAAATCATACAGGTTTGGAACAACTTCAGGATGTGTAAATGATGACAGAATTTTCACTAATTTGTGGACTGACATTAGGGGTGGGCGATTTTCTCAATTTCATATCACGATCTTATAACAAACAATCTAACAAATCATGTTGAGATGAACTATGGAGAATATCCAGACTGGAACAAGCCTATGGACTTATCTATTTGCACAATTTAAAACACAGATTGCATTAAACAATCAGTCATTAAACTTTAAAGTGCTGCATGAATTAAATATACATTGATTCTTATTAAAACTATTAAAGCTATTCAGTCAAGAACAGTGAGTGATTTTGTATTTTGTTAAACATTAATGACTAGGGTTTAACGATTCACTCAACTCACGATGCGATACGATTTTTTTTTCACGATTTTTTTTTAACAAAATGAGATTTAAGACAAATTATAAAATAAGTGTCCTTTTATTTCTCAGACAAAATTCTGCATATTTCTTTGTAAAATTTAAATATATATTTTTTGTCAAATAGTAACTCAATTGAAATTTTAAAACAAATCCTCAAAAAGTCCCTTTAAGGAGATCTTCAAATGGTGTTTTCCTGGGAGCAGGTGTTTCAGCTTCTTCACCCTCGTCCTGAGGAAGAGCAGAGATAAAAAGACTGGGTCAAATAAAGTACAACAGTGACAGGGGTTTCACATTGTTAAAAAGGCAAGATTTCAATTATAATTTGTATTATTACACTTGCAAGAGTTAGAAAAACAGAACACATTTAGATAAATATGCCATAATAATCAACAAATTATTGAAAATCCATGTACACATTTACAGAAAGGGAGTAAAATAAATCCAACACCTGGTTCTGCAACAGCACAGCGTTCTCCTTCAGTCTGTGAACACATCCTCGCGCTGGTCTTTTTCTCGATGAGGAAGGGCCTGGAATCCGTTTACTACGGCAGAAAACAGCCTTGTATCTTTCGCTGTGAAAACACTGATGCACCTTGTGATCTCCGCGAGTGGGGCTGCAGACCCCCCGGTCCGTGTGGTTTGGCCTATGATCTGGCCATGCAGACGGAGGTGACTGAGCCTCTCACTGTCCTGATTATTGGTCTTCGGAAAGTCAAAATGCCACCACACCTCCGATTGAACAGGTTTGAGTCAACGTAAACTACGCGCTTGCCGTCGCCATGCTTCTGTTTGACGGTGCACTCGCGGCCAACTTCCATATGAATGAACTGAAAACATTCACTGATTTCGCTCTTCTTCGCGCCAGTGTGCACGCTCGGACTGTAACGCTAGCTACAACTTGCTCGTTGCTATCATGCCTGTAAAGTGAGCCTGTTTAAAATGTGTTTCGCGATTCGTTTAATATCTCAACCGACTTGAATCGTCACACATTTGTATCGATTTTCAACCGGCTCCGACTGAATCGTTACATCCCTGTTAATGACAGACAGCAGCAGGTTTTGCTTCATAAGACCGAATGTATGGATCTAACATAATGACACGCGTCCGATTTCTTTCCGAACTGTTTATTCTCTTAAAACATAACTGACTGTCTTTATGTAAATACTCACAAGATGGACATTTTGACATATTTTTGTGTATATTTGAGTGTTTTGGCGTGGCTGAAACCCCAAGCATCCTTTGCTCGTCCGTGTTTCGCTCCGGCTCGCACACAGAAAGCGCGTGGGATCAGAGTCTTTTACAGTTTAATGTGCTTTTAATAACTCTTAAAAAATAAAGCATGTCCCGCAGTACCACAGTCACATCACATGATTTGACTGATTTGGATGTTAAGTTTAGGCTTTAAAGGATGGGCGAAAGCACACCGCTTTAAAGGAAAGGAACGACATGCGTCACAATGATCATTTTATCTTGATTATCATGTTTTCATAATCGTTGGCCGAAGCCAAAATTGTAGCTAGAATTTGATTCATCGCACAGCCCTACTGCTGTTGAATAAGACACATGATATAATCTGGCCAATCAGAGCCGTCTAGTAGGCCGTCATTAGCTGCGTTTACATGGACCCTTATAATCCTAACCCTAACCCTAACTTTAGCACAATCGGAATGAATTGGCTAGATCTGATTAATTTCTTTGGGATTGTAAGGGGTGGTTTATTCCTTTTGTAATCCGGATTGAAAACTGAAACTGGAGAGGACTGTGCATGTGCAATGACGTAGAAATAGCGTGATGACGTATGACCCGCGGAATGAGCTGTTCTTCCTGTTGAATAAAGTGTCATAAACGAGTGTCCTGTCATTCTGAAATTCTCCATCCACTCATCGTCTGTGAAGTGGAGCAGGACACCGTCCCACCAGTCCTGGTTTCGGACTCTCATCCACAGACGACGGGTGCGGGAATGGGCGTTTTTACTGTTTGATCAATATAAGCAGCACAGCATAACGGTCTCCTAATTAGGACCCGAAATAGAAAAATATTAAGTGTGCTTAAGTCTGCTAACCCTAAAACAAAGAAAAGGAGGATGGTTAGTATGCAACAGCAGCGGGAAACTCGTATATTCGCGCAGTGCGCGCATGTCAAAAGATTAAATCCCATCAGAAGCTTGTGACATATCAACCCTATCACTTTTAGCGTTCATGTAAACACTACGTTCAGTTTCATCAATCGGAATGAATTCATTCAGACTGAAGCAAAAAGTGTCCATGTAAACATAGCTATTGGTGTGTTTTAACTAGAGGTCAAACGATATATCGGTCGGCCGATATATCGGGCCGATATTTGTCATTTTTTAATATATCGGCATCGGCCGATATCCGTGTTTAGTAGTGCCGATTTAAAGTCAGGCACGTCCGCGGGCAGCCACGTGTTATTGGTGCGGTGGAATGTGCTGCTGCCGCATGTGATGGAGCCCAATCCAAAACTTTTGGAAGATTCAACAACAGTCCTGGGAGATAAAGATAAGGCTTAAATTCTGATATTTCAAAGTCCTATGGCCATATATTTACTATATATTACAAGTAAATTATGAAGTGTTGCTTCACTTAGTGAAAGAAAAAACGAATAGCATAGAACCGTCGGGAACTGGCATAATGCTACAGCTGGTTGAAGGTTCGCTTACTTGCAGTTAACTTTAAGGACTGTAGTCGAAAACTATCAGCAGCTTGCTTGCTAACATATTAGCCCCAATGTTATAAGTTCTGTTTTATTTGTCCTGTATCGGAGTCGGAGAATTTCACTCTGTGCTTGGGGTGGAGAAGGCGGCAGCTCTCACAAACACTGCAGCGTGATTGAGGGCTACGTTACTCCGCCCCGCTCACAGACAGCACTGTGCTCGGAGACACAGCTGTCCTGGAGCAGCCCAGAACAGTGTATGCATGGTTTGATGCAGGCCCGGTTCTACGGTTCTGCAAAGCACCCTCAAACACAAGCAAAAGCACCCTCAGTTGATACTGTATTAATAACTGGCGAAACAGATTGGGCAGATTTGCACATTTGTGTTCGCACTCTGGAGAGCGCCAAATGCATCTATTTACAACGTGTTTTTGCAGCGGTGAGTAATGTAGCCAATCACAGATATAGTTGTTGATCTCTTGAACGCGATCAGAATCTCACCGCTCAAAACGGCAGTTTTTATTCAGTGCTGAGTTAATGCAGGCTCGTGAAACTCGAGGCTATACAGTCTATAAAATCCATTGAATAAAACTATTGATTTTCATGCTGCTAAGAGGACCGACGGCCAACTGCATGCTGCAAAGTTTCAGAAGTGACATCTAAATATAAAGGCTGGATTCACTCTGCACGAGACAGAAATATCGAGACCCAGAATAGAGGTTTTGCCTCTGTAGAGGACATTTTATTTGATATTTTTGATATTTTTCAGTTTAATTGATTTTATTTATGAAGTTATATTTATTTTATTTAAATGTATATTTAAGTTTACATTTATGTTCCAACAAACTTGAAAAATTCTGCTTGATAAATGCTCTAAAACTTTTATGTAAATTATTGATTTTTTTTGTATGACCTGTTTTATATATTTAATACTTGGTCAATTTATTGATTTGTTTGGTTAACTTTGGATAAATATTTTATTTTAATACCGTGCGGTGCACAAAATTAAGATTCGAGAGATGGTTCAAGTCAGTGTTCAATAAATAATGATGTTAAGTTTAGAAATGTTGTGCATCCACTTATTATTAGTGAGACATTTTAGCATGCAAATGAAGGGGAATACTTCAAGATATCAGCCCTAAAAATCGGCAGCACATATCGGCCATCAGCTGACCCTGACCTCTAAACATCGGCATCGGTTATAGAAAAAACCATATTGGTCGATCTCTAATTTTAACATTAACATTATATATATACACTCACCTAAAGGATTATTAGGAACACCTGTTCAATTTCTCATTAATGCAATTATCTAATCAACCAATCACATGGCAGTTGCTTCAATGCATTTAGGGGTGTGGTCCTGGTCAAGACAATCTCCTGAACTCCAAACTGAATGTCAGAATGGGAAAGAAAGGTGATTCAAGCAATTTTGAGCGTGGCATGGTTGTTGGTGCCAGACGGGCCGGTCTGAGTATTTCACAATCTGCTCAGTTACTGGGATTTTCACGCACAACCATTTCTAGAGTTTACAAAGAATGGTGTGAAAAGGGAAAAACATCCAGTATGCGGCAGTCCTGTGGGCCAAAATGCCTTGTTGATGCTAGAGGTCAGAGGAGAATGGGCCGACTGATTCAAGCTGATAGAAGAGCAACTTTGACTGAAATAACCACTCGTTACAACCGAGGTATGCAGCAAAGCATTTGTGAAGCCACAACATGCACAACCTTGAGGCGGATGGGCTACAACAGCAGAAGACCCCACCGGGTACCACTCATCTCCACTACAAATAGGAAAAAGAGGCTACAATTTGCACGAGCTCACCAAAATTGGACAGTTGAAGACTGGAAAAATGTTGCCTGGTCTGATGAGTCTCGATTTCTGTTGAGACATTCAGATGGTAGAGTCAGAATTTGGCGTAAACAGAATGAGAACATGGATCCATCATGCCTTGTTACCACTGTGCAGGCTGGTGGTGGTGGTGTAATGGTGTGGGGGATGTTTTCTTGGCACACTTTAGGCCCCTTAGTGCCAATTGGGCATCGTTTAAATGCCACGGCCTACCTGAGCATTGTTTCTGACCATGTCCATCCCTTTATGACCACCATGTACCCATCCTCTGATGGCTACTTCCAGCAGGATAATGCACCATGTCACAAAGCTCGAATCATTTCAAATTGGTTTCTTGAACATGACAATGAGTTCACTGTACTAAAATGGCCCCCACAGTCACCAGATCTCAACCCAATAGAGCATCTTTGGGATGTGGTGGAACGGGAGCTTCGTGCCCTGGATGTGCATCCCACAAATCTCCATCAACTGCAAGATGCTATCCTATCAATATGGGCCAACATTTCTAAAGAATGCTTTCAGCACCTTGTTGAATCAATGCCACGTAGAATTAAGGCAGTTCTGAAGGCGAAAGGGGGTCAAACACAGTATTAGTATGGTGTTCCTAATAACCCTTTAGGTGAGTGTGTGTATATATATATATATATATAACACTATACATAGGACAATCTCTACGCTTCGCTTGAAAAGTAGATCATGGACGCCTTCAAGGCTGATCACGATATAAATCGCCAGATCACCACCCCTAACTGGCGCAATCTGAGCGGTTGAGTCTGATTCTGTCGCAGGTTGGCGGAGACGATGCACATGCCGGCTCTGCCAGAGATGCTGTTTGGTGATAATGTGTTGCGCATTCAGCACACCGACGGTTTTGGAATTGAATTCAATGCGATCGACGCTCTCAAACGTGTCAACAACATGCAGGACTCTGTGAAAGTGGCTTGTGCCCAAGAGTGGCAGGAAAGCAGGTATAGTTTTGTGTTATTCATTATAGTCTGGAAAGATGCTTTGACTCAGGAGGAATCTCTGCTGTATCTGTACAGGGCCGAGGCGGAGCATTCAAAGGACGTGGTGAAACGCTACGATTGGACTTACACAACCGATTACAGAGGGACTTTACTGGGAGAGCACATGCAGATCAAGGTATTCTGTGCTTTAACACTTAAACTAGCTGAATGTGGAGTGTCTCTTACTCAGAAAGAGCTTGTGAACAGGTGACGCCGACCACCGATCGGATAGACATGGAGAAGCTGAAAGCGCGAGAACAGATCAAGTTTTTCGAGGACGTGCTGCTGTTCGAGGACGAGCTGCATGATCACGGCGTGTCTATGATCAGTGTGAAAATTGTGAGTTTCGTCGGCTTCGTCTACAGAATTGCAGCATTAATGGTCGGCATATGAAAGCTGATGTCTGGTTTCAGAGAGTGATGCCCACCAGCTTCTTTCTTCTGCTGCGGTTCTTCTTGCGAGTGGACGGAGTGCTGATCAGGATAAACGACACGCGTCTTTATCACGAGGCAAGTCGGCATATCAACAAAACACAGAATACCAACTGTTGAATGCTTTATTGTTCAAATATGATTTAGCGTTTCTTAAACTTCATTGTTCTGCAGGCTGGAAAAAACCACATGCTTCGAGAATTCAGCACACGTGAAAGTCAAATATCAGACCTCCAGGTGAGTGCTGCTTTAACTGCTTATTCAACAAATAATTTACCCCTACCCCTACCACCCCCCCCCCCCCCCCCCTCCGCTGGTTTCTTCGGTTGTGGGCGGAGCAAATGTGCAAACGGCAATCTCATTGGCTGGCGCTCATCTATTACTGTCCCTGTTTTAATTTCAGCAAATCAGTTCGAGCGAACGCTGACAACGTTATTAATATTCATGAACCCAGCAGCTCATCAATCCTTAGTGCTTTGTATATTGTTATTAGTAGTAGAATTAATTGTAGTATTATTAACTTTTAATAATAATTACTATTATTTATTACTATTATTTTTTTTTGTTTTTTTTTACAGAAACACTGAATGACCAACAATATCTTAAGCACCACCACCAGCCCTAAATTCATTTAAAATGACATACATGGTTACCAAGTTTTAGTTCTAATTACTAAAGTTCTATCATTAAATAATATATGATATAAAATAGTATATCAGTCTAGCAAGTAAAATTATAAAATTTACTAGCCAATGGCGATTCTGTTGCCAAGGTGTGCGTAGAGGGTTATGATACTACCGGTGCCAATCAGTACTAAAAAAAAAAAAGTTGATGTACCAGCATTTCTGAAGTACCGGTTTAGGGTTAGGGTAATCTTGAGTATCTATAGAGTAGTGCTGATCCTTCATATCTCCCAAGAGTCTTTAGTTTCTCATATTTATAAAAGACAGATACACTGTACCGATTCTTTCTGAAAACAGCCGAGCTCGTGGAGGCGTGCAGTGGGCGGAGCTAAAGAGTCACGAACACACACACACACACATCATGGCATTATCCCTGGATAACTCTTGATTCACTATACGTTGATGTTGTTCACATTATATGCACTTACGCGCCGATTGCCAACAAAACACACACATTTGATGCAGTTTCACTCACCGCCTGCGGTTTCCACTCATGACCGGGAACAAACACACACACTTGCAGAACTCCAGAAACACAAACTGCATCCACTGTTCCCTTAACGCTGGGTTATTTGTGAAGCTGAACAAGCTGATCTTTCCCTCACACCAGAAACACACTTCTTTAGTGACATTGTTGATCTCGTGTCTAAAAACACAACGCCAGCGCCGCCGACGGCTCCCGTAACCCGAACGAAGCTCGATGATGGACGCTCTCTTGCTCTCGCTCTGGGTGGTGTATGTGTGTGTGTGTGTGTGTGTGTGTGTGTGCGCGCTCTTGCTCTTGCTCCGGGTGGTGTGTGTGTGCGCTCTTGCTCTCGCTCTGGGTGATGTGTCTGTGTGTTCATCCGGGAGAAGTGCCCATACAAGGAATTACACCCTTTATGACGTCATACAGGGCCATACTCGAAAAAAACTTTCCGAAACTTATACGAACCCTGAAGGAGTGTATTTGAAACAGAAATACTGTCATACGCCCAACTAATTTTTTGAAACTTTGGCCATGTTTAGCATGAGAACAATTTACAACATCTTTTTGAAGTGCCAATCATTGTAGCCAATCACAGACATATCCGATGAGCGCTTGAGCACAATGGCCAATCAGAGGCGTTCACGATTACGCTCAAAGCATCACATTTTTATGTGACTTGGTAGCGAAGTCTGTACTTTTGACAACACTAGACTGAAGCAACATTTTTTTTAGAATCTCTAATAAATTCCATATTTAGTCTGTCTTTTTTTCTTCAGAATCGTGGGAGGACCGTGATCTCTGTCAGCTCTATTATATACAGCTTGTAAACAAGTCCTCTGTTTTTATGTAGCCTGCTGGTGCTTGTTTTTTGTATTCAGCTGCAACTAAATATTTAGCAAAAAGAGACAGAATAAATGTTTGATGTCTAAATGTTTGACTTCATTTTTTTTTTTTTTTTACACATTAAAATTTAAACTGAATGGATAAGAATCAGAATCGATAAGCGGAATCTATAAAATTCAAACGATACCCAACCAGCGTTATCTCAACATCAAAGGTTTCTATTTACAGTGTTTTCACAAGCGTCGAGCACTGTAGCCAATCACAATCATATCTGTTGAGCGTGTGATCGCAGTGGCCAATCAGAGATGCTCGTCAGTCAGAATCCGCTTAACATTGCTGGAAATGCACAAGGTTTTGTTTTGTTCAACACAAGCCTTTATTATAACCAACAAAGTGCAAACATCACTTTGTTGTTTATAATAAACACTGGAAGGTCATGTGACAAAAGCAGCAAGAACCACCCCATCGTTTACAAGTGTGCAGAAGGAGCTTTGCTGTATATTAGTATTTGTGTTTATTGTTAAATTAATCCTTAATTTCACTTGGATGTCCTGGGGGAAAATAATCAGGAAACTTTCATTTTTTGGGTGAACTATTACTTTAACCCTAGAGCTGTCCTAACCCTGTCTGGAGGTTAGGGTGTGCCACGTAAGAGCTTGGTCAGCGGTTCAGGTGTGTTTGATTGGGTTTAGAGCTGAACTCTGCAGGACTGGACAAAGGGAAGGCCTTGAAGTGTTTAGCACTGATTAAACTGCTCATTTGTGTGTGATTTGGAGAGGCGGTGCCTCATTCTGGATCTGGGCTTCATGTTCTTGGGTAAATGTGGATGCTGACGTGTTTGTATCTCTGTCCTTAACTTTGCAGCATGTCCCTCCAGCGATTTACACAGACCCCAATGAGATCGCACAGCATTTACCACTGAAACTCACCGAGTGTGAGAAACTAGAGCTTCCAGAGAGAGCGACGCAAGCGGAAACCTCACAGTCTCCACAGTGGCGGGAATGAAAATCAGAGCAAAGCGTTCGCTAAAGACTCGTAAACCCTGAGCTGACAGACATCGATCATCATCACATCTGATACTGTTGTGTAAAGTCTTGTGTAATTTTCGTCAAGGTGCAGAATGTCTGCTTTGTAAAGTAATGCTTGTTTGATCTGTATGTCCATTGGAGAAGATTTTATTAAATGCTTTAAATGATTTCACTGGATTGAGAAAATATGTCTAGATATTATGAGAATGAACTAATACTGAAATGAAAAATAATGGCTTAAAGCTTGTATTAATAATGAGGAACTCCTAATGCTGCTCTGAAACCTGTTGATTGATATCAATAATCAATAACTTCACATGCTATCAGAGATTTCCCACTTCTGAAGTCGTGATTACGAGCTCATCGCGCTCAAGTGCTTTACTGTCAGAAACAATAAGAACACCAGGTTTATTCTTGCCTATTTCTTGGGAAATCTTAAGGCTAACTGTATTGTAGATATTTAATTCTGAATAAAATGTAGCGTCCCATTCTCTGACAACCATATAAACATTCTCCACACAAGATATTGCTGATGATTCTGGAATTTCAGTCAAATACTTTCTTCGCTATCAAAATGATCAGTTCCCAGTAGTAAATATGACTTCAGAGGCTGTTCGTTCCTAGTCAGAATCATTTTGATAGTGAAAATAGCTGATCTAGATAGCGTGGTGAATGTTTATATGGTTGTCAGTGAATGGGATGCTACATTTTATTCAAAATTAAATATCTACAATATAGTTTGGCTTTACTGTTTTGTTTTTTTAAGGATTACACGCTAAAGTGGTACTTGATGCATTCTGTGAAAGCATTCACTCACATCTTCAGACCAAAACTGCACATTATCTGCTTTACACTCAGTCTGCATGTATAAAACACTTTTTGCTAAATATACATATTGTATATACAGTGTATTTGTGCACGTGTGAGTGCTATGACAAACGCCTGTGCACTGAAGGAGCAAAAGACACGAGATGTAGTGTTTTATATTTGTCATGTGTATGGCTGATCATGTCCTCCATGATTCCTGTTCTTTCAGACAAAACACGAACGCGACGAGCTCGTAATCACGACTTCAGAAGTGTAATATTTCTGTTAGCACTTGAAAGCAGCGTAATAAAAACGCACACATTTTACTACGTCAAAATCCAGGAACGGTTTGTGTAAGTTTCCACCCGGAGCGTTTCGGATGTGACACGGGAGTCTGTGCACGTGCGCCTGAACGCCGCTGTCGGTGAGTAACGTTAGATCTAATGTCTGTCTGTATGTTTGATCTAATGTCTGTCTGTCTGTCTGTATGTATGTTTGATCTAATGTCTGTCTGTATGTATGTTTGATCTAATGTCTGTCTGTCTGTCTGTCTGTCTGTATGTATGTTTGATCTAATGTCTGTCTGTATGTATGTTTGATCTAATGTCTGTCTGTCTGTATGTTTGATCTAATGTCTGTCTGTCTGTATGTTTGATCTAATGTCTGTCTGTCTGTATGTTTGATCTAATGTCTGTCTGTCTGTATGTTTGATCTAATGTCTGTCTGTCTGTCTGTCTGTATGTTTGATCTAATGTCTGTCTGTCTGTCTGTCTGTATGTTTGATCTAATGTCTGTCTGTCTGTCTGTCTGTATGTTTGATCTAATGTCTGTCTGTCTGTCTGTCTGTATGTTTGATCTAATGTCTGTCTGTCTGTCTGTCTGTATGTTTGATCTAATGTCTGTCTGTCTGTCTGTCTGTCTGTATGTTTGATCTAATGTCTGTCTGTCTGTCTGTCTGTCTGTCTGTCTGTATGTTTGATCTAATGTCTGTCTGTCTGTCTGTATGTTTGATCTAATGTCTGTCTGTCTGTCTGTATGTTTGATCTAATGTCTGTCTGTCTGTCTGTATGTTTGATCTAATGTCTGTCTGTCTGTCTGTATGTTTGATCTAATGTCTGTCTGTCTGTCTGTCTGTATGTTTGATCTAATGTCTGTCTGTCTGTCTGTCTGTATGTTTGATCTAATGTCTGTCTGTCTGTCTGTATGTTTGATCTAATGTCTGTCTGTCTGTCTGTCTGTATGTTTGATCTAATGTCTGTCTGTCTGTCTGTCTGTATGTTTGATCTAATGTCTGTCTGTCTGTCTGTATGTTTGATCTAATGTCTGTCTGTCTGTCTGTATGTTTGATCTAATGTCTGTCTGTCTGTATGTTTGATCTAATGTCTGTCTGTCTGTCTGTCTGTCTGTATGTTTGATCTAATGTCTGTCTGTCTGTCTGTCTGTCTGTATGTTTGATCTAATGTCTGTCTGTCTGTCTGTCTGTCTGTATGTTTGATCTAATGTCTGTCTGTCTGTCTGTCTGTCTGTATGTTTGATCTAATGTCTGTCTGTCTGTCTGTCTGTCTGTATGTTTGATCTAATGTCTGTCTGTCTGTCTGTCTGTATGTTTGATCTAATGTCTGTCTGTCTGTCTGTCTGTATGTTTGATCTAATGTCTGTCTGTCTGTCTGTCTGTATGTTTGATCTAATGTCTGTCTGTCTGTCTGTCTGTATGTTTGATCTAATGTCTGTCTGTCTGTCTGTCTGTATGTTTGATCTAATGTCTGTCTGTCTGTCTGTCTGTATGTTTGATCTAATGTCTGTCTGTCTGTCTGTCTGTATGTTTGATCTAATGTCTGTCTGTCTGTCTGTCTGTATGTTTGATCTAATGTCTGTCTGTCTGTCTGTCTGTATGTTTGATCTAATGTCTGTCTGTCTGTCTGTCTGTCTGTATGTTTGATCTAATGTCTGTCTGTCTGTCTGTCTGTCTGTATGTTTGATCTAATGTCTGTCTGTCTGTCTGTCTGTCTGTATGTTTGATCGTCTGTCTGTCTGTATGTTTGATCTAATGTCTGTCTGTCTGTCTGTCTGTCTGTATGTTTGATCTAATGTCTGTCTGTCTGTATGTTTGATCTAATGTCTGTCTGTCTGTCTGTCTGTCTGTATGTTTGATCTAATGTCTGTCTGTCTGTCTGTCTGTATGTTTGATCTAATGTCTGTCTGTCTGTCTGTCTGTCTGTATGTTTGATCTAATGTCTGTCTGTCTGTCTGTCTGTCTGTATGTTTGATCTAATGTCTGTCTGTCTGTCTGTCTGTCTGTATGTTTGATCTAATGTCTGTCTGTCTGTCTGTCTGTATGTTTGATCTAATGTCTGTCTGTCTGTCTGTCTGTATGTTTGATCTAATGTCTGTCTGTCTGTCTGTCTGTCTGTATGTTTGATCTAATGTCTGTCTGTCTGTCTGTCTGTCTGTATGTTTGATCTAATGTCTGTCTGTCTGTCTGTCTGTCTGTCTGTATGTTTGATCTAATGTCTGTCTGTCTGTCTGTCTGTCTGTCTGTATGTTTGATCTAATGTCTGTCTGTCTGTCTGTCTGTCTGTATGTTTGATCTAATGTCTGTCTGTCTGTCTGTCTGTCTGTATGTTTGATCTAATGTCTGTCTGTCTGTCTGTCTGTCTGTATGTTTGATCTAATGTCTGTCTGTCTGTCTGTCTGTCTGTATGTTTGATCTAATGTCTGTCTGTCTGTCTGTCTGTCTGTATGTTTGATCTAATGTCTGTCTGTCTGTCTGTCTGTCTGTATGTTTGATCTAATGTCTGTCTGTCTGTCTGTCTGTCTGTATGTTTGATCTAATGTCTGTCTGTCTGTCTGTCTGTCTGTATGTTTGATCTAATGTCTGTCTGTCTGTCTGTATGTTTGATCTAATGTCTGTCTGTCTGTCTGTCTGTATGTTTGATCTAATGTCTGTCTGTCTGTCTGTCTGTCTGTATGTTTGATCTAATGTCTGTCTGTCTGTCTGTCTGTCTGTATGTTTGATCTAATGTCTGTCTGTCTGTCTGTCTGTCTGTATGTTTGATCTAATGTCTGTCTGTCTGTCTGTCTGTCTGTATGTTTGATCTAATGTCTGTCTGTCTGTCTGTCTGTCTGTCTGTATGTTTGATCTAATGTCTGTCTGTCTGTCTGTCTGTCTGTCTGTATGTTTGATCTAATGTCTGTCTGTCTGTCTGTCTGTCTGTCTGTCTGTCTGATCTAATGTCTGTCTGTCTGTCTGTCTGTCTGTCTGTCTGTCTGTCTGTATGTTTGATCTAATGTCTGTCTGTCTGTCTGTCTGTCTGTCTGTCTGTATGTTTGATCTAATGTCTGTCTGTCTGTCTGTCTGTTTGTCTGTATGTTTGATCTAATGTCTGTCTGTCTGTCTGTATGTTTGATCTAATGTCTGTCTGTCTGTCTGTATGTTTGATCTAATGTCTGTCTGTCTGTCTGTCTGTATGTTTGATCTAATGTCTGTCTGTCTGTCTGTCTGTTTGTCTGTATGTTTGATCTAATGTCTGTCTGTCTGTCTGTATGTTTGATCTAATGTCTGTCTGTCTGTCTGTATGTTTGATCTAATGTCTGTCTGTCTGTCTGTCTGTATGTTTGATCTAATGTCTGTCTGTCTGTCTGTCTGTCTGTATGTTTGATCTAATGTCTGTCTGTCTGTCTGTCTGTCTGTATGTTTGATCTAATGTCTGTCTGTCTGTCTGTCTGTCTGTATGTTTGATCTAATGTCTGTCTGTCTGTCTGTCTGTCTGTCTGTATGTTTGATCTAATGTCTGTCTGTCTGTCTGTCTGTCTGTCTGTATGTTTGATCTAATGTCTGTCTGTCTGTCTGTCTGTCTGTCTGTCTGTATGTTTGATCTAATGTCTGTCTGTCTGTCTGTCTGTCTGTCTGTCTGTATGTTTGATCTAATGTCTGTCTGTCTGTCTGTCTGTTTGTCTGTATGTTTGATCTAATGTCTGTCTGTCTGTCTGTATGTTTGATCTAATGTCTGTCTGTCTGTCTGTCTGTCTGTCTGTCTGTCTGTATGTTTGATCTAATGTCTGTCTGTCTGTCTGTCTGTATGTTTGATCTAATGTCTGTCTGTCTGTCTGTCTGTATGTTTGATCTAATGTCTGTCTGTCTGTCTGTCTGTATGTTTGATCTAATGTCTGTCTGTCTGTCTGTCTGTCTGTCTGTATGTTTGATCTAATGTCTGTCTGTCTGTCTGTCTGTATGTTTGATCTAATGTCTGTCTGTCTGTCTGTCTGTCTGTATGTTTGATCTAATGTCTGTCTGTCTGTCTGTCTGTCTGTCTGTCTGTATGTTTGATCTAATGTCTGTCTGTCTGTATGTTTGATCTAATGTCTGTCTGTCTGTCTGTCTGTCTGTCTGTCTGTCTGTATGTTTGATCTAATGTCTGTCTGTCTGTCTGTCTGTCTGTCTGTCTGTATGTTTGATCTAATGTCTGTCTGTCTGTCTGTCTGTTTGTCTGTATGTTTGATCTAATGTCTGTCTGTCTGTCTGTATGTTTGATCTAATGTCTGTCTGTCTGTCTGTCTGTCTGTCTGTCTGTATGTTTGATCTAATGTCTGTCTGTCTGTCTGTCTGTATGTTTGATCTAATGTCTGTCTGTCTGTCTGTCTGTATGTTTGATCTAATGTCTGTCTGTCTGTCTGTCTGTATGTTTGATCTAATGTCTGTCTGTCTGTCTGTCTGTCTGTCTGTATGTTTGATCTAATGTCTGTCTGTCTGTCTGTCTGTATGTTTGATCTAATGTCTGTCTGTCTGTCTGTCTGTCTGTATGTTTGATCTAATGTCTGTCTGTCTGTCTGTCTGTCTGTCTGTCTGTATGTTTGATCTAATGTCTGTCTGTCTGTCTGTCTGTATGTTTGATCTAATGTCTGTCTGTCTGTCTGTCTGTCTGTATGTTTGATCTAATGTCTGTCTGTCTGTCTGTCTGTCTGTCTGTATGTTTGATCTAATGTCTGTCTGTCTGTATGTTTGATCTAATGTCTGTCTGTCTGTATGTTTGATCTAATGTCTGTCTGTCTGTATGTTTGATCTAATGTCTGTCTGTCTGTCTGTCTGTTTGTCTGTATGTTTGATCTAATGTCTGTCTGTCTGTCTGTATGTTTGATCTAATGTCTGTCTGTCTGTCTGTATGTTTGATCTAATGTCTGTCTGTCTGTCTGTATGTTTGATCTAATGTCTGTCTGTCTGTCTGTCTGTATGTTTGATCTAATGTCTGTCTGTCTGTCTGTCTGTCTGTATGTTTGATCTAATGTCTGTCTGTCTGTCTGTCTGTATGTTTGATCTAATGTCTGTCTGTCTGTCTGTCTGTCTGTCTGTATGTTTGATCTAATGTCTGTCTGTCTGTCTGTCTGTCTGTCTGTATGTTTGATCTAATGTCTGTCTGTCTGTCTGTCTGTCTGTCTGTATGTTTGATCTAATGTCTGTCTGTCTGTCTGTCTGTCTGTCTGTATGTTTGATCTAATGTCTGTCTGTCTGTCTGTCTGTCTGTCTGTATGTTTGATCTAATGTCTGTCTGTCTGTCTGTCTGTCTGTATGTTTGATCTAATGTCTGTCTGTCTGTCTGTCTGTCTGTATGTTTGATCTAATGTCTGTCTGTCTGTCTGTCTGTCTGTATGTTTGATCTAATGTCTGTCTGTCTGTCTGTCTGTATGTTTGATCTAATGTCTGTCTGTCTGTCTGTCTGTCTGTATGTTTGATCTAATGTCTGTCTGTCTGTCTGTCTGTCTGTATGTTTGATCTAATGTCTGTCTGTCTGTCTGTCTGTCTGTATGTTTGATCTAATGTCTGTCTGTCTGTATGTTTGATCTAATGTCTGTCTGTCTGTATGTTTGATCTAATGTCTGTCTGTCTGTATGTTTGATCTAATGTCTGTCTGTCTGTCTGTCTGTATGTTTGATCTAATGTCTGTCTGTCTGTCTGTCTGTATGTTTGATCTAATGTCTGTCTGTCTGTCTGTCTGTATGTTTGATCTAATGTCTGTCTGTCTGTCTGTATGTTTGATCTAATGTCTGTCTGTCTGTCTGTCTGTATGTTTGATCTAATGTCTGTCTGTCTGTCTGTCTGTCTGTCTGTATGTTTGATCTAATGTCTGTCTGTCTGTCTGTCTGTATGTTTGATCTAATGTCTGTCTGTCTGTCTGTCTGTATGTTTGATCTAATGTCTGTCTGTCTGTCTGTCTGTCTGTCTGTATGTTTGATCTAATGTCTGTCTGTATGTCTGTCTGTATGTTTGATCTAATGTCTGTCTGTCTGTCTGTCTGTATGTTTGATCTAATGTCTGTCTGTCTGTCTGTCTGTCTGTATGTTTGATCTAATGTCTGTCTGTCTGTCTGTCTGTATGTTTGATCTAATGTCTGTCTGTCTGTCTGTCTGTATGTTTGATCTAATGTCTGTCTGTCTGTCTGTCTGTATGTTTGATCTAATGTCTGTCTGTCTGTCTGTCTGTATGTTTGATCTAATGTCTGTCTGTCTGTCTGTCTGTATGTTTGATCTAATGTCTGTCTGTCTGTCTGTCTGTATGTTTGATCTAATGTCTGTCTGTCTGTCTGTCTGTATGTTTGATCTAATGTCTGTCTGTCTGTCTGTCTGTATGTTTGATCTAATGTCTGTCTGTCTGTCTGTCTGTCTGTATGTTTGATCTAATGTCTGTCTGTCTGTCTGTCTGTCTGTATGTTTGATCTAATGTCTGTCTGTCTGTCTGTCTGTCTGTATGTTTGATCTAATGTCTGTCTGTCTGTCTGTCTGTCTGTCTGTATGTTTGATCTAATGTCTGTCTGTCTGTCTGTCTGTATGTTTGATCTAATGTCTGTCTGTCTGTCTGTCTGTATGTTTGATCTAATGTCTGTCTGTCTGTCTGTATGTTTGATCTAATGTCTGTCTGTCTGTCTGTCTGTATGTTTGATCTAATGTCTGTCTGTCTGTCTGTCTGTATGTTTGATCTAATGTCTGTCTGTCTGTCTGTCTGTATGTTTGATCTAATGTCTGTCTGTCTGTCTGTCTGTATGTTTGATCTAATGTCTGTCTGTCTGTCTGTCTGTATGTTTGATCTAATGTCTGTCTGTCTGTCTGTCTGTATGTTTGATCTAATGTCTGTCTGTCTGTCTGTCTGTATGTTTGATCTAATGTCTGTCTGTCTGTCTGTCTGTATGTTTGATCTAATGTCTGTCTGTCTGTCTGTCTGTATGTTTGATCTAATGTCTGTCTGTCTGTCTGTCTGTATGTTTGATCTAATGTCTGTCTGTCTGTCTGTCTGTATGTTTGATCTAATGTCTGTCTGTCTGTCTGTCTGTATGTTTGATCTAATGTCTGTCTGTCTGTCTGTCTGTATGTTTGATCTAATGTCTGTCTGTCTGTCTGTCTGTATGTTTGATCTAATGTCTGTCTGTCTGTCTGTCTGTCTGTCTGTATGTTTGATCTAATGTCTGTCTGTCTGTCTGTCTGTCTGTCTGTATGTTTGATCTAATGTCTGTCTGTCTGTCTGTCTGTCTGTCTGTATGTTTGATCTAATGTCTGTCTGTCTGTCTGTATGTTTGATCTAATGTCTGTCTGTCTGTCTGTATGTTTGATCTAATGTCTGTCTGTCTGTCTGTCTGTATGTTTGATCTAATGTCTGTCTGTCTGTCTGTATGTTTGATCTAATGTCTGTCTGTCTGTCTGTCTGTATGTTTGATCTAATGTCTGTCTGTCTGTCTGTCTGTCTGTATGTTTGATCTAATGTCTGTCTGTCTGTATGTTTGATCTAATGTCTGTCTGTCTGTCTGTCTGTCTGTATGTTTGATCTAATGTCTGTCTGTCTGTCTGTCTGTATGTTTGATCTAATGTCTGTCTGTCTGTCTGTCTGTATGTTTGATCTAATGTCTGTCTGTCTGTCTGTCTGTCTGTATGTTTGATCTAATGTCTGTCTGTCTGTCTGTCTGTCTGTATGTTTGATCTAATGTCTGTCTGTCTGTCTGTCTGTCTGTATGTTTGATCTAATGTCTGTCTGTCTGTCTGTCTGTCTGTATGTTTGATCTAATGTCTGTCTGTCTGTCTGTCTGTCTGTATGTTTGATCTAATGTCTGTCTGTCTGTCTGTATGTTTGATCTAATGTCTGTCTGTCTGTCTGTCTGTCTGTATGTTTGATCTAATGTCTGTCTGTCTGTCTGTATGTTTGATCTAATGTCTGTCTGTCTGTCTGTCTGTATGTTTGATCTAATGTCTGTCTGTCTGTCTGTCTGTATGTTTGATCTAATGTCTGTCTGTCTGTCTGTCTGTATGTTTGATCTAATGTCTGTCTGTCTGTCTGTCTGTATGTTTGATCTAATGTCTGTCTGTCTGTCTGTCTGTCTGTATGTTTGATCTAATGTCTGTCTGTCTGTCTGTCTGTCTGTATGTTTGATCTAATGTCTGTCTGTCTGTCTGTCTGTATGTTTGATCTAATGTCTGTCTGTCTGTCTGTCTGTCTGTATGTTTGATCTAATGTCTGTCTGTCTGTCTGTCTGTCTGTATGTTTGATCTAATGTCTGTCTGTCTGTCTGTCTGTCTGTATGTTTGATCTAATGTCTGTCTGTCTGTCTGTCTGTCTGTATGTTTGATCTAATGTCTGTCTGTCTGTCTGTCTGTCTGTATGTTTGATCTAATGTCTGTCTGTCTGTCTGTCTGTCTGTATGTTTGATCTAATGTCTGTCTGTCTGTATGTTTGATCTAATGTCTGTCTGTCTGTCTGTCTGTCTGTATGTTTGATCTAATGTCTGTCTGTCTGTCTGTCTGTCTGTATGTTTGATCTAATGTCTGTCTGTCTGTCTGTCTGTATGTTTGATCTAATGTCTGTCTGTCTGTCTGTCTGTCTGTATGTTTGATCTAATGTCTGTCTGTCTGTCTGTCTGTCTGTATGTTTGATCTAATGTCTGTCTGTCTGTCTGTATGTTTGATCTAATGTCTGTCTGTCTGTCTGTATGTTTGATCTAATGTCTGTCTGTCTGTCTGTCTGTATGTTTGATCTAATGTCTGTCTGTCTGTCTGTATGTTTGATCTAATGTCTGTCTGTCTGTCTGTCTGTATGTTTGATCTAATGTCTGTCTGTCTGTCTGTCTGTCTGTATGTTTGATCTAATGTCTGTCTGTCTGTCTGTATGTTTGATCTAATGTCTGTCTGTCTGTCTGTCTGTCTGTATGTTTGATCTAATGTCTGTCTGTCTGTCTGTCTGTATGTTTGATCTAATGTCTGTCTGTCTGTCTGTCTGTATGTTTGATCTAATGTCTGTCTGTCTGTCTGTCTGTCTGTATGTTTGATCTAATGTCTGTCTGTCTGTCTGTCTGTCTGTATGTTTGATCTAATGTCTGTCTGTCTGTCTGTCTGTCTGTATGTTTGATCTAATGTCTGTCTGTCTGTCTGTCTGTCTGTATGTTTGATCTAATGTCTGTCTGTCTGTCTGTCTGTCTGTATGTTTGATCTAATGTCTGTCTGTCTGTCTGTATGTTTGATCTAATGTCTGTCTGTCTGTCTGTCTGTCTGTATGTTTGATCTAATGTCTGTCTGTCTGTCTGTATGTTTGATCTAATGTCTGTCTGTCTGTCTGTCTGTATGTTTGATCTAATGTCTGTCTGTCTGTCTGTCTGTATGTTTGATCTAATGTCTGTCTGTCTGTCTGTCTGTATGTTTGATCTAATGTCTGTCTGTCTGTCTGTCTGTATGTTTGATCTAATGTCTGTCTGTCTGTCTGTCTGTCTGTATGTTTGATCTAATGTCTGTCTGTCTGTCTGTCTGTCTGTATGTTTGATCTAATGTCTGTCTGTCTGTCTGTCTGTATGTTTGATCTAATGTCTGTCTGTCTGTCTGTCTGTCTGTATGTTTGATCTAATGTCTGTCTGTCTGTCTGTCTGTCTGTATGTTTGATCTAATGTCTGTCTGTCTGTCTGTCTGTCTGTATGTTTGATCTAATGTCTGTCTGTCTGTCTGTCTGTCTGTATGTTTGATCTAATGTCTGTCTGTCTGTCTGTCTGTCTGTATGTTTGATCTAATGTCTGTCTGTCTGTCTGTCTGTCTGTATGTTTGATCTAATGTCTGTCTGTCTGTATGTTTGATCTAATGTCTGTCTGTCTGTCTGTCTGTCTGTATGTTTGATCTAATGTCTGTCTGTCTGTCTGTCTGTCTGTATGTTTGATCTAATGTCTGTCTGTCTGTCTGTCTGTATGTTTGATCTAATGTCTGTCTGTCTGTCTGTCTGTCTGTATGTTTGATCTAATGTCTGTCTGTCTGTCTGTCTGTCTGTATGTTTGATCTAATGTCTGTCTGTCTGTCTGTCTGTATGTTTGATCTAATGTCTGTCTGTCTGTCTGTCTGTATGTTTGATCTAATGTCTGTCTGTCTGTCTGTCTGTATGTTTGATCTAATGTCTGTCTGTCTGTCTGTCTGTCTGTATGTTTGATCTAATGTCTGTCTGTCTGTCTGTATGTTTGATCTAATGTCTGTCTGTCTGTCTGTCTGTATGTTTGATCTAATGTCTGTCTGTCTGTCTGTCTGTATGTTTGATCTAATGTCTGTCTGTCTGTCTGTCTGTATGTTTGATCTAATGTCTGTCTGTCTGTCTGTCTGTATGTTTGATCTAATGTCTGTCTGTCTGTCTGTCTGTATGTTTGATCTAATGTCTGTCTGTCTGTCTGTCTGTCTGTATGTTTGATCTAATGTCTGTCTGTCTGTCTGTCTGTCTGTCTGTATGTTTGATCTAATGTCTGTCTGTCTGTCTGTCTGTCTGTCTGTATGTTTGATCTAATGTCTGTCTGTCTGTCTGTCTGTCTGTCTGTATGTTTGATCTAATGTCTGTCTGTCTGTCTGTCTGTCTGTCTGTATGTTTGATCTAATGTCTGTCTGTCTGTCTGTCTGTCTGTCTGTCTGTATGTTTGATCTAATGTCTGTCTGTCTGTCTGTCTGTCTGTCTGTCTGTATGTTTGATCTAATGTCTGTCTGTCTGTCTGTCTGTCTGTCTGTCTGTATGTTTGATCTAATGTCTGTCTGTCTGTCTGTCTGTTTGTCTGTATGTTTGATCTAATGTCTGTCTGTCTGTCTGTATGTTTGATCTAATGTCTGTCTGTCTGTCTGTCTGTCTGTCTGTATGTTTGATCTAATGTCTGTCTGTCTGTCTGTCTGTATGTTTGATCTAATGTCTGTCTGTCTGTCTGTCTGTATGTTTGATCTAATGTCTGTCTGTCTGTCTGTCTGTCTGTCTGTATGTTTGATCTAATGTCTGTCTGTCTGTCTGTCTGTCTGTATGTTTGATCTAATGTCTGTCTGTCTGTCTGTCTGTCTGTCTGTATGTTTGATCTAATGTCTGTCTGTCTGTCTGTCTGTCTGTATGTTTGATCTAATGTCTGTCTGTCTGTCTGTCTGTCTGTATGTTTGATCTAATGTCTGTCTGTCTGTCTGTCTGTCTGTATGTTTGATCTAATGTCTGTCTGTCTGTCTGTCTGTCTGTATGTTTGATCTAATGTCTGTCTGTCTGTCTGTCTGTCTGTATGTTTGATCTAATGTCTGTCTGTCTGTCTGTCTGTATGTTTGATCTAATGTCTGTCTGTCTGTCTGTCTGTCTGTATGTTTGATCTAATGTCTGTCTGTCTGTATGTTTGATCTAATGTCTGTCTGTCTGTATGTTTGATCTAATGTATGTCTGTCTGTCTGTCTGTCTGTATGTTTGATCTAATGTCTGTCTGTCTGTCTGTCTGTATGTTTGATCTAATGTCTGTCTGTCTGTCTGTCTGTATGTTTGATCTAATGTCTGTCTGTCTGTCTGTCTGTATGTTTGATCTAATGTCTGTCTGTCTGTCTGTCTGTCTGTATGTTTGATCTAATGTCTGTCTGTCTGTCTGTCTGTATGTTTGATCTAATGTCTGTCTGTCTGTCTGTCTGTATGTTTGATCTAATGTCTGTCTGTCTGTCTGTCTGTATGTTTGATCTAATGTCTGTCTGTCTGTCTGTCTGTATGTTTGATCTAATGTCTGTCTGTCTGTCTGTCTGTCTGTATGTTTGATCTAATGTCTGTCTGTCTGTCTGTCTGTATGTTTGATCTAATGTCTGTCTGTCTGTCTGTCTGTATGTTTGATCTAATGTCTGTCTGTCTGTCTGTCTGTATGTTTGATCTAATGTCTGTCTGTCTGTCTGTCTGTATGTTTGATCTAATGTCTGTCTGTCTGTCTGTCTGTATGTTTGATCTAATGTCTGTCTGTCTGTCTGTCTGTATGTTTGATCTAATGTCTGTCTGTCTGTCTGTCTGTATGTTTGATCTAATGTCTGTCTGTCTGTCTGTCTGTATGTTTGATCTAATGTCTGTCTGTATGTTTGATCTAATGTCTGTCTGTCTGTCTGTCTGTATGTTTGATCTAATGTCTGTCTGTCTGTCTGTCTGTATGTTTGATCTAATGTCTGTCTGTCTGTCTGTCTGTATGTTTGATCTAATGTCTGTCTGTCTGTCTGTCTGTATGTTTGATCTAATGTCTGTCTGTCTGTCTGTCTGTATGTTTGATCTAATGTCTGTCTGTCTGTCTGTCTGTATGTTTGATCTAATGTCTGTCTGTCTGTCTGTCTGTATGTTTGATCTAATGTCTGTCTGTCTGTCTGTCTGTATGTTTGATCTAATGTCTGTCTGTCTGTCTGTCTGTATGTTTGATCTAATGTCTGTCTGTCTGTCTGTCTGTATGTTTGATCTAATGTCTGTCTGTCTGTCTGTCTGTATGTTTGATCTAATGTCTGTCTGTCTGTCTGTCTGTATGTTTGATCTAATGTCTGTCTGTCTGTCTGTCTGTATGTTTGATCTAATGTCTGTCTGTCTGTCTGTCTGTATGTTTGATCTAATGTCTGTCTGTCTGTCTGTCTGTATGTTTGATCTAATGTCTGTCTGTCTGTCTGTCTGTCTGTCTGTCTGTATGTTTGATCTAATGTCTGTCTGTCTGTCTGTCTGTCTGTCTGTCTGTCTGTTTGATCTAATGTCTGTCTGTCTGTCTGTCTGTCTGTCTGTCTGTCTGTCTGTATGTTTGATCTAATGTCTGTCTGTCTGTCTGTCTGTCTGTCTGTCTGTCTGTTTGATCTAATGTCTGTCTGTCTGTCTGTCTGTCTGTATGTTTGATCTAATGTCTGTCTGTCTGTCTGTCTGTCTGTCTGTATGTTTGATCTAATGTCTGTCTGTCTGTCTGTCTGTCTGTCTGTATGTTTGATCTAATGTCTGTCTGTCTGTCTGTCTGTATGTTTGATCTAATGTCTGTCTGTCTGTCTGTCTGTCTGTCTGTATGTTTGATCTAATGTCTGTCTGTCTGTCTGTCTGTCTGTCTGTATGTTTGATCTAATGTCTGTCTGTCTGTCTGTCTGTCTGTATGTTTGATCTAATGTCTGTCTGTCTGTCTGTCTGTCTGTATGTTTGATCTAATGTCTGTCTGTCTGTCTGTCTGTATGTTTGATCTAATGTCTGTCTGTCTGTCTGTCTGTATGTTTGATCTAATGTCTGTCTGTCTGTCTGTCTGTCTGTATGTTTGATCTAATGTCTGTCTGTCTGTCTGTCTGTATGTTTGATCTAATGTCTGTCTGTCTGTCTGTCTGTCTGTATGTTTGATCTAATGTCTGTCTGTCTGTCTGTCTGTATGTTTGATCTAATGTCTGTCTGTCTGTATGTTTGATCTAATGTCTGTCTGTCTGTCTGTCTGTCTGTATGTTTGATCTAATGTCTGTCTGTCTGTCTGTCTGTCTGTATGTTTGATCTAATGTCTGTCTGTCTGTCTGTCTGTCTGTATGTTTGATCTAATGTCTGTCTGTCTGTCTGTATGTTTGATCTAATGTCTGTCTGTCTGTCTGTCTGTCTGTCTGTCTGTATGTTTGATCTAATGTCTGTCTGTCTGTCTGTCTGTCTGTCTGTATGTTTGATCTAATGTCTGTCTGTCTGTCTGTCTGTCTGTCTGTATGTTTGATCTAATGTCTGTCTGTCTGTCTGTCTGTCTGTATGTTTGATCTAATGTCTGTCTGTCTGTCTGTCTGTCTGTATGTTTGATCTAATGTCTGTCTGTCTGTCTGTCTGTATGTTTGATCTAATGTCTGTCTGTCTGTCTGTCTGTCTGTATGTTTGATCTAATGTCTGTCTGTCTGTCTGTCTGTATGTTTGATCTAATGTCTGTCTGTCTGTCTGTCTGTATGTTTGATCTAATGTCTGTCTGTCTGTCTGTATGTTTGATCTAATGTCTGTCTGTCTGTCTGTATGTTTGATCTAATGTCTGTCTGTCTGTCTGTCTGTATGTTTGATCTTCTGTCTGTCTGTCTGTCTGTCTGTCTGTATGTTTGATCTAATGTCTGTCTGTCTGTCTGTCTGTCTGTCTGTATGTTTGATCTAATGTCTGTCTGTCTGTCTGTCTGTCTGTCTGTATGTTTGATCTAATGTCTGTCTGTCTGTCTGTCTGTCTGTATGTTTGATCTAATGTCTGTCTGTCTGTCTGTCTGTCTGTATGTTTGATCTAATGTCTGTCTGTCTGTCTGTCTGTATGTTTGATCTAATGTCTGTCTGTCTGTCTGTCTGTCTGTATGTTTGATCTAATGTCTGTCTGTCTGTCTGTCTGTCTGTATGTTTGATCTAATGTCTGTCTGTCTGTCTGTCTGTCTGTATGTTTGATCTAATGTCTGTCTGTCTGTCTGTCTGTCTGTATGTTTGATCTAATGTCTGTCTGTCTGTCTGTCTGTCTGTATGTTTGATCTAATGTCTGTCTGTCTGTCTGTCTGTCTGTATGTTTGATCTAATGTCTGTCTGTCTGTCTGTCTGTCTGTATGTTTGATCTAATGTCTGTCTGTCTGTCTGTCTGTATGTTTGATCTAATGTCTGTCTGTCTGTCTGTCTGTCTGTATGTTTGATCTAATGTCTGTCTGTCTGTCTGTCTGTATGTTTGATCTAATGTCTGTCTGTCTGTCTGTCTGTCTGTCTGTATGTTTGATCTAATGTCTGTCTGTCTGTCTGTCTGTCTGTCTGTATGTTTGATCTAATGTCTGTCTGTCTGTCTGTCTGTCTGTCTGTATGTTTGATCTAATGTCTGTCTGTCTGTCTGTCTGTCTGTCTGTATGTTTGATCTAATGTCTGTCTGTCTGTCTGTCTGTCTGTATGTTTGATCTAATGTCTGTCTGTCTGTCTGTCTGTATGTTTGATCTAATGTCTGTCTGTCTGTCTGTCTGTATGTTTGATCTAATGTCTGTCTGTCTGTCTGTATGTTTGATCTAATGTCTGTCTGTCTGTCTGTATGTTTGATCTAATGTCTGTCTGTCTGTCTGTCTGTATGTTTGATCTTCTGTCTGTCTGTCTGTCTGTCTGTCTGTATGTTTGATCTAATGTCTGTCTGTCTGTCTGTCTGTCTGTCTGTATGTTTGATCTAATGTCTGTCTGTCTGTCTGTCTGTCTGTCTGTATGTTTGATCTAATGTCTGTCTGTCTGTCTGTCTGTCTGTCTGTCTGTATGTTTGATCTAATGTCTGTCTGTCTGTCTGTCTGTCTGTATGTTTGATCTAATGTCTGTCTGTCTGTCTGTCTGTATGTTTGATCTAATGTCTGTCTGTCTGTCTGTCTGTCTGTATGTTTGATCTAATGTCTGTCTGTCTGTCTGTCTGTCTGTATGTTTGATCTAATGTCTGTCTGTCTGTCTGTCTGTCTGTATGTTTGATCTAATGTCTGTCTGTCTGTCTGTCTGTCTGTATGTTTGATCTAATGTCTGTCTGTCTGTCTGTCTGTCTGTATGTTTGATCTAATGTCTGTCTGTCTGTCTGTCTGTCTGTATGTTTGATCTAATGTCTGTCTGTCTGTCTGTCTGTCTGTATGTTTGATCTAATGTCTGTCTGTCTGTCTGTCTGTATGTTTGATCTAATGTCTGTCTGTCTGTCTGTCTGTCTGTATGTTTGATCTACTGTCTGTCTGTCTATGTTTGATCTAATGTCTGTCTGTCTGTATGTTTGATCTAATGTCTGTCTGTCTGTCTGTCTGTATGTTTGATCTAATGTCTGTCTGTCTGTATGTTTGATCTAATGTCTGTCTGTCTGTCTGTATGTTTGATCTAATGTCTGTCTGTCTGTCTGTATGTATGTTTGATCTAATGTCTGTCTGTCTGTATGTATGTATGTTTGATCTAATGTCTGTCTGTCTGTCTGTCTGTATGTTTGATCTAATGTCTGTCTGTCTGTCTGTATGTTTGATCTAATGTCTGTCTGTCTGTCTGTCTGTATGTTTGATCTAATGTCTGTCTGTCTGTCTGTCTGTATGTTTGATCTAATGTCTGTCTGTATGTATGTTTGATCTAATGTTTGTCTGTCTGTCTGTTGACTGTTAAACGAGTTATTTTCTGGCATATAAATTATGACAGACCCGTGTGTCTCAGTTGGATAATAAATATACGCTTAAATAACTTACTCCACTTTAAGAAATTGTTTTGAGCAGAGTGGAAATGTTAAACATGTCTGGTTGTCTTATTGGTTTTAAAAGTTAAAAAATACATTTAAAAAAGAAGAATAAGAAAATAAAACAACATTAATTTGAAGCTTGTCACTATTATTGCATTAGCTATTTATTTGAATTTCATTTTCCTCTTAAAATAGGCAGTTTTGCCTTGAGATTGTAGATTGTCAAATCACCAATTGCATTTTGTATTTTAATTTGACGATGCATTTTTAAATTACAATAAAAAGCAAATCAATCAAATGTATTTTTAGTTTTTTACACACATTAATTCTCCCTCATTCTGTCACGTGTTGACTTCCATAAACTGACTAAATTAATTTTGACTGATTGGTCATTTCATGATGACGGTGATTAACACGTGAACTGAAAGAATGGTTAATAGCATCTAAATGCACTCAATTATTTTAGGCTGTACGTTCAGTATGAACATTAATTCTCACTGTAGCTTCTCCACAGTGGCAAGAATAAATTGACATTAATGCTGCCATCGCATGCTGTTGGAATTACGAGTTTCCTAGTTGGAAATTGGACATGAACGCCCTCTCAAGTCGTATTTACTACTGGGAAACTCAGAGATAATTTTGATGGCCGAGTTTGGTGTGTCATAAACTTTAAACATGCCAGAGGGGAGAGCGATTGCTGTTCTTTATTAGTTTTTCCACAACAGCTGCATCACCTTGACTTGATGCATATTTACATTTATGAATAATCATTTGAAGCATATTGTATGTCTTATACATAGTAAAAATAGAATGTATTTAACCAAAATTCCAGAATCGTCAGCAAGCTGATATAGATAGCACAGTGAATGTTATGAAGAGCATATTTTTATATTATTATATTTATACCACAGAGATGCCAAAGAAAGGCAGAAGAGTGAAGAAGTGTGATGGACAGAAGGAGGAGGAGGAGGACGTGCCTGTCAAGCAGATGAAGAGGGTGAACGGCTCCGGCGCTCCGCTGTGCTTCGACTCGTCGCGTGATTTCTTCCAGAGTCTGATCAGTCCGGTCGGGCTGGACGAGTTCTTCCAGCATTACTGGGAGCAGAAGCCTCTGGTCCTGCACCGCTCCGATCCGGCTCTGGCCTCCTATTACCGCTCGCTGTTCCAGCTGTCAGATGTCCAGCAGCTCTGCGCTCGCGGCCTGCGATACGCCACCGACCTCAACGTCTGCCGCTGCATCAACGGCAAGAAGAAAGTGCTGAACAAAGCAGGAAAGGTCAAGTTCAGCCAGCTGAAGAAGGACATGGAGGAGAGGAAGGCCACCATCCAGCTGCACCAGCCGCAGAGGTTTAAGGTCAGAGCACTACCACAGTCTGCCCTGCATAAACCCACAGCGCTCGTCTGAGGTCACGTGTGTTCACAGGACGAGCTGTGGCGCGTTCAGGAGCGGCTGGAGTGTTTCTTCGGGTCGCTGGTCGGTTCTAACGTCTACATCACGCCTCGCGGCTCTCAGGGTCTCCCGCCGCACTACGACGACGTTGAGGTCTGTCGTGTCTGCTCTCGTTTGTGCTGTAGGAAAGTGTAGCATCTATTGTCACGGTGTGTGCATTAGCAATAACTGAGGCGCCGCTCGTTCTGCTGGTGTGTGTGTGTGTGTGTTCAGGTGCTGATCCTGCAGCTGGAGGGACAGAAACACTGGAGGCTTTACCAGCCCACCGTCCCTCTGGCCCGCGAGTACAGCCTGGAGCCCGAGGACCGCATCGGCCCCCCGACACACGACTTCATCCTGCAGGTCAGTGACATCACTGGGTTAAAGGTCAATCAGCAGGGACACGGAGACAGGCCAGCGTCATGTGTTTGAATACATGAATGTTCTGTGTTTCTTCTAGGCTGGTGACTTGCTGTATTTCCCCCGAGGAACCATCCACCAGGCGGACACTCCCTCAGACGTGGATCGATCCATACACCTCACGCTCAGCACCTACCAGAGCATGTGCGTCTGATCCGACGTGTGCTTCTGTTCACGCTAGACATGTGACGTATCAAATGTTGCTGAAGCTTTTATCGTGGCCTACGGTATTATCACAACTTTGAAACAAGTTGCAAAAAAAGTTAGGGTTAGTTAATGCATTAACCAACTTTAACGATGACTATGTTTACATGTGCACCAATAATGCGATGATTTCTAATACTCAGAGTAAGGTCTTAATCGCAGTAAGAACTCCTCACTCCAGTTTACATGCAGTTCTCATTATTCTGATTGTTCGTTAATAGGTATGTTTATACCACACTCAGATCGGCATACAGTATGCATGTTACCAGCCGTTGTTTTTTAATCTACTCACATCAAATTCAAAATACATTTTTATGGACGTGCTGGATGATTTTCGGCGCCGTGATGAACATCGCAGTGCCGGGTTTGCCTATCTACAGTTTTGCGTTCTTCGCGCGTCTGGATGAAGATACGGAGCAGAGATGTGAGAGTTCATTCATGAAGTTGTGTGAACCCACGGCATACGTCTGACCAAAGTGTGCATGTGCTCGGAGCGGTAATAATGCGATTAAGGTGTTTTACACATCTGTTTATTGAGATTAAAACTGGTGTACGCCACAGTTTAATGCGAATATGGTTACTACGATTATGAGCTTAATCGCATTAATATGATCAAAGTATTGTTTACATGAGGTAAAGTTTAATCGCAATATTGCCAAAATCCCATTATAATCACATTACGAAGGTCCATGTAAACGCACTCAATCAGTAATAGCTTTGTTACAGAAGTTATTATTCTTTGATAACAGTTTAAAAATACAACTGATCATTGTTCATGTTAGCTCGTTTTGATTTTAATAATGTATTATTAAATGTTGAAACTAACATTAAGATTAACAAATGCTTTAGAAGCATTTTTCATTGTCAGTTTAACTAATGAATTAATGTTCACTAATAAAGCCTTATTATGGCTATTTTATTATGGCTATTTATTTTCAAACTTAAACATTTTTACATTTTAATTTGGACTTTTCAATCAATATCTAAAAAGTTCTGATTCTTTATTATTGATCGGTTACGGCGTTTAAGGCACATGTTCACTAACATACAGAATGTTCTCTTATTCACCTTTAACATCGTTTTAGATTCTCTGCTTTTATATTAACAGTTCTCAGTCATTACAAAAGAATGACAAGAGCATGATATTTGAATCATTTTTGTATCAGTATTGTAACTCTTTTTTAAAAGAGCATGTGCAGATCGTGACGCTCACAGAGGGAAGATCATGAGTTCGATTCCCAGCCTAATCGAATTCGATTCCCAGCCACATCAAATGTACGCCATCAATGCATTGTGATGTCTTGAGATAAAAGCACCGGCCAAATGCATAACTGCAAACACCCTCCGAGGGTAACTGAGAAACTGACATCATTAGTCTGTGCAACTGTCTTTAACCAGGAAATATGCATGTCAAATTGAGCCACAAATATTATAATCGTGATAAATTTTGTACGCACATTCCACAACACCGAAACTTTACATGCATGTTCATGACTCTTAATGAGACGTCACAAAATATCAAGAAAAAAAAACAGGTGAAGCAATAATATAATAACATAAGCAGTGCGGTTCAGATATGAATGTGTGTTTCAGGTCGTGGGGCGACTTCATGCTGGACGTGATTCCCGGCTGCGTGTTCGACTGCATGAGACGTGAGCGCAGGATGCGCTGCGGTCTGCCTCGTAACCTCCTCACGGTGAGCGGCACACACTCGTCACACAATCTGCCTATAAACCTCCTCACGGTGAGCGGCACACAAACTCGTCTCACAATCTGCCTCGTAACCTCCTCACGGTGAGCGACACACACTCGTCACACAATCTGCCTCGTAACCTCCTCACGGTGAGCGCAGCGGCACACACACCTGTCACACACACTCGTCTCGCGCTCTGACCTGTAACAGTGGCTTTAACAGTGTTTGTGTTCTGGCTCTGGGTGTGTCAGTCTCCCAGCGTCGCTCCTGACGTTAATAAGCAGCTGTGTGCGTTCCTGCGGCGTCTGGCTGATGATGTAGAGCGGGAGAATCACGAGCTGCGCTCCACGGCTATGAAAAGAGACTTCATCTGCAACCGACTGCCACCGTACCTGCTGGACCCGGCCGGCGCTGAGCCCAGTGAGTCTCAGGCTCGTTGTCGTGTGTTTGACGACGTACTGCTGATGTCTGTGCTGAATGTGTTTCTCTTCCAGTTGGGAACCCGCCGTCGCTAGAGGACACTGTATACATGCGGTTTAAAGAGCATTTTCTTCTAACGGTGGAGCCCAGTCAAGAAAACACTGTAAGAGACACACACACACACACACACACACACACGCTTTATATATATATATATAAGCAAGCAAGACCTTATTGTGTCTGTCTCCCTGCGATCAGGACGAGGCCACAGAGCTGGTCGTGTTTGTGTTACATTCTCTAAAGAACAAGAGAGAAACGCACATGATGGGAGCATCTGATGACGACGATGATGATGATGATGATGATGACAAAGAGGTCGTCTCACAGGTTAGTCAGCCCACGTCGCATCAGACTAGCGATGTTCCTGTGTAGATGTCCGTTCTCACGCCGGGGTTGTTGTGTTTCAGGGTCTGCGGTTCCCCCTGACGCATGTGTCTGCGCTGAAGCAGCTGCTGTGCTCTGAACGCGTCCCGGCTGCGCAGCTGCAGCTCCTGCAGGATGAGGATAAACTGGGGCTGATGCTGGGACTCTGGAGCGAAGGGCTGCTGTGCGTCTGCTAAACATCGCGATGAGACGTCGCTTCATGTCTGTATATCTGTGAACAACTGAGACTATCAGCTGATCGTTCTGTGTGTGTGTGTTTGTGAACAGCATCCGTGGTCGTCAGAACTGGAAGTTGTGTGAATAAAATGTCATGAAGTCATTTCCAAGTCCTGTGTGAAATACTGTGTAACAAACAGCAGTTTAGACTATGCAGCCAAACATTCAAACGAACACAATGAATGAATTTTACAACATATTTATTGTTCAGATTTGTACTGATTAAAACTGCTGATTATGAACATCACTGTACACATTATATGTTTGCAGTTCAGCGTTCCTCTGAAATCTCACTCTATACACACAAGTGTTGCTGAAGGACTCCAGTGAAATGACTGACTTTACTGCGGACCATCTGAACACTTTCATTACAGCTTCAGCCGACAGAACAAGTGTTCGCAACTGTTCATTATCCAGGCAGATTAAAGGGAGAATCCTGCAGGACTTCACCTGAAGTGTTTCTGGTAGTGCAAATGTGCTTCACAAGATTAAAACAAACATACGAGCCCCTTCGCTCGGGTTCCTCCACTTTCACAGTGCACTCTAAAACAGGACTAATGGCCCAGAATCAGTTATTGGCTTGTGGGCGAGGAGCTAAAAAGTTCTTAATTATTGGCTTTGCTCTCAGTTTGAACTAGCCAGGCTTCAGTCCCTGATCTCATGTTTCCATGTTCTCAAAGTGTGATCGCGTCCGTCTCACAGCACGTCGATGTCCCAGGTTTGAGCGCTGTTGTCGGCACGAAGCGGACTCAGAATCAGCTGGTCTCGGTCAGCGCCGTGTCCACCTGAGACAGACAGACAGACACGAGACGCTCCGTTCAGAACAAACACACTGGATTTCCACTGGGACACTGATGGGAAAGAGACTCGTACCTTTGAGGTCCAGCACCAGGCTGCGGTTTAAATGTGAGCAGATGCTTCCATCCTCGTTGAGACTCCACCGCTGGTTCACCCGCCCATGTTCTTCCCATAATGCCACTCTGGCTCCGGCACAGGCCTTGGCACCGATCACAGACAGACAGCCACGCAGCGCCTGCACAAACACGCGTCACAGAATCACTGCTGACCATAACCGTTGACTGAGCGTCTCTGAAATACAGCGTTCCTGCTTCTGACGCCCAACATCACGACAATGAAAACTATGACAAAATGGAACAACGACATTTTATTTAGAACAAGACTGAATATCTGTCACACGGTACTCGAAGCACTTCTCTACTTTAATCTGTAGTGCCCCAGGAACACGGTTTCAACCGAGGGGAACCAACTGACTATCCTACAAATACCCAAGGAGACAGTTTGTGAAGTTCAGCTCATACTTTGGTTTAGAATGACAAGAATAATTTTCTCTGAAAGCCTCCAGATTCTCTGTCAGGTGAAGTGTTTTTGACTGACCGTGTTCTTCAGAAGGCCGTCGGTGAAGATCCAGCGCTGTGTGTCCAGAGAGCGATCAGCCGGACACAGGAAGAGTTTCGCTGGAAAGGAGCCGTCTTTGCTCTCAGTGGTCAGAACTGAACCCAGAGCTCGACTCCGCACATGAACGAACACTTTCGGCTGAGGATAAAAGAGTGACTTTAAACTGAGACAGGAAGACATTTACTGCTAAACTACAAGTCTAACACACTGACTAAACGAAACAGAAGCACTAGAATCATCCACATCATCTCCAAAACCAGCTGAGAAACAGCAGAGTTTAAGCATCAGTAAATCAAAACAATGTCCAACTTCACATTCCTCCTCTTTCTGCATGAAAACAAAACGACTCAAACTGGGATTCAGTTACATACAGAAAGTGAGCAAAGAGCAGAAGCTGAAGTGTGTGATATGACAATATTAGATCATGAAGATTTAAGTCGTCTCCACGATCTGCTTGCGTAGACAGATTGGTAGTATCGAGCGACAGTCACATTCTATCAGTTGCAGTTCTGTGGCTGTTTTTGATTATTGCGATCACAGTTATGCTCACGTGACATTGCAGTTCTTTGTCATCATTAAAGTTTATTATTTGCGTTGTGTTTTAAAGTCTCACCAGTTTAAATTTGGTTGAATTTACTCAAGACTGTTCTGACACAGAGAACGTACTGAACTAAGTTTGCTTTTATGTCTTATTGCATTTAAACTGTCAAACACAGTTGGTTTTGTCTTAAGTGAACGTAAAGTTGCAAAAGAAAATGTGTGTCACTGTATTAGATTCGTGCATTTGCTCTTAAAGTGACGGCAGTCTAATAAACCTGCTGCTGTCTGTCATTGATTCAGTCTTTTATTGACTGGTTGACATTACTCACCGAAGAGCAATAATTTTTGCTGCTTTAATAATAAATGTATATTTAATTCATACAGTGAAGATTATACAGTGTTTTATTTTTTACATTTGATTATTCAATTTCTGACTTAACAGCTACTGTTAAATAGACATATTGGTCATATCGATCACAACTACTTTAGTCTAAATGGTCTGTCATTCATTTTTCTTTTATGCTTTATTCCCTATATGGGCTATATTTTTCAAATAAGGAAATTAATTAGGCTGTACTGCTCTGTAACAAAATAGTCTTAAAGCCAGTATGAACAAGAATCGTGACGCGATCATATTTAATCATATCGCCCACAATCAAGTACAGCCAAGCTGTGCGTTCTCTGAAAAACTCCCGTTCTAATAAAACACTGCTAAATGAATCAGTCATTTACATTATGATGGTTATGATGAGAGCGTTCGTGAGCTCACGGTTGAACGGATTTCTTCTGTGCTTTGATTGGCCACTGCATTAACGTCTGTGATTGGTTACACTGTTCAACGCTGCAAAAACACGATGTAAATATGGTGTAAACCCAGATCCATACAGAAGCTGTAACTGCCATTTTCACAATTGGTTAATTGTGATTATTTTTTGATGATTGTGCAGCTGTCAGAGCGATGCTTCAGGGCGAACTTACCTGTTTGAGAGGCTTCAGCGATCTGATCGTCTCCCAGCCGCTGTGTTCACTCCAAACTGGATATTCTCCAGGCTGCACAAGCATCTGACGGCCCTTAAAATGAGCGTATTCATATGCGACCCACCTGCGAGACAACAGCGGCATGTTCGTCACTGTGATCGTGAGGATCATTTACACAGGAACAGTGAGTAGTGAAGGAGCTCTTACAGGCCGCTGTTGACTCTCACAGACTGGCTGAAGAAGTGGCTAATGTTCTCCATGTCGGAGAACGACATTTCTTCGAGGCCCTCAAAACCGCTGAGAGAGAACAGACTCATGGACGGCTCCGTGAAACTCTGAACAGAACAGAGAAACACTAACTCGCATACAAATGTCACGAGAAGCACGTTTATTTCTTGCATCTACTGCAATATGCTCTCATCAACTCACGTATGGAATGGGCTTTAAAGACTTGATGGCTGTCGATATACAGCCACAGGAAGTGAGGTCAGGGTAAAGCCCCTCCCCCAGGATATACTGGTTACCAGAATATCCCTCCTCATCGAACAGCAGCCAACTTCCTCGGATCACCCGGAAGGACGCGAGGCCTGTTAAGCCACAGTCGGGAACGTGGCGCTCAAACTCTCGGCTCTCGCCGGCGTACCGCGTCTGGCTGTAGGCACGCAGCTGCGCTCAGAGAGAAACACATTAGCAGCACACGCCAGACTCCTCGCCGGACTCCCAATTCAGAGGCTGCATCCTTCCAAGTGTGAGAAGGTCGAACCGAGCATTGTTAAATGAGACAGCTTCCGTTGACGAGTTAATACTGGACTTTTTTGAAGGTTATATTCAACTGTCTGAAAACAAAACAGGGTTGACAAAAATCTAAAAATTCACCTTACTTCATTTATGTGCATAATAAAATCTTGGTAAGATATAATCAACATTTGAACTGCTTTAAAGTTTTATTTTTACATTTATATCGTTAAAAGTTGACCCAGTGTTTACATTTAAAAGTTTTATCTGGCATTTTCTCTAAAAAAAATTATGTTGTCACCGGCGCGCTAGGAATCTTGGGATAGGCTCTGGGAGGATCTGTTGTTCTATCCTTCATGGCCCGGGAAACAAAGGAGCCTTAGAAGGATGCAGCCTCTGAATATTGTTAGCAGCACATGAAATGCAAACATACCAAAAACTTTGGTTCCTCGATCCGACAAACTTCCTGTGGTGAAAATGAGATCATCAATGAAAGTCAGTCCAGTACCCTGTATCTACACACACACACTCTTGAGTTGAAGCGCTGGTGTGTGTGCGCGACTCACCCTGTGAACGGGCCGCAGGGACTGCGCCGAGCTCCGGCCGTCGCCCCACTGCAGCTGCCCTGGAAACTGGCCTTTCTCCAGAACATACTGCTGTCCGGTGAAGAGCCTGCCGCTGTACGCCACCCACCTGAAACACACCGACACACATCAGAGACTCGCTGCTAAGAGACTCTCGCCACACCGAAAGCGAGAGCGATAACTACACAGAGGAATGATATCACTGGAATCACTTACAGAGCGATAGATGAACGATAAAAACATTGACAGCCATCCTCCTTTAAAGAGCTTGAGCATTTAAACTTAGAATAAACAACGATAATTGAGCGCTGGTGTGGACACTGATATAGTTATCGTTATAGTTCTTGGTGTGAACAGGCCTTTACTCTCTGTGGCTCTTATTGCGCTTCACGAGTTCACACTTACAAATAATCAGATAGAGTAAGTAGTCTGTGTATCTGCCGTGTTGTCCGAGGGGAGGCTCCGAGCTCAGTATTTTGGCCCGAACCCAGAGTACTCCCCCCGTATCTCTGGTTAGGATAGTAACCAGGCAAGTGTGAGGAGACGGGGTGGTGAAGGGATGCTGAAAACTGTCGAGGAACAGAGGTGAGTGGGCCATGTATATGTATATATATATATAGGCCTCCTCTCATGCTGATTGGATAGATAATTTGAACATCTTCCTCCCGAACTTTGTTAATAAAACATTGTTTATGAAATGCTTCCTTACGCTCCGCTCTTCACGCTAATGCCATCGGTTTCCTGCAGATCCGGGATGTCCAGATGCACGTGGATTTCCTCATCGGAGCTCTTCAGACACACGGCCGGCTCCAGGAAATCCTGAGGGAAAGACTGACATTACTGTCATCAGCAAACACAAGATGACCTGCTACGGTTGCTCACAGGCATCAGGGCAGTTCTGCCGGACTCCGATGATCGACTCAATGATCTTTCCTCATCTACTTTTGTAATGTTTAAATCCAAAATACTTAAACATGAAACATGATCTTGAGCAACAATCCTGAGTTGATCAAATAATGGTCCTCACTGGCATTTTCACCTGCTAAAAAAGCTGATGCATTTACACAAGCACAGGACTGAAGAAGAGGTTTAAGGACAGACTGATAATATGAAACACACCCAGTTATTCTGCTGTCAAACACTGAACAGGTACTGGCGCACACGTGTACGGGACAGACGAGAGACGAGGATACTCACAGTCTGAATGTAGCGCAGCGACTGGATCGACAGCTCTGTCCCACCGAACAGTCGCGTACAGTCGCCATATTCACCCTCCTCCAGCACACACTGATGACCTCTGAACCCTTCACTGGAGAAGCCCACCCATCTAACACACACACACACACACACACACGTCGTCATGTGATTGATAGAAACATCAACTGCTGTGTAAAGGGGAAACACACTGGACGAGAAGCGTTAACATTCTGTGTTAACCGTCTGTACAGAGGTTGTTAAAAATGCCATGCACATATTTTTCCATTAAATTACATGTTTCAAATGATTATTAATGTATATAATAACTTCACACTTGAAGATTGTGTATTGTGCTTTTTTAGCAAAACTTTGTGTGGCTTGATACAGTTTCATATAGAGAGCTGTAATAATTTCAGACTTCACATCAAGTGACTTGATGTCACTTTGTTCATTCTTAAAGCGAACTTTTGCCTGTTTGGTGATTAGATTCACTGTTTCACTCACACTCACGCACACACTCACACAGAGGTTCATCAATTTAGCAGATGTATCTATCTGAAACATTAACAGCATCACTGGTTTCATGAGAGACAGACACACACATTCCACCCGTGACCCGTAGAGATGAGACGGGCCCCTCGATGTCCCTCAGATGGGGCGTGTGATCCAGCAGCTCCCTGCACTGACCCTGGAACTGCGGCTTCTCAAACAACATCATCTACAGAGGAGACACAAAAATCACATCCAGTGATGCGAGAACAGCTCTGAACATAAGCGTCCATCTGTCTGTCCATCCGTCTCACCTTTGGGTCCAGTGGTCTCGTCACCCGCAGTCCACCCTGCGTCAGAAACACAGGAAAAAAATACAGCAGATGTTAGTTTGAAAAACATCGCTGATTTGCGCTCACCGCTGTCTTCACATCTGAAACTCTCGCATCAGTTTAAACATCCTCATCCTAGAAATCCTCTTTCTGTGTAACTAACATATTTTATGGAGCACAATGTAAACGGCGTGTCTGATGACGTACCATTTTTAATGGCCGAAGACTCTTCACACAGGACAGAAGGGAATCCTGGAGAACAGGCGTGACCCTCCCGTCAGTTTCCAGAACGGCTGATGTCCCGCTGAATCCAGGCTGCTCAAAAAGCAACCAGCTACACACAAGGACAAAACACATATAAACCACTGTGAGCGCAACATCTGGCTGTTTTTAACGTCTTGTTGAAAATAAATAAATGTTCAAAAGCAATCCACGCAGACATGTCCTTCGGTAGTAAGAGAAAGGTTCTACTTTTTTGGCTAATTATTAATCCATAATAATTGTGGCTATAGACGTGGGGTCTGAGGACTAATGAAACGCTCCCGGTCTCTAACCTCGTGCCAATGCTAGAAACATTTCAAATGACCAGTTTGTGATCAAGAAAATTACATTACAAAAAAAAAGGTTTTTATTTGTTTTGGGTTTTTTTAATGTTTTTTGCCCAGATCAACTGAGACCAAACTCCCTGTTTTCCTTAAAACTCAAAAGCACTGGTGTCTGAAGTGATGTCAGGCATTTCCTACCATCCAGTCTGGACGCAGAGGTCAGAGAGGAATGCGGGGCCGTGCCGCTCCGTCAAGTCTGTCGCAGAATAAAGACGGACAGTCTCTCCCGTCTGTGACGTGCTGAGATACAGATGGATCTCTGGAACACTGTCATCCTGCACACAGAAATATGAACAAAACACAGGCGTTAACTCCATCAAAGCTCATGAACACACAATACAAACACAGTTCCTGATAAATGTCTGTTAGTTCACCTGACTCCGCATGATAAGTTAATGAATGTGCAAGTGCATGAAAACCAAACTGATATATGTGTGTTAAGCAGGGCAGGGGCGAGAGCTGTGGGAACGAAGCGAGTGATGATGAGCGTCTCCTGCGCACCACACCGGCCTCGAGTCCCACGGAGGAGCTCTGGATGAAAGGAGGAGTGACGACAGTGAGTGCGTTTACATGCACGTCCTTAATCCGATTATGCTTAATAAGCCGACAACGCAAGTGGTCATGTAAACGCGGTAACCCGTTTTCTTTTAACAGAGTAAGGTCATAAACGGCTTAAGCATAAACCGGTTGACACAGGTAGTTTTTGCCTCTTACCCCGATTTCGCGCAGCATGTAAACGCATTAACCCGCTTTCTGTGGGCTTATTGAAGTGCACATGTGTGATACGTGACAGGAACGCCTCCTTAGTGCAGATTTAAGCACATCCAGACAGAGCGAGCGTTTTGCAGGAAAGAAAGAAGGAAACATCACAAACGCAGAATCTTTCATGACCCAGAACATGTGTTCTCATCTCATGCAGCAGAAGTAGAAGGTGTTCAGTCAAAACACTGGATCTGTAACTGCACGAGAGGATAACATATGAGCTGGAAGTTCCCGTTGACATGTTGCAAGCTTTATTTAACATTACAACTGACATAACATATGGAATACTCAGAGTCAGATACACAAATGATTGTGTTTTGACGTCACTACAGGGAAATAACCTGATTTATTAATAAAGTCGTGTAAACACGGTTTACTTGCGTTGTCAGGTTACTGATGTGCATGTAAACGAGGAAAACTGGTTATTTCAATAAGCTGATATTTGTGAGTTATCAGTTTACTGGTGTGCATGTAAACATGCTCAGTGAAGGAGGAGGACCAGACCTGGGACATTTATGTTGTGTTTTATTATGTTTAAATGCAGCAGTCGTCCTTGAGCAGCTGCCGCTTTACTTTCGTTTTGTTGTTTATGTTTATTTTATTATTAAATTTACGTTGAACATTCGCTGGTTCCCTCCTCCTTCATCCCTAACCCTTTAATTTTGTTACAATATGATTTATATTTCTGCCTCCTTCCATCGTTTGGATATATTGGATGCCATGTTAGAATATATAGTGCATCTAGAAGTATTCACAGTGCTTCACTTTTTCCACATTTTGTTATGTTACAGCCTTATTCCAAAATGGATTAAATTCATTATTTTCCTCAAAATTGTGCCAAGCTTGTAGCATCATACTCAAAAAGACTTGAGGCTGTCATTGGTGCCAAAGGTGCTTTAACAAAGTACTGAGCAAAGGCTGTGAATACTGTACATGTACATGTGATTTTTTTTTAGTTTTTTAATTTTTAATAAATTTGCAAAGATTTCAAACAAACTTCTTTCACGTTGTCATTATAGGGTATTGTTGTCCTGTAGCCACTCCCTTGTTATCTTGGCTGTGTGCTTAGGGTCGTTGTCCTGTTGGAAGATGAACCTTCGCCCCAGTCTGAGGTCCAGAGCACTCTGGAGCAGGTTTTCATCAAGGATGTCTCTGTACATTGCTGCATTCATCTTTCCCTCGATCCTGACTAGTCTCCCAGTTCCTGCCGCTGAAAAACATCCCCACAGCATGATGCTGCCACCACCATGCTTCACTGTAGGGATGGTATTGGCCAGGTGATGAGCGGTGCCTGGTTTCCTCCATTCAGGCCAAAGAGTTCAATCTTTGTTTCATCAGACCATAGAATTTTGTTTCTCATGGTCTGAGAGTCCTTCAGGTTCCTTGAACCTGTCATGTGCCTTTTACTGAGGAGTGTCTTCCGTCTGGCCACTCTACCATACAGGCCTGATTGGTGGAGGGCTGCAGAGATGGTTGTTCTTCTTGAAGGTTCTCCTCTCTCCACAGAGAAACGCTGGAGCTCTGTCAGAGTGACCATCGGGTTCTTGGTCACCTCCCTGACTAAGGCCCTTCTCCCCTGATCGCTCAGTTTGGCCGGGCGGCAGCTCTAGGAAGAGTCCTGGTGGTTCCAAACTTCTTCCATTTACGGATGATGGAGGCCACTGTGCTCATTGGGACCTTCAATGCTGCAGAAATGTTTCTGTACCCTTCCTCAGATCTGTGCCTCGCTACAATCCTGTCTCGGAGGTCTACAGACAATTCCTTCGACTTCATAGCTTAGTTTGTGCTCTGACATGCACTGTTAACTGTGGGACCTTATATAGACAGGTGTGTGCCTTTCCAAATCATGTCCAATCAACTGAATGTATTTTTTGTAGAATTTTGAGGTAAAATTTTTATTTAATCCATTTAGGAATAAGGCTGTAAAATAACAAAATGTGGATAAAGTGAAGCGCTGTAAATACTTTCCAGGTGCAGTGTAAAGGCCAATTGTTTATAAAAAAAAAAAAAAAAAAAAAAGTAAAAAAACACAACCAATAATAAACTGGACGCCTCATTAAATATTCACATGCTTTGTACAGTCACAAAAAATGTATACGCTTCATGTCTTCAGTTTGGGGTAAAAAACTAAATGTCAAACACTGGAGAAAAATGTGATAATTGGAGTGAAGAATATATTGTCTTTAAATGTTTTAATACCCAGTATCATAGTTTCCCAGCCCAAATGTCCAGCTACGCCCATGGATATAACCCAAAGAAATATGATATGGCCAGTACTGGTCAACTCACTAAGTCCAAACTTAACAAAACAGGACATTTTCAGGATGCATGACAAATTTTCACAAGTTCTGCCGATAGGTAGCAAATTCAGTCACTGCTATGGCTGTTCATAATGAAATTTAACATATACATACAGGGTGACTAGATTTGTATAATCTGCCACAAGGTGGTGCTATAAGCAATGAATTCATATTCAAGTCTGTTGGTGGGCATAAATTGTATTGCAGATCACAGCAGTGTTTCTTGTGCTGTTTTTCAGTGATCAAATATACAGTGCAACATGTTCAAAATCATGTGTACCATTTGTGTAGAAATCTAGAATGTGTAGAATTCTAGAAATGTTTATTTTGTGCACAGAAAATAACTATTGACACACCAATAAAACTAAGAGACCAGCAGCTCCTGATACCTTGAGCAGTGTCCTGACGGAGCCCACAGACAGAACGGCACCGGGGTCGGTTCTGCCGGGCTCTCTGGTCTCCTCCAGGTTCTGATGGGCTCTTCCGCTGGTCTTCACCGTCTGACCCTCCTCCAGAAGAACACATGAGCCGCAGTACCACGCATCCACATACAGCAGCCAACTAAACACACACAATGAGAACATACATCATCTTAACAAGCAATACACAATAGATTCCTGGTATGTGTAAGCAGCAACACACACACACACAGAATTTCAAGGACGTTGCTGTGGAGACCAATAGAGAGTCTCACACTCTTTGTCTGAAGTGACTGAACAGGAAGTGATTGAACACAAAGCATTAAGAAACAAGCAGAAGGAACTGGATGAAATATTCTGAATGATATCAAACCACAATCTGACCTGTGACGCAGCCTGAATCATAATCACACCATGTTTGTTCGTTAGCTAGAGGAGAACTGAGCGACTGAGTCTGGTTTCTCCCAAGGCTTTTTCTCCATTCTGTCACCTGATGGAGTTTGGGTTCTTGCCTCTGTCGCGTCTGGCTTTCTTAGTCAGGGACACTTAATATTCAACAATATTATTGATCTGCCTGTACTGACGCTGCTGTATGAGAACTGAACTGAGCTGATGATAACGTCACTGTTTTCTCCACAGCGGCTGAATAGATCAATTCAACTCATTCCATAATTGATGATAACGTTACACAGTGATTGAACTGAACTGAATCTGTCCACTGCACCAGCACATTTTCACTGGAAAAAGTTTATGAAAAACAAAGTTAAAAACACCCCCATGTGATTTTCCACACGCATCTGAGTGCTGCTGAATAATGCAGAGCGTCTGTGGAAATGCATTAGCAAGACGACATTGCATGAGCTCTCAGAGCTCTCTATTAAAACAAGCCAGAAAAATGGAGACACAATCACATCATCTATTAGATATGATCTGCAGCGCTCTTATACACACACACACTCCTCAAACAGAGTCTCTGTCTAAGAGCCAATGTGTGTAAGAGATAGGGGTTGCACAGACTAGTCAACTTTAAAGGGGGGGTATAATGCTATTTCATGGATTCTGAGTTTTTTACACTGTTAAAGACTTGGATTCCCATGCTAAACATGGCCAAAGTTTCCAAAAATAAGTTGGACGTTTGATGGAGTATTTCTTGTGCCAAAAATACTCCTTCCGGTTTCTCACAAGTTTCGTAAAGTTTTTTTCGAGTATGGGCCTATGTGACGTCAACAAGGGCAGAATTTCCTTGTACGGGCACTTCTCCTGGAAGGGCGCGCGCACACACGTTGACCAGAGCGAGAGAGCAAATGCACGCCCATCAACGCGCTTTGCTCGGCTTTAGGGAAGTCGTCGGCTGCGCAGCACAGGTCACAGGACTTCACGAAATCAACAATGTCACCAAAGAAGTGTGTTTTTGGTTGTCAGGGCAAGACAAACCTTGTTCAGCTTCCCAAGGAACCCAGAGTTAAGGGGACAGTGGATGGAGTTTGTTTTTCCGGAGCAGCAACGGAGTTGCGCAAGTGTTTTTGTTTGTTCCCTGAGTTTGGGCGACGATTATTTTATAAACAAGGCCCAGTTCAACTGTAACACAGAATCATTCAATAGTGCAGAAATGTATTGTCAACACTGTTCTGTGATTTATCAATAAAATAGCTTAGAAACTGAAAAGTTCTAGCATATATTTCTTAGTAACTAAAACCCACAGCTTCTCTTTTAGTAGAGACATTGCCAGGTAGAATTAATACACAAGCAATCACTGTCTTACTAATGCATTGATATAAATGTAATCTTTACTGTAACTTTATCTGTATCTGATTTAGAACTAGCAGAAATCTGTGAGAAATATAATGACCCAAAGACAAAAGAACTGATAAATGTAAGCTGTTATGTAGGAGCAATAGCCTTGTGTGCAGCACTGTGTCAGACGCCATAGATGTGCACAAGAAAACCTGCGTTCAGTCTCAGGTTCAGGCTTATTTGTTCATTAATGACGTCATCAGCGACTGGTCGACGCCAACCCAACCTTAATCACATAAATGTCAACTTTTATAAAATCTGTCATTCAACCCCTAGTGTGTGAGAGTGTGTGAGTGTGTGAGAGTGCGTGTGTGAGTGTGAGTGTGTGAGAGTGAGTGAGTGTGTGTGTGTGTGTGTGAGTGTGTGAGTGTGAGTGTGTGAGTGTGAGTGTGTGAGTGTGAGTGTGTGAGTGTGAGTGTGTGAGTGTGAGAGTGTGTGAGTGCGTGTGAGTATGTGTATGAGTGTGTGTGTGCGTGTGAGTGTGTATGTGTGTGTGTGTGCGTGTGTGTGTGAGTGTGTATGTGTGTGTGTGTGAGTGTGTATGTGTGTGTGTGTGTGTGTGAGTGTGTGAGGGAGGGTGTGTGTGTGTGTGTGTGTGAGAGTGTGTGAGTGTGAGTGTGAGTGTGTGAGTGTGTGTGAGTATGTGTGTGTGAGTGCGTCTGTGTGTGTGTGTGTGTTGTTTAAGCATTTTAGTGAGCTGTATTATCAGATGAAAGTAAATATATCACCATCCTCTCAGCGCGTGAAGCGTGGCTCTGTGAGCAAACAGATCCCTCCCAGCGTCCTCCACATCATCGCAGATTTCTCTTCTCTCACCGCTGAGCGACTGACCCTCGTAGATGAGCATCTGTGTTTGCAACAAAACATCAGCAATGGGGACCAAAAGACCCTTGAGCACACATGGGTTAGTACAGCTGATCTGAACTAACTTCAGCTGAACAACAGCCGAAATGCATTATTTTCCTGTTAGCTGCTTTGAATCAATCTGTATTGTATAAAGTGCTATATAAATAAAGGTGACTTTGACTGACTTGAGCGTTACCATTATAATCCTGACAATGAGATACTGACACAATCTGAACAAGTGAGGGACGTTTACATTTTCGAGTGTATGCCCTACTTCACTGCTCCAAAGCCCTCTTGGGCAATGCAAAGGAAATGCAGAAAGCTGTTCAAAGTCTCAGGCGCTCAGACTGAACACAAACAACCATAAGATGCCTAATGAAGGACAGTCATAGAGAAGAACTTACTGGTGTCGGCCTAGGGTTGACCTTTCCAAACCCTCTGTTCTCTTCCTGTGAGGACACGAATGAATAATAGCAGTTTTTTTACACATATATTTAAGCATATCTCATTTTAGACTTAAATCAGACTCTGCTTACCATGACCATTGCGTTGCAATCACTAGGACACACAATGCGTTTAGCATCTTCAGGTTCTTCCTCACCTGATGGCATTAGTCTGGTTTTCAAGTACTGATAGAAAGGATTATTGGCATTCTTTCCAATATTACCCAGATTATCATCACAGTCCTGCTCCTCCTGTATTGCATCCGGAGCATCATTAGCAGTCCGATCAATATTTGAGTTGTGCTCATGCTCAGCATTTGGCTCAGGTTTGGCCCCAGTGAGCTGGCGGCTCAGTAGATTACTAGAGTCCTCATCATCTTCCTCACTGTCGTCTCCGTGGGAGTAGCGGTAACTCAGCGGTGAGGTGACGGACCTCAAGGGATCCACATCTGAACTGCAGATCACACTGGACTGCAGCCTCTCGCTGACCGACTGCAGGAGGGAGAGGATGGACGAGGCCGGCTGCTCAACGCTCCTCTGCTCCTCTTCTGTCGCTGGGGGAAACTGCAGTGTCTCCTGCCCCAAGGCCTCCTCTCGGCCAGACTCCTCCTCGTAGATGGGGGACAGGGAGAAGGGGTACGTTTTGGCTCGACGTGTGCTAGGACTGTGCATGGGCCCTGTGTCGTTCACAAACACCATGTCACTCTCTTCCTCCTCGCTGATGATGGCAAAGCCTCCGTCTACCTGGTGGAGGTCGAGATCGTGAAATCGGGAATGATGGGGAACGAAAGCCGCAGTTCTGCTAGAACTGTCCATGGGGTCGAGGTGAATTCTCCGACTTGAAACAGACACGGCTGACATACCTGCATCTGCTAGATTCACACTGAGCTCTGGCTTAAAATGCTCCTCCAGTGTGGCGGGGCTCAGGCTTTGGTCATCCGTGACATCGCAGCGGAACGCTCGGACTGAGACCCAATGAGAAGGATGGTGCTGCTCTCCAGAGCACTGGACTTCAGTCACGGACGGCTGGACACTTGAATCTGTTCCAGCGTTAGAGTCACAAGAGATCTGTTCCTGCTCACTGCTGCCTGAATAAGGTGCTTCAGTCTGCTCAGATTCATGGCTTGGTATAGCTGGTGGCTGCTGTGTGATTTCTGACATCATATCCGAATCAGCCATGTTCGATGCAAGACTGTGGCTAAAGGGGTCACTGAGAGTTACACTGAGAGTTTGGCTGTGTTGAAGACTCTCCTGATGTACTGCTGAAGCAGGAGTGATGATGGAGGTGTCACAGGAACCGTTCAGGTGGGGTCTACAGTTATTGCTCATTGCATTGTCTTTGGCTGTATCCTGAGGTCTCTTTCCCCCTTTATCTTTACATGTGGAGACGTCACCTGTGTGTCGCTCTTGCGAGAGAGACTCTTCTGACAAAGCAGGTAGGAAGAGCTTGATGTCTGTTTTATGAACAACATCCCTATGGCTATGGAGATTTTGGGATAATGGCTCATCATCAGCAGACCTGTTCCTACCGCTGCTCTTACGGGAATCAGTTACATCCACATTTTTTTCCTCAACGAAATATTCAAGAATAGTCTGATTCTCATTTTGAGAGCTGATTGGAGCACTGGTAGTGGTGAGGTCAGAGTTCAGTCCCACAAAGCACCTGATGTCAGTGTCGGAGCCAGCGATGGACTCATACCCTGAGGAGGGTGGTGACCTGCTGCAGTCCATGTGGCCGCAGCTTCCTGCTAGATCTTCCTCCAGAGCAACAGACAGTGTCTGGTCCGACAGCATCACACGAAACTGATGCTCTGCGTCGGTGCCTCCATCTCTATGACCATCTAACCCTTCAAACAGCACTGCCTCTGAGCCTTCATTAAGTTCACAGGTTAACAGGACGTCATGCTCGGTCTCAGATACTTCCATCTTCTGCAGGGCAGCGAGAGCATTTGTCAGGATGCTGTCCACCATCTTTTTAGACTCCAGTTGTAGGACCTCTTCATCTAGTCCCGAATCCACTTCCTCTAGTCCCTTGGACTCCTCCAGACACTGGTGTGTCTGAGAATCCGGGGCTGGATCATCCGTTCGGTTTACAATTACTGATGGCTTTGGTTGCTCTGAGCTCTGTTCTGGAATGGGGAGTGTGTTGTGATGGTCTGTGTTAGAGTTTGATAGTGTCAGATCATTGGTGTCCCCTGATAACGTCTCTAACGTAACACTCTGGGCGAGATGCTTCTGTCTGCTGTTAACCGGGTCATTCAACAGACTTGGTTCTGCTGCTTGAGGAATTCTGTAGACCTCTATGCAGGTAACCAACCGGTCAGAGTCTGCAACATGAGGGAGCTGGTGGGCTGGAGTTAGTCCAGATTCAACAGTGGGAACCTCATCTAATAAGTCACTCTGGGTCAATGAGTCCTCAAGCTGTTGTGTCTGTGAAGGGGATGCTTGATTTACTGCAGTCAGATATTCCTGACAGTCAGAGTTCATTGTGTTTACAGAGGAAGAGGAGATCTCATTGTCCTCATGGCTGTCAGGTTGTGTAGCCTCTTCTCCCTCAGAGATGGGCGAATGAAGCTCAACGTGATGCTTCTTCTTTGGTTTCCTGACTTCCCTCAATCCACGGTATGTGCCATAAGTCACCACAGGAGGACAGGCTAGATCATGACGTCTCTTCTCCTCCGAGCGCTTGATGTTTACGGCATCACTTCTATCTTCCTCGGTCTGTTCCTGAGATCTGTTGAACGAAAACAGAAGAAAGACAAAGAGACACTAGTAAAGCTATCCCCGCACAATTCCACATACAACGAATGGAAATATAAACAGGACAGGCAATCAAACATTCGAGATCTATTAAAGCACACATTAAAGCTCATGACGTTTGTAGTGCTCTCTGTGTGTAAGATTGCTTCTGGTTGATCGATTGCTCCTGTCTGCCTCCTGTTTGTCATTCTGACTGCTGTGCTCGCGTGTGCTCTGCTTGCTTTTGAATCTTTATTTGATATCATTCCCTGTTGTTTAAACTGCTAAATATAATTTACCCATCACCATATATTGTCTAATATTGCCTACCACATTAAATCTGACACCGCTAGCTTTTAATCTAAATCACTATCACGCGTTAGCATTTCGCTAGCCTGTTAGCTTCCCATCTCTGCACTCGGGTCTCCTGTTTTCTGAGTTCATTAAACAACCGTGGTAAGTTGGATTAGTAAATAGACTCCATCAAACAACTGTGGTAAGTTGGATTAATCAACAAATACGGTAAGCCATGTCTTCTCCTGTCACTGTCACTTGCACTGCATGTTTCATGTTTAGTATATCTTTCTCCGTTGGCGAACAGGGCTTCACATGTGATAAATGTAAGGAGATAGTCAGGCTGACAGAAAAGATTTCAGAATTAGAGACACGCATCCAGACTTTATTTGAGAGCAGTGAGAATGTAAAAGCTTTAGACACTGCTTTGGATGCGAATAGCTTAGTGAACTCTGTACATTGTTCGGTTCCGGCTGTAGAGCCCGTGCAGCAGGGCAACTGGGTGACGGTGAGACGGCATAGTCGCGGATAAAAAAAAACACTCTTCCGTTCCAATTAGAACATCAAACAGGTTCTCCCCACTCAGTGATGCACCCACTGAGAATCCTGTTGAAAGTGCCCTAGTTATTGGCGATTCTATTACACGGAACGTGAAAATAGAGACACCAGCCACCATAGTCACATGTTTACCGGGAGCCAGAGTGCCTGACATCAAAGCAAATTTAAAAGTGCTGGCTAATGCTAATCGTAAATTCTCTAAGATTATTATTCACGTCGGCACTAATGATGTTCGACTTCGCCAGTCGGAGATCACCAAAATTAACATTAAAGAGGTGTGTAAACTCGCAAGTACGATGGCAGATGACGTTTTTTGCTCTGGTCCCCTCCCCGTTAAAAGGAGTGATGAGATACTTAGCAGACTATCATCACTCAATGGCTGGTTGTCTAAGTGGTGTCCGCAAAATAACATAGGGTTCACAGACAATTGGAAAAGCTTTTGGGGCAGACCTGACCTGTTGAAAAAAGATGGTATTCATCCTTCCTGGGATGGTGCCGCTCTTCTCTCTAGTAATTTGGCACATAGTCTTAGAGCTAAACCTTGACTAACTGGGGCCCAGGTCAGGAAGCAGACGGACTGGCTTACCCGACCGCCTGCTAGCTGTCTCACGTCACAGAAGTCAGATAAATCCCAGCACATAGAGACTCTTTCACCTAGATATTATCACATAGAGACTGTGTCTGTTCCACGAATTAGTAAATACAAAAAACCATCAAAACCATTCAACGGTAAAAATTTAATTGATGTCCAACAAATAAACAACAGATATAATACAGATGATCAAATGATAAAGCTCGGGCTGCTGAATATTCGATCCCTTTCCTCAAAAGCGCTTATTGTTAATGATATGATTACAGATCATAACCTCGATGTGCTGTGTTTGACAGAAACCTGGGTAAAACCTGACGATTACATTACTTTAAATGAGTCCACCCCCCAAGATTATTGTTATAAACACGAGCCGCGTCTGAAAGGTAAAGGGGGAGGTGTTGCTGTAATTTATAATAATATCTTCGGTATTACTCAGAAGTCTAGTTTCAAATATAATTCCTTTGAAGTTTTGGTGCTTTATGTAACGTTATGTAGTGAAATTGATAAATCCCGTTTGACATTTGTGCTGGCTACTGTATAAAGGCCACCAGGGCACCATACAGACTTTACCAGAGAATTTGCTGATTTTCTGTCAGAGTTAGTACTGGCTGCAGATAAAGTCCTAATTGTTGGTGATTTTAATATCCATGTAGACAATGAAAAAGACGCATTGGGATTGGCATTTAGAGACATTCTAAACTCTATTGGAGTAAGGCAACACGTGTCAGGACCCACTCATTGCCGTAATCATACGTTAGACCTAATACTGTCACATGGAATAAATGTTGATACCATTGAAATTCTGCAGCAGAGCGATGACATCTCAGATCATTACCTACTATCATGTACACTTAATTTAGCAAAGGCTGCAAAGCCGTCCCCTCGCTTCAAATATGGCAGGACTATCACTGCTGCGACTAAAGATTTCTTTGTAAATAATCTTCCTCATCAGTTTCATCTCCTCAGCATCCCAGATAGCCTAGAGGAACTCGATGTTGCAACAGAAACTATTGACTCTCTCTTTTCCAGCACTTTAGACACAGTTGCTCCCCGGGGCTTAAAGAAGATTAAAGAAAATAGTCCAACGCCGTGGTACAACAAGCACACCCGGGCCCTTAAAACAGCAGCCAGAAAAATGGAGCGCAGTTGGAAGAAAACAAAACTAGAAGTTTTTCGCATTTCGTGGAAAGAGAGCATGATTGCATACAGAAAGGCCCTAAAAACTGCTAGATCTGCTTATTTCTCGACTCTCTTAGAAGAAAACAAACACAACCCTAGGTATTTATTCGATACAGTGGCTAAATTAACCAAAGATAAAGCTTCACCTTCTGATGTTTGTAAACAGCACAGCAGTAATGACTTTATGAACTTCTTTACTTGTAAGATTGATAATATTAGGAAAAAAATTATAACCATGCAGCCGTCTACTACAGTATCACATCAGACAATGCACTGTAGTGTCACTGAGGAAAAATTCCACTCATTCACTGCTATAGGAGAAGAATTGGCTAAACTCGTTAAATCTCGCAACAATACTCGCAACAACATGTATGCTAGACCCCATACCGACTAAACTACTAAAAGAGATGCTTCCAGAGGTCATAGATCCTCTTCTTAATATCAATAATTCATCCTTGTCATTAGGATATGTACCGAAAACTTTTAAGTTGGCTATTATTAAACCACTTATTAAAAAACCGCAACTTGATCCTACAAAATTAGTCAATTACAGGCCAATCTCAAATCTACCCTTTCTGTCAAAAATACTAGAAAAGGCAGTGTCCTCACAATTATGCTCCTTTTTAGAAAGAAATGGTATCTGTGAGGATTTCCAGTCAGGATTTAGACCGTATCATAGTACTGAGACTGCTCTCATTAGAGTTACAAATGATTTACTCTTACCATCCGATCGTGGTTGTATCTCTCTGTTAGTGTTACTCGATCTTAGCACTGCATTCGATACTATCGACCACAACATTCTTTTGAATAGACTCTAAAATTATGTTGGCATTAGTGGAATTTCATTGGCATGGTTTAAATCATACTTATCTGACTGTTATCAGTTTGTAGCAGTAAATGAAGAAATGTCACACCGAACACAAGTTAAGTATGGAGTACCGCAGGGCTCAGTGCTAGGACCGTTGCTTTTCACCCTGTACATGCTACCACTGGGAGATATTATTAGGAAGCATGGCGTTAATTTTCATTGTTATGCTGACGATACTCAGCTCTATATTTCTTCACGCCCTGACGAAACTTACTAATTCACAAGATTAACAGAATGCATAGCTGATATAAAAAATTGGATGACTAGTAATTTCCTGCAACTTAATTCAGAAAAAACTGAATTTTTAATCACTGGACAAAAAAACTCCACAAGTAGTAACCTAGAATACTGTCTAACACTCGATGGCTGCTCTGTCAAGTCCTCGTCGTCAGTTAGGAACCTGGGTGTGCTCTTTGATACCAATCTCTCATTTGAATTGTTTCTAGCATCTGTAAAACTGCATTCTACCATCTTAAAAATATATCTAAATTACAGCACATGCTTTCAATGCAAAATGCTGAACAGTTAGTTCATGCGTTCATGACCTCAAGGCTAGATTATTGTAATGCTCTACTGGGTGGTTGCCCTGCTCGCTTAATAAATAAACTCCAGCTTGTCCAAAACACAGCAGCTAGAGTTCTTGCTAGAACCAGGAAGTATGACCATATTAGCCCGGTTCTGGCAACACTGCACTGGCTCCCTATTAAACATCGTATACATTTTAAAATCTTGCTGATTACTTACAAAGCACTAAATGGTTTAGCTCTCCAGTACTTGAGCGAGCTCTTAACGCATTATACTCCATCACGTCTATTGCGGTCTCAAAATTCTGGACAGTTGATAATACCTAGAATATCAAAATCAACTGCAGGCGGTCGATCCTTTTCCTATTTAGCACCTAAACTCTGGAACAGTCTTCCTAGCATTGTTCAGGAAGCAGACACACTCTGTCAGTTTAAATCTAGACTAAAAACACATCTCTTTACTATGGCATACACATAAAACATTTTTAATTTCTATTATTCAAATCAGTTAAATGATTGTTTTAGGCTGCATTAACTAGGTCAGCCGGAACCGGGAACACTTCCAATAACACCTGATGTACTCGTTACATCATAAGAAGAATGGCATCTACGCTAATGTTAGTCTCTCTGTTTATCCCGAGGTTTACTGCAGTCGGCCGGATCCGGGCCGTATCCAGACCAGATGGTGGACCTTAGCCTGGACATGATGAACGCATCCCTGAAGTGTCTGCAGAGACCGTGTCAATTAAACTCCCCCCTGTAAATGCCGCATCGACACGACATCCTCATTAAACCCGTCCCCGGCGTGACGACTCCATCTTTCGAATAATCCTACGAATATTTATTGATCTAATATGACTTCTGACCTGTAATGTTGCCAGAATCATAATCATACACTATTTGTTCGTCGGCCAGAGGAGAACTGGCACCCCGACTGAGCCTGGTTTCTCCCAAGGTTTTTTTCTCCATTCTGGCCCTGAAGGAGTTTTGGTTCCTTGCCACCGTCGCCTTTGGCTTTTGGCTTGCTCAGTTGGGGACACTTAAATTTCAACTATATTACTGATCTGCCCGCATTGACACTATATGATAATTGAAATGAGCTGACGACATCACCGTTTTTACCAGAGCCGAATCAAATTCCGTTGCATTATTTTTGAAACAATTGCCATTGTAAAAAGCGCTATATAAATAAAGGTGATTTGATTTGATTTGATTAAAACAACCTTTTCGTTAAATATTCATAAGCAGCATCTACACAAAAGCACCTACAGCCTGTAGGCACAGTACAGATGACTGCAAGTCGAGGTCATTTGATTTATAAAGTACATTTAAAAATAACAGATGTTGTACCAAAGTGCTGTAAGATGTAAATAAGTACAAAAATACAAAGTTTAAAAAAAAAATTAAGAGAAAAGAAAGATTCAACCCTAACCCATTACAAAACAATTAAACATTATAAAAGATTAGGGATGCGACGATACGTTTACCTTTTTTGCCGGATCTGTGAGTTACCTGTGCTTGTTACTGATGAGCTCAAAAAAGCCACCACAGAAGGTTTAGTGCATTATATTCCAAGTCTTCTGAAGCCATTAAATTGCTTTATTTGATGAATGACAGTACTTTATTACAATGTTAAATTTAAGTTATGGAAACTCTTCCCTCTGCTGTGGCTGTCAGCTGTCATTCTTCATCTTCAAACAGTGTGTCGCGTTCAGTTACGACAGTCAGCATGGTAAAACTCTCACCAAAATGTTCTAATGTTCCCATTATTATGCATAATTTAGCTGGAGTTTACTGGTGATTCTGGTGAATGGTGTGGTACTCGCTATCGGATGAGAGGACTGGAGTAGAGGACTGAATAAAACTCATTCACACAGCAACTGGAATTTTAAACTGATGAAAAAGGCTCAGTAAACTGTTAGACAGATGCAATACTCTCAGTGTTCAAAAGTATTGGGACACTCCTCCAAATCACTGAATTCAGGTGTTTAATCACTTCCATGGCCACAGGTGTATAAATCAAGCACTAGGCATGCAGACGCTTCTACAAACATTTGTGAAAGAATGGGTCGCTCTCAGGAGCTCAGTGAACTCAAGCGTGGTACCGTGATAGGTTGCCACCTGTGCAATAAGTCCATTCCTGAAATTTCCTCACTACTAAATATTCCACGCTCAACTGTTAGTGGTATTATAACAAAGTGGAAGCAATTGGGAACAACAGCAACTCAGCCACAAAGTGGTAGGCCACGTAAAAAAAGATATGTTCTCTGGAGTGACGAATCACGCTTCTCTGTCTGCCAATCACGTTTGCCAGGAGAACGGGACTTGCCTGACTGCCAAGTGTAAAGTTTGGTGGAGGGGGGATTATGGTGTGGGGTTGTTTTTCAGGGGTTGGGCTTGGCCCCTTAGTTCCAGTGAAAGGAACTCTTAATGCTTCAGCATACCAAGACATTTTGGACAATTTCATGCTCCCAACTTTGTGGGAACAGTTTGGGGATGGCCCCTTCCTGTCCCAACATGACTGCGCACCAGTGCACAAAGCAAGGTCCATAAAGACATGGATGAGCGAGTTTGGTGTGGAGGAACTTGACTGGCCTGCACAGAGTCCTGACCTCAACCCGATAGAACACCTTTGGGATGAATTAGAGCGGAGACTGCGAGCCAGGCCTTCTCGTCCAACATCAGTGCCTGACCTCACAAATGCGCTTCCAGAAGAATGGTCAAAAATTCCCATAAACACACTCCTAAACCTTGTGGAAAGCCTTCCCAGAAGAGTTGAAGCTGTTATAGCTGCAAAGGGTGGGCCAACTCCATATTAAACCCTACGGATTAAGAATGGGATGTCATTAAAGTTCATGTGCATGTACAAGGAAACAAGGAAAGTGGAAAATACTGAACATTTCATCAGGCATCTCCAGCTCATTCTACAGTCATGCCAGTACAGCGATGAGAATCATGTGAGAGAGAGTCACTCAGCAGAATATTTCCCAGCAGGCTCTAACTAGACACTTGAATCTCAAGCCAACTGTGATATAAATAGGATTTAAAATAAGAAGTGTCACCTTAAGTAAGACAATGAAAAAACCGAGGTGTTTCTATTCTTGGACTTACAAAAACATGGACCGAGATTGTTTTATCAGCTCGGCTTTGTGTCAAACATGAATTAACAGTGGACGAGCTTACGGCTTCTGTTCTGGGCTACATGGAAAGAAACCATTACCAACACTCTTTTTATCATCAGCACACCGTCAGCAAACGCAAGAGACAGATGTGAGGCTCCTCAGAGGTTGTTTGTTACTCCACTCACTCACTCACTCACTCATTCACTCATTCACTCACTCACATTCACTCACATTCACTCACATTCACTCACATTCACTCACATTCACTCACTCACTCACTCACTCACTCACTCACTCACTCACTCACTCACATTCACTCACTCACTCACATTCACTCACTCACTCACATTCACTCACTCACTCACATTCACTCACTCACTCACATTCACTCACTCACTCACATTCACTCACTCACTCACTCACATTCACTCACTCACTCACATTCACTCACTCACTCACTCACATTCACTCACTCACTCACTCACTCACTCACTCACATTCACTCACATTCACTCACTCACTCACTCACTCACTCACTCACTCACTCACTCACTCACTCACTCACATTCACTCACATTCACTCACTCACTCACTCACTCACACTCACTCACTCACTCACTCACTCACTCACTCACTCACTCACTCACTCACATTCACTCACATTCACTCACATTCACTCACACTCACTCACACTCACTCACACTCACTCACTCACACTCACTCACACTCACTCACTCACATTCACTCATTCACACTCACACTCACACTCACTCACATTCACTCACATTCACTCACACTCACTCACACTCACTCACACTCACTCACACTCACTCACACTCACATTCACTCACATTCACTCACATTCACTCACATTCACTCACATTCACTCACTCACTCACACTCACTCACTCAATTCACTCATTCACACTCACACTCACACTCACTCACTCACTCACTCACTCACTCACATTCACTCACACTCACTCACTCACTCACTCACATTCACTCACACTCACTCACACTCACTCACTCACTCACACTCACTCACTTCACTCATTCACACTCACACTCACTCACTCACATTCACTCACACTCACTCACACACACTCACTCACTCACTCAATTCACTCATTCACACTCACACTCACACTCACTCACTCACTCACATTCACTCACACTCACTCACACTCACTCTCACTCACTCACTCACTCACTCACTCACTCACTCACATTCACTCACTCACCCACTCACTCACATTCACGGCAGATTCTTCTGATCTACCACTCTAATCTGTCATTGGTCAGTCAGACAGATATTCCCGACCCAAA
>CM077190.1:35350768-35415768 GCA_039654105.1 Coreius guichenoti | reverse complement strand
TACTGTTGATGAAAGCAGTGAAAAAGAACATGTTCGGATTGAAGAGCAGAACACAGATATATGAAACAGATCTGAATAAAGCAGCAGAATCACACTAGAATAAGAGTTACAGGACGAGAGGAAATGAAAGCAGATTTCCATCTGGATTTATGATCATAGATGTCAAAGTCACAAGGGTTTTTGTGTGTTTTAACTTTGTTACTTTATCACTTCATTTGGTCTAAACTTGCAACAACACCTGTCCACAGACGGATATATGACTAAAATACATTTATTTTGAGCGTTGTGGGATATGTGGATCCCTTTATGAAATCATGTATGGCAAATTTGGGTAACACTTTATTTTACAGTGTCCTTGTTAACATGTTACATGTAGTTACTGTAGTAAGAACTATAAATTATACATCATTACATGCAACTAACCCTAACCCTATGTACTTACTATAGGGTTAGGGTTATGATTATTATTACTCAGTACTTGTATGTATAATTACACTGTAACACGGACACCTTACATGTAACCCAAATTTGTTTTCAATAAAAACATCAATAATTGTTTCATTTTATATGTCCAACAACACAAATTATGTAAAGTTGGGTGACAGATACACACAATCTTTAGAGACCGCAAACAACACAAAACCAATGAGTCTGTGAGACTGAATATGATTGAATCTCGATCGGCGCTAATTGAGGTGTTAAATACAGTCGTGTTCTCATTAATCACCAGAGCCCGACAGCTCGTGCGTTTTCTCTGTGGGACTCGTGAACAGCTTCATCTCTGCACTTCTGTCTGTGTTCAATCAGTTCAAGCTGTGTCTGATTCAGTTGTGCTTTTGTTTTTCGTTGATCCTCCTCATTGGTTACCATATTAAAGATGTTACCATGCATGCCAGTTTTGATAAAGGCAGTTGTTTATTAGAAATGCATATTTCAGCCTGTATAGAGAGAGAGTGTTTTATGGTAATTAGTGCAACACGCGAACAAGCTTATCCACTGCTTAAACAACCCTTCCTAAAAGAACACCTTCCTTTTCTCTTGGCGTTGATTCCGTGTTGTCTGCGTGGAGTTAACCCTAACCCTGCCGGACAGAGAAGGCCTGACCACTCGAGTGTAAAACCCTCCGGATCTGTGCTGGTCAGTCTGGAGAGCTGAACACCTGAAGAGAGAGACTATATGAGTCGCTCCACCTCATAAACCCTCTCTCTTTCCTGTCCGTTTCTAACACAGTCCTCGTAGCCAACATCTTTCTACCCGTTGGAATGAGGACCGCGAGTTTTGCGGCTTTATAGTGTGTGTGTTTGGAGAGGTAGAGCTGCCGAAGTTCATCCATCAGCGGTGACAGGCCGAGAGAAAGCGATAGCCCTGTATCTCCAACACAAATAAATGAGCTGATTGAGCTCGCGCCATCGCGGGGAATATTCTGTACACTGTCAAATAAGAATAAAATGTGCAAACTGCACTAAATGTGTTCCAGCCCGAATGCCAAATCACACGAGCAAACACATTAACTGAGACACAATATCCGAACAGACGTGGTAGTCAAATCTAGAACAAATGCTTCAGTGTGTCTGATCTATAATTTAATCTGCTCAAAACCGATAAATCATTGCGGGATTATTTCAAATATCCGTCATATTTTTCACCACACAAACATGCAAACATTTATTACAAGACTGTTCTGAGCTCCAAACAAATGAGCACGAACTGCTTTCTACACAATTGTACTTGATGCTTAATTTATTTTGTGTCCGTTTTACAAGATCCCATCGATCCCTAAACTCGTTATGGTTTGCTCGAACGATTTAAAGCTAAACTTGCATTTAGCATATTATCAATAGGCCTATAACTTTTCATCAGGTAGCCTATATTCTTCAAAGTGGAATCAATTGAAATATATAAATTCACTGTTTTCGCGTGACAGTGAAAAGAGTCTCGATGCGAATTGAATGTTTTAATTCGTCAAGGCGACCCGTTTTAACACCGTTCATCCTAATGCCGATAACGGTTTAAATCGCGCACTGATACTGTTCTTCGTCCTCTGCACACTGACCGCTCGGTACTCCACGGGATGTGTGTGTCTGTGTGTGTGTGTGTGTGTGTGTGTGTGTGTGTGTGTGTGTCGGGTCCAAACACTCCCGAAAATAGTGAGTTATAGTAATACTGCCAGACACGTAAATTGATTACATTGTTAAAGGTCAACAAATATAGAAAAAAATAGAAACATAGCCTATATAAAAAAGGCAAACTAATTGGGTAAGACAGCCAATAATTCAATAATAAATGTTGTTTTGCTTTAGACATTACCATCCTCACACACAAGAGACTGTGACGTAACGAGAGTCTCAATGAACCGCCCTCCCTCTCTCTCTCTCTCTCTCTCTCCCTCTCTCAGGCGATCAAAGCGCCGGAATAATCGAAAGGCTAAGCGGAATCTGAGGAGTCTTGAGAGGAATATTCAGGCGTCGAGAGGAATAAACAAGGAAAGAAAACGAAACATTTTAAAATGGAAATAAACACTCGTGAAATGGAGGACTGGAGTAAATCGACACATTGAGCAGATGTTCGTAAACTCATCTTTAATGTTTTATTTGTATGCTCGTCGTCATGGATTTATTAGAAGTTATTAGCCTATTATTGCATCACTGTAATCTGTCATTTTAAATATTTCAAATCAAAACAAGCGCGTCGAAGCCAAAAGCGACTGTGGCGGTGAAATCTGATTCCCAATGAAATGGAGTTCAACTGCCTTTCTAAAGTATATCAGAAGTTATCCTTAATCAAAATCTAATGCGACATGACTGGCTGATTTATTGAAGGACCTTCGGTGTGTGAAGAGTTTCGTCGGTGTTAGAGGTGATTTACAGTCACTCCATCATCGTTTTATTTTATATCATTTAATCCACAAAGATCAGGACCACCAGGAAGCTTCATTCACTTCAGTCTTTCACTGCAACACAAACGGAACGCAGGAAAAGCATTAATGAACCGCGAGCGACTGACCATTATTACAGTGAAAGACCAGCGCATCTTCTCCATGTGTCCGAGATGAAGGAAAAGTCCAAGAATGCTGCGAAGACACGAAGAGAAAAAGAAAATGGAGAGTTTTATGAACTGGCCAAACTGTTGCCGCTGCCCTCGGCGATCACATCTCAGCTGGACAAAGCGTCCATCATCCGGCTGACCAGCAGCTACCTGAAGATCAGAGCCGTGTTTCCGGACGGTAAGGGTCAAATCTGCCTTTGCGTTTCCTTCTCTTGTTTTTATTTGTGATGTTTAACTAAATTAATTTAAAAATTAACATTTTCAATGGCGGACCATTTTAATTTCATTGAATTAATCTTAAAGCATTTGAAAATTACCTCATTAAGTCAGTTAGTCTAACCACTCCAAGTCCAAAAGTCTAGAAATAAAATGATTAAATACAATAATGATTAAGAGTTGTTTTTCGGATCGGGAGAATCATGTGAAAATACAATGTTAAAGCAGCGATCTTCTGACTTTAGGTCTATAAAGTAGATTTATAGCATGCAGCGCGTGAAATGTGTTCCTAAAAGAAAATTATTGCCTGAGTGTTTTTTTTTTTATTATGAAATTTTTACCGGCTCACATAAAATCAACTAAACCATCACAGATTCAGTGCTTTTCTCTTTCCGTCTTTCAGTCAAAATCTTGTGCTGAGGATCAAAAGCTAAATTTATAATGAATCATAACAGATCTCAAATTGTATAGCTACGGGATAATATTTCACAAATGGAAGAAAATAAAGAATCCATATGGCATCGGCCCTAAACAGCCTATCAATTTATAGATATTTCTTCTACAAATTACTCAAAATTAACATTTTGTTTCCATTAGTTAATTTCTTTTAATTTCCGTTTTCCGCAACATGTAGTTTCAGATTAGTAATATTACATTATGCTAGTACAATGTGTTGTCGTAATTCTGTAATTGACCATTTACCAGTATCCCATCTGTCTACAATATATTAACTTAAAATTGTTTCGTTGATCGTTGGATAATTTTATGTAATTATAATAAAAAATTACGGCTTCAGGGGAACAATATTTAACGTACATGAATCCACAAAAATCATATTTTTTTTCAGATTCTCCACGTGAAGTTAACAAATAAATTTGTTTAATCAGCATGTGATAATAAAGATTGATATACCGTCCCGTTAAACTGCAGTTTAAATGAGTTTATCATTCTAAGACAGTCCGCTTTTGCTCATTCTTTGTTTTTAATATATAGGCCTATATAAAGGAATTCTTCATATCCCAAACTATATAGCTAATAATATTATAGAACACCAGCTTCTCTTGCAGTTTATGGAGGAATAATGGGAATATGCCGTTTATTGCAGACGGGATTCATAGAGCTCGACGCGCGCTAATGTTTGTAATGAATGTTTGACTGATCTGTGTGTGTGTGTGTGTGTTGTGAGGTCTCGGAGAGGCCTGGGGTCAGTCGTCACGGGTCAGTCCTCTGGATCTCATGGCCAGAGATCTGGGATCTCACCTGCTGCAGGTGCGACGCTTTTACACACAACTTCTTATTTGTTGCTAATTTATTGAAACGCGTCTGATGATTACGCAAATGAATCATATGATAACATGTTTTTATGTATTCTGGCGTTATTTTCCAGACGCTGGACGGGTTTGTGTTTGTCGTCGCGTCTGACGGTAAAATCATGTACATTTCAGAAACAGCTTCGGTCCATCTGGGTTTGTCACAGGTGAGAGTTTAACATGAACTCAGGGTCAGTCTGGGGTCACAGTGATAACACTCCAACACACACACCACAGAGAACATGTGAACTTTCAGAAGAATGGCTTTATATTATTATCTGCGGAATGTGAAGTGACTGTTTGCTCAATATCGTTATTCCTCATATTGTGCCTCTATTGAGATCTGAAGTCTGAAGAAAAACACTGAGGTTGAGCTTGTTTAATATGTCTAGATTTTACATTTGAGCATATAAGAGACCCCCCCCCCCCCACACACACACACACAGGTTTGTTTTGCTATCTAAGTGAGGACATTCCATAGGCATAATGGTTGTTATACTGTACAAACTGTACATTCTATCCCCCTACACTACCCCTACCCCTAAACCTACCCATCACACACACACACACACACACACACACACACACTACCCCTACCCCTAAACCTACCCATCACACACACACACACACACACACACACACACACACACACACACACACACACACACACACACACTACCCCTACCCCTAAACCTACCCATCACAGGAAACATTCTGCATTTTTACATTTTTAATAAAACATTGTTTAGTATGTTTTTAAAGCTATTTTAAATATGAGGACATATAAAATTCCCTCATATTTCATGTTTACGTCGTAATACCAGTGTAATACCTGTGTCATTATACAAATTTGTGTCCTCATAAATCACAAAAACAAACACACACACACACACACACACTCAAAAGGTATAAAACACTAAGAATGTTTTTGAAAGGAAACCAATGCATTTAACTAATCAAAGTACAATTTAAAATAGTAATATTGTAAATTATGATTAATGTGAAATAACATTTATATTTTTAGATATTGTTTTAGATAAAGTTGTAAGTCGCTTTGGATAAAATCTCTTGCTAAATTCATAAATGTAAATTAGGATTAGGCACCGAATTTTTGCAGCAGAATTACCGCAGTCAGAACGCCATTATATAAGCCTTAAAGGGACAGTTCATCCAAAAATGAGAACTCACTCACCCTCATGTCCTTCCAAACCAGTATGGGTTTCTTTCTTCTGCTGAACACAAAATAAGATATTTTGCAGAACGTTGGGAACCGAACAGCACTGGCATAAAACAGATCAAATCAGAGGCATTTCTCAACAGTTTGGAGCGACACGAGGGTGAGTCAGTTATGGCTTTTTGGGTGAATCGTGCCTTTAAGAAACCCTTTCTGATGTCTTCAGCACCGCTGAACTGATGGCACAGATTCATAAAGTCTAGAAAGTGCAGTTAACACACATTCTAAACACAAACACATTTCTCTAGAAATTCATCAGTCCGTATGTCGAGAGACGCGCTTCTGTCCTAAAGCAAACTGGATCTAATCAACATGAGCAGAAACAGAAGAAGCTTCAGTGAAGAGAAGAACTGGAAATAAGACGAAATGGAATAGAGATGAAGCTTCAGTGGAATCTTTTAAACTGGCGGGTAAATGTCTGTCATGGGAGACCAGAGGAAAAATCATTGCTGCTTTCCCGCGACTTTTCAAAAGAGGAAAAGAGACAAAGATGTTACAGTTACTTTAGCAGCTGTATTAGAAACCACAGCATTGTTTACTGACCAATCAGTCGCACATCAAGATAATAAAAACAATAAAAACGACAATTCATAGAAATTAAAAATGCATTTCTTAGAGTCAGGAAGTGTTGAATATTTTAATTTAGTTGGGGAGCACTAAAAGAAGAATTTTGTGAAGATGTTGGCAATGACCTTGGTATAAAACACTAGAAGAATTATGAGGAAATCCAGAATCCATCGGAGATCTCACGGGTGAGTTAAAGGGACAACGCTGTTTTTATTGCCTAGTCAAAACAGCAGCGGCCGGAGAGACGAGCCCCAATCGCACGGGCCGACGCAAATGAAGCTGTTAATGTGGGAACACCTGTGTACACGGACTACTGAGCATTCAAATGTGCTGGCCACTGCTGGACGACGGAAAGACCGAGACTGCAAACGCTGAAGCGCAACCGGCTTCGACAGGGAATTTATTATGTTCGGACGCGGACTCGGACAGGACGTTATTGTGTGTTAGTCTGATCTGAAACACACAAACGCAGTACGTTTAGTAAAGTGCACATTCCTGCGCGCTCCTGCGGCCCCCGCGCGCCGCCGCGCTACAAAGATCAGATTAGCGTCTCCGCGCAGCTGCAGAGAAAGTAATTTGTCGCTGAAGTGCTGTGAAGTGACCTTCCCTGTGTCTGATGTGCCCTGCTAATTTACACACAAAAAATGGATCAAAGTCCTGCACAGAATCCGCTTTTGTTTTCACATGCAAATCGTGTTTTTATACATGAACTTTTTGCAGCGGGAATCAGACTGTGTCTTTGAGATGGACGCAGATCAATTTCAAACAAACAGGATCTTAGCTTCAGCCCGACACACACACACACACACACACACACACACACACACACACACACACACACACACTTAAACGTGTGAATACACACCCTGTTCACAATAGGCATTTTTGTGAGTTGATGTAATCTTCTTAAATGACAGATTCCCAGTCTTAATCTCAGCTGGGGTTCAGTGACTGGTTTCTCTTCAGGCCGCCTGACAGATATCAGGGAAACACGCTGTAAAATGACTGAATGATGGTGTCTAATCTGTGATGACTGAATGATGGTGTCTAATCTGTGATGACTGAATGATGGTGTATAATCTGTGATGACTGAATGATGGTGTATAATCTGTGATGACTGAATGATGGTGTATAATATGTGATGACTGAATGATGACTGAATGATGACTGAATCTGTGATGACTGAATGATGGTGTATAATCTGTGATGACTGAATGATGGTATAATCTGTGATGACTGAATGATGGTGTATAATCTGTGATGACTGAATGATGGTATAATCTGTGATGACTGAATGATGGTGTATAATCTGTGATGACTGAATGATGGTGTATAATCTGTGATGACTGAATGATGGTGTATAATCTGTGATGGCTGAATGATGGTGTATAATCTGTGATGGCTGAATGATGGTGTCTAATCTGTGATGGCTGAATGATGGTGTATAATCTGTGATGACTGAATGATGGTATAATCTGTGATGACTGAATGATGGTGTATAATCTGTGATGACTGAATGATGGTGTATAATCTGTGATGACTGAATGATGGTATAATCTGTGATGACTGAATGATGGTGTATAATCTGTGATGACTGAATGATGGTGTATAATCTGTGATGACTGAATGATGGTATAATCTGTGATGACTGAATGATGGTGTATAATATGTGATGACTGAATGATGGTGTATAATATGTGATGACTGAATGATGGTATAATATGTGATGACTGAATGATGGTATAATCTGTGATGACTGAATGATGGTGTATAATATGTGATGACTGAATGATGGTATAATATGTGATGACTGAATGATGGCGTATAATCTGTGATGACTGAATGATGGTGTATAATATGTGATGACTGAATGATGGTATAATCTGTGATGACTGAATGATGGTATAATCTGTGATGACTGAATGATGGTGTATAATATGTGATGACTGAATGATGGTATAATCTGTGATGACTGAATGATGGTGTATAATCTGTGATGACTGAATGATGGTATAATCTGTGATGACTGAATGATGGTGTATAATCTGTGATGACTGAATGATGGTGTATAATATGTGATGACTGAATGATGTTGTATAATATGTGATGACTGAATGATGTTGTATAATATGTGATGACTGAATGATGGTATAATCTGTGATGACTGAATGATGGTGTATAATATGTGATGACTGAATGATGGTATAATCTGTGATGACTGAATGATGGTGTATAATCTGTGATGACTGAATGATGGTGTATAATATGTGATGACTGAATGATGGTATAATCTGTGATGACTGAATGATGGTGTATAATATGTGATGACTGAATGATGGTATAATCTGTGATGACTGAATGATGGTGTATAATCTGTGATGACTGAATGATGGTGTATAATATGTGATGACTGAATGATGGTATAATCTGTGATGACTGAATGATGTTGTATAATATGTGATGACTGAATGATGGTGTATAATCTGTGATGACTGAATGATGGTGTATAATCTGTGATGACTGAATGATGGTATAATCTGTGATGACTGAATGATGGTGTATAATCTGTGATGACTGAATGATGGTGTATAATCTGTGATGACTGAATGATGGTGTATAATCTGTGATGACTGAATGATGGTGTATAATATGTGATGACTGAATGATGGTATAATCTGTGATGACTGAATGATGGTGTATAATCTGTGATGACTGAATGATGGTATAATCTGTGATGACTGAATGATGGTGTATAATCTGTGATGACTGAATGATGGTGTATAATATGTGATGACTGAATGATGGTATAATATGTGATGACTGAATGATGGTGTATAATCTGTGATGACTGAATGATGGTGTATAATCTGTGATGACTGAATGATGGTATAATCTGTGATGACTGAATGATGGTGTATAATCTGTGATGACTGAATGATGGTGTATAATATGTGAAGACTGAATGATGGTGTATAATCTGTGATGACTGAATGATGGTGTATAATCTGTGATGACTGAATGATGGTGTATAATCTGTGATGACTGAATGATGGTGTATAATCTGTGATGACTGAATGATGGTGTATAATATGTGATGACTGAATGATGGTATAATCTGTGATGACTGAATGATGGTGTATAATATGTGAAGACTGAATGATGGTGTATAATCTGTGATGACTGAATGATGGTGTATAATCTGTGATGGCTGAATGATGGTGTATAATCTGTGATGACTGAATGATGGTGTATAATCTGTGATGACTGAATGATGGTGTATAATCTGTGATGACTGAATGATGGTGTATAATATGTGATGACTGAATGATGGTATAATCTGTGATGACTGAATGATGGTGTATAATCTGTGATGACTGAATGATGGTGTATAATATGTGAAGACTGAATGATGGTGTATAATCTGTGATGACTGAATGATGGTGTATAATATGTGAAGACTGAATGATGGTGTATAATATGTGATGACTGAATGATGGTGTATAATCTGTGATGGCTGAATGATGGTGTATAATCTGTGATGACTGAATGATGGTGTATAATCTGTGATGACTGAATGATGGTATAATCTGTGCTGTAGGTGGAACTGACTGGAAACAGCATCTTTGAGTACATCCACCCGTCAGACCACGATGAGATGAGTGCGGTTCTGAGCGCGCACCCGCCGCTGCACCCGCACTTCCTGCAGGGTACACGCGCGCACACACGCATGAAATTAATTGCAATGGTTTATATTTATCTCAAGGCTCTTCTGTTCTGTGTGTTCCAGAGTTTGAGCTCGAGCGCTCGTTCTTCCTGCGGATGAAGTGTGTGTTGGCGAAGCGGAACGCGGGACTCACGTGCGGCGGGTATAAGGTGAGTGTGTCTATCTTCAGCTGTTTTCAGCTCTGAATCATGAAACACCCGCACATGTTTTCATATGGGATCAAAACAGATGATGGCCGGTAAAACAATATTCTGCGTTATTTTCTGCGAGAGCATCTCAAACCTGAGTTTTGCATTGCAAATGTCATTATAAAGCAAGGCAAGAGCGTTTGTCAAGAGCTGGAGTTCAAATCGAGAGCCATTTAAAGCCGTATTCATGTGCCATTCACTGCAGTTGGGTGAGATTCTGATGACCATCAAACTGATCTGATTAAATGTAGCAAAGACTCGTTTGACAGCTCGCGCCCGACACCACCGTTTCCATGGCGTCTCCACCAGTTTCCCCTCACATGTGCACGAGCTGGATAAGCTTTCATGAATCAAGCTTTGAAGATTTGTTTAAAATTTACATTGGCAATAAACAACTGGTTTGTGTTAAGTAAAGAATGAATCACGCCCTGTGACGCTGGTCAACAGGACATAGACGAGTGTGTGTGTGTGTGTGTATGTGTGTGAGAGTGTGAGCATGTGTGAGTGTGACTTCATTCCACAGACATGATCTCTGACAGGCCGCTCTCTTCAGTCTCACACACTCACACACACTCTCTCCTAACTGAACCTGTCTGGTGTGTGTAGGTGATTCACTGCAGCGGGTACCTGAAGCTCCGTCAGTTCGTGATGGACGTGTCTCTGTACGAGTCCTGCTATCAGATCGTGGGTCTGGTGGCGGTCGGTCAGTCCCTTCCTCCCAGCGGCGTGACGGAGATCAAACTCCACAGCAACATGTTCATGTTCCGCGCGAGTCTCGATCTCAAACTCATCTTCCTGGACAGCAGGTGAGCTTCGGCTGAAACACCTGACCTCATGAGTCCTGTGTCCGGCCGTTCATACGGTGCATTCAATCCTGTCGGAACGATCGTATTTACCAGTCCAGCACTGCAAACATGATGTTCTTCCTCAGTGTCTCGTTTTCCAGCACAAATATCTCAACATTCTTAAATCAAGACACGTTTACTGGAGAAGAGAAATCACTGGAGATATAAAGTCTTAATTATTAAAATGAAGTGAGTTTGAGCTTAAAACAAGAACAAATATCTGCCAATGGAGTCAGAAAAATAATCTTGTTTTCCCTTCAAATTAAGATTATTTTTAATTGAGATATTTGTACTTGTTTTAAGCACAAACTCACTTCATTTAATAAGAAGACGCTCGAACACACGATCATCAGTGAGATACAGCTTCAGTATTGATGGTAAATTTGTTGAAATTAATAAAATATCTAATATATAATAAAAAATCTTTATTCATAATTTTGTAAAAAAAATCTTGCTAAATTTTTTGTAGAAATGGTCCATCGCCATTTTGCTCCGATCAAAGTGACCTGACATTGTAATTACGACTTTCCAACTTGTAAATACGAACTTCCCAGAAGGACTTGAATGCACTAATAATACTAAGAAACATCAGCTGTGATTATATTTTATATTGTTAAACCATATAAAACAACCATTTAGTAGAAACTGCACAGCGACTCTAACAACACTAGGAAGGGTGCGCTGTTCGTGCTTGTTCAGCTGTGAGACGTCACGTTCATGAACAAACACAGTCTTCTGGAACGCGTGTGTGTCTCACTGGAGTGTGTTTGTGTGTCAGGGTGGTCGAGTTAACCGGCTATGAGCCGCAGGATCTGATCGAGAAGACTCTCTACCATCACGTCCACGGCTGTGACGTCTTCCACCTGCGATACGCACATCATCTACGTGAGTCGCACCCCATCATCTGCACCCACAGCATGAGTGTGTTCGTTCTACTGACACGTATGAACAGTGTTCTGTGTGTGTGTGTGTGTGTGTCTCAGTGCTGGTGAAGGGGCAGGTCACCACCAAATACTACCGTCTGCTGTCCAAACACGGTGGCTGGGTTTGGGTGCAGAGCTGCGCCACCATCGTTCACAACAGCCGCTCGTCCCGGCCGCACTGCATCGTCAGCGTCAACTACGTCCTCACGTGAGTGACCTTTGACCTCCCTAACAGCATGTGTGGTGTGGAGACGGAGACTGATGCCGTGTCTCTCTGCAGGGATGTGGAATATAAAGAGATGCAGCTTTCTCAGGACCAGAGCAGATCCAGGCCGTCCCTGTCCTATAAGAACTGTCTCGCAGCTCCTCAGGACTCACGCAAACAGCTGAAAGCCAAAGCAGCCAAAATCAAAAGCAAACCCAAAGCATGTCCGTATTCGCAGGTAAAAGCGTCGGCAGACTCTCCTGGGAACGTGCCGGCGCGTGCGGCTTCTGACGTGTACGTGACGCCGAGTGCTTCTGGTTTCCAGACCTCGCTGGAGTCTCCGTCCTGGAAGTCCTGCCAGGAGCAGAGCCCCGTCTCACTGACACACATCCAGCAGCCGTCTCACACGCTGCCTCTGTCCTGCACATACACACACACTCAGGCCTCCAGCGACTGCCGGAAAGCGCAGGCGACCCCGAACCCCTCCAGACGGCACGTCCTCTCCTCACTGCAGTCGCCCTGGAGCTGCGGCGGAGACAATAAACCTGCAGCACACCTGCACACTCCTGCTCCATACTCCGGTACACACACACACACACACACACACACACACACACTCCTGCTCCATACTCCGGTACACACACACACACTCCTGCTCCATACTCCGGTACACACACACACACACACACACACTCCTGCTCCATACTCCGGTACACACACACACACACACACACACACACACACACACACACACACACTCCTGCTCCATACTCCGGTACACACACACACACACACACACACTCCTGCTCCATACTCCGGTACACACACACACACTTCTGCCGCCTGCAGCGCATACTCCGGTACACACACACACACTCCTGCCACCTGCAGCGCATACTCCGGTACACACACACACACACACACACGCACACAGACACACACTCCTGCCGCCTGCAGTGCATACTCCGGTACACACACACATTCCTGCCGCCTGCAGCACATACTACGGTATACACACACACTCCTGCCGCCTGCAGCGGATACTCCGGTACACACACACACTCCTGCCACCTGCAGCACATACTACGGTATACACACACACACACACTCCTGCTCCATACTCCGGTACACACACACACACACACTCCTGCTCCATACTCCGGTACACACACACACTTCTGCCGCCTGCAGCGCATACTCCGGTACACACACACACTCCTGCCGCCTGCAGCGCATACTCCGGTACACACACACTCACACACACACTGAGTTCAGATCAGACAGACGGATACATTGCAGGACTATAGCAATTAACTTTAACTCTTTCCCAGCATTGACGGATTGTTCCTGCTTTTCATGTTTTCTCTGTTATACGGTAGGAGGCACTGTTACAGAATCTCCTGATCAAAACACAGCAGAAGAAGAAGCAGAAACGAGCGATTGAGGCATTGTTTAAAACGTTGCTTATCCATGAGACACTTATCCATATTCAAGTGATAAAAAAGAATGCAAGCTAGAATAAAATGTTTCTTTTTGTTGTTTAAAAGCAGAGGCTCTGATCTTTTGATATATTGCATGTTCAGATTCAGATTCTGCTGTAAAGAGTCATGATTCAGATCAGTTGACTTCAGGTCTTGTTCTCGTGATGCAGTCAGATCAATAATGTCACTAAATATTAACTCTTTCCCCGCCAGTGTTTTTTTTTATTAAGTTACACTTCTTTAAGGTGATGTACTTACTGTAGTAATAACAGTAAATTATGCATAATTACAAGTTAGTAAACCAAACCCAACCCTAACTCTATAGTAAGTACATGTAGTTCATTAATATTATATTACTCAGTACGTGTTTGTACACCAGAATATGTTTGAATATCTGAACACGCAATATGTCAAAAGAAAGAACAGAGCCTCTGCTTTTAAACAAAAGACATCATGCATTCCTTTTTATCAACACTTGAATGTGGGTAAATAAGTTACATTAAAAAAAAGCAACATATTGAACAAAAAGCTTTCTGTGAAAGAGTACATGTGCGTCAGCGATGCTTCTCTCGCTCGTTTTGATCAGGAGATTCAGTTCTCTTTCAGAAGTGACAGCGCCCCCTACCGTATAACAGAAAATCCTGTCAATGGCGGGGACCCCAAACCCAAATAAGCAGGCTAAAAACCAAAGGAACTAGTATACAATATAATATCTAAACATTAAATCAGTTACATGTGTGAATTAATGGTGAATTTCATTGTGAATCAAATTGAATCGTTCTAAGGTTGTGAATGGAATGGATTCACTGATTCACCGAGAGCGACCTGCGCGTCTAACCGGCTCTGTGTCCATCAGGTCCGGCGGCCGACGGCGCATTCGCAGCCCAGCTTCTGCACGGAGGCTTCAGACCCGGGGCCGCTTTTAAAGAGGAACCCGGTCAGAACCAGGGCCGAGGGCGAGAGGACGAGCGGGCTGGACGGCATCATGGGCTCCAGGGCTTCGGTCAGCGCAGGCTGTGCGCGATGGACCCGCCGTACGAGGACAGAAATGGTGCAGCCAGGCTCTCGGATCAGAATGACACGGAGGAGAAGAGGGTGCTGCTGGGAACGGGCCTCCCGGCGCAGGCTCCGTACGTCTCTCTGAACCTCCACCATGTCCTGGCCAAGCACGGCTCTTTCCCATCAGGACCCTACGCTCGGAGCCATCTCACGGGCGAGGAGGTGAACCCGTACCTGTACCGCACCCAGAGCCCCGCGCCCGACGGACGCCGTGTTCCTCATTACATCGGCACGTCTGTCATCATCAGCAACGAAAGGTGACGCGCTCGAGCTACGGTGACCGGTCACGACCTCTTCTACTGATTTATGCAAAGCTACAGGTTTCCTTTCACACATAAAGCAACGTCAGGTATGGAATATATGTTTGCCCAATGTGCTGCCAGTTCAACAGGATATACAGCCATTATGTCCGGAATACTGAGGAAGGAGAAGCTTAAAGATGTTTCGGTCATTCAGGGTCTCCTCTGTTCTCTAAACGCAGAGATATGCAAGTGTGTCCAGACTGACATAACCATCCACTTACTGTACGCTTTTGTGCCATTATTTACCAAATGAAAACATCTAATTTATCATCTAATTCATCATTCATCTAATTTAACCATTTAAAAGCAAATGTTTCAGCAGGATTTCAGCAGTAACTACAAATTTCAGAACTTAAAGGGTTAGTGTGTGAATTCCACACCACCAAATTGAATGACACCCCCTCATCTGTCATTGGTTAGTTAGACAGATAGTCCCGCCCCAGACTCACGTGACTGGTTGACTCAAACAGATCAATGTTCTGAAAGAGTTTCACTCTGACTCTGAAGATTAAACACACCGGCCCGGTTTCACAGACAGGGCTTAGACTAAAACAGGATTAGGCCTTAGTTCAATTACAGCATTTTTAGCTTTTATAAACGTGCATTAGAAAAACACATTACTGATGTGCATCTTCAGACAAAACAATGGCACTGACATATTTTAAGATCTGCTTTCAGTTAAAACAGCTCAAACATGCAGTTTAGTCTGAGACGAGCTTAAGCCTGGTCTGTGGAACCGGAGGAACATCTCACACTTCAGCTCTAAACGAAGAACTCTGGAACATTGCCTTTCATACTGAGCTGGAATGATATGATTTCTATGGACATCTGAAGAACAACAATCATTTACTGGGTCCAGTTTTCTGTTGCTGAAAAACCAATCTGCAGGTCATCCTGATATTCAGCTGCTATAAACAAGTGATGGGCATATTTATTGGCGTCGAACACATTGCAGTTTGATTATTTATGGTGCAATCCAAGAGTCTAACATATGCAGTGGATGTTACAGAAACGACTGGAGCTAGTTTGCTTAGAAACTCAATAAACACGAGGTGACGCATGTGAGCGTGTTGTGGTCTCTCAGCAACAAAATGTCGATCAAAAGCAGTGATTCTCAAAAGGCAGAAGACTTCGTTATTATTAATTTTATTATTATTGGTGCAGGAACTTTCATCTCCGACTCCATTTGAGAAAAGCTCAGCATCTCATAAAACGTTTGATGAAGCGCCTGAGATCTAATACTCCTCAGGACAGCGGGCCGGGAGAGGGTTAATACTGGCTCTGTTTGTTTGTTGATGAAGACTGGGGCTTTTTATGATTTTGCCAACAGGCTCCGTGTCCGCCTCCGGGGAGAGAAGATTGGAATCTGGTATTATGCAGCCGGTGTTAGAGATGATAGATTTCGGGTGACCTTCAGAGACCCTCCAGATGAAATTGTTTAACAGGATATTGTGGATCTGAGGAGAGCTATTTGCTTAATGATTTCTAAAGGCTGAGCAGTTTAGAAGGGCTTTTATGGATAGATGTGTCCACTCGAGCACTGGACCACCTGAAGAATCACATCAATGATGGAGTGACACTGATCGCTGTGGATGTGAGAAAGTGGCAGCAGATTAATGTGTGTGTAATGAGGTGAAAGATCTCAGAGCGTTTAGCGAAGCTCGAGGAATATTTTCACCTCATCAAGACGCGAGACGAGCCTGAAGCATGAGGTGCAGATGACAGATGAGCTGCTAGTTATCGAGAGCGGATGAATATGACACTGCCAGGAAACACACTTTCACACACACACACACACACACACGTCTGGCACGCTATCTTTGTGGGGACTCTCCATAGGCGTAATGGTTTTTATACTGTACAAACTGTATATTGTCTACCCATCACACACACACACACTAACCCTACCCCTAAACCTGCGCATCACACACACACTCTCTCACACACACTAACCCTACCCCTAAACCTGCGCATCACACACACACTCTCTCACACACACTAACCCTACCCCTAAACCTGCTCATCACACACACACACTCTCATCACACACACACACACACTAACCCTACCCCTAAACCTGCGCATCACACACACACACACACTAACCCTACCCCTAAACCTGCGCATCACACACACACTCTCTCTCTCTCTCACACACACACACACACACACACTAACCCTACCCCTAAACCTGTGCATCACACACACACTCTCTCACACACACACACACTAACCCTCCCCTAAACCTGCCCATCGCACACACACACACACACACATACTAACCCTACCCCTAAACCTACCCATCACACACACACTAACCCTCCCCTAAACCTGCCCATCACACACACACACACACACTAACCCTACCCCTAACCTACCCATCACACACACACACACTAACCCTACCCCTAAACCTGCTCATCACACACACACTCTCTCACACACACTAACCCTACCCCTAAACCTGCGCATCACACACACACACACACACACACTAACCCTACCCCTAAACCTGCGCATCACACACACACACTCTCTCTCACACACACACACTAACCCTACCCCTAAACCTGTGCATCACACACACACACACACACACACACTAACCCTACCCCTAAACCTGCGCATCACACACACACACTCTCTCTCACACACACACACTAACCCTACCCCTAAACCTGCGCATCACACACACACACACACACACACACACACACACACACTAACCCTACCCCTAAACCTGCGCATCACACACACACACTCTCTCTCACACACACACACTAACCCTACCCCTAAACCTGCGCATCACACACACACACACACACACACACACACTAACCCTACCCCTAAACCTGCGCATCACACACACACTCTCTCACACACACACACACACTAACCCTCCCCTAAACCTGCCCATCACACACACACACACACTAACCCTAAACCTACCCATCACACACACACACACTAACCCTACCCCTAAACCTGCCCATCACACACACACACTAACCCTAAACCTACCCATCACACACACACACTAAAACCTACCCCTAAACCTGCCCATCACACACACACACACACACTAACCCTAAACCTACCCATCACACACACACACTAACCCTAAACCTACCCATCACACACACACTCACCCTACCCCTAAACCTGCCCATCACACACACACACACACACACACTAACCCTAAACCTGCCCATCACACACACACACACACATACACACACACACTAACCCTAAACCTACCCATCACACACACACACACACACACACACACACACACACGCTAACCCTACCCCTAAACCTGCCCATCACACTACAGGCATTTTTACATTTTCAAACATTAACTCATTCTGTGTGATTTATAAGCTTGTTTCCTCATGGTGACTCAATCCCCATGAGTGTGTGTGTGTTCACATTACCAGCAAACAGGTTCTCCCCACTCAGTGATGCACCCACTGAGAATCCTGTTGAAAGTGCCCTAGTTATTGGCGATATTTTCACGTTCCGTGTAATAGAAGAGACACCAGCCACCATAGTCACATGTTTACCGGGAGCCAGAGTGCCTGACATCAAAGCAAATTTAAAAGTGCTGGCTAATGCTAATCGTAAATTCTCTAAGATTATTATTCACGTCGGCACTAATGATGTTCGACTTCGCCAGTCAAAGATCACCAAAATTAACATTAAAGAGGTGTGTGAACAGGCTATGTAGTTTGCTCTGGTCCCCTCCCTGTTCGTCGGAGTGATGAGATGCTTAGCAGACTATCATCACTCAATGGCTGGTTGTCTAAGTGGTGTCCGCAAAATAACATAGGGTTCACAGACAATTGGAAAAGCTTTTGGGGCAGACCTGACCTGTTGAAAAAAGATGGTATTCATCCTTCCTGGGATGGTGCCGCTCTTCTCTCTAGTAATTTGGCACATAGTCTTAGAGCTAAACCTTGACTAACTGGGGCCCAGGTCAGGAAGCAGACGGACTGTCTTACCCGACCGCCTGCTAGCTGTCTCACGTCACAGAAGTCAGATAAATCCCAGCACATAGAGACTCTTTCACCTAGATATTATCACATAGAGACTGTGTCTGTTCCACGAATTAGTAAATACAAAAAACCATCAAAACCATTCAACGGTAAAAATGTAATTGATGTCCAACAAATAAACAACAGATATAATACAGATGATCAAATGATAAAGCTCGGGCTGCTGAATATTCGATCCCTTTCCTCAAAAGCGCTTATTGTTAATGATATGATTACAGATCATAACCTCGATGTGCTGTGTTTGACAGAAACCTGGCTAAAACCTGACGACTACATTACTTTAAATGAGTCCACCCCCCAAGATTATTGTTATAAACACGAGCCGCGTCTGAAAGGTAAAGGGGGAGGTGTTGCTGTAATTTATAATAATATCTTCGGTATTACTCACAAGTCTAGTTTCAAATAAAATTCTTTTGAAGTTTTGGTGCTTTACGTAACGTTATGTAGTGTAAATGATAAATCCCGTTTGACATTTGTGCTGGCTGCTGTATACAGGCCACCAGGGCACCATACAGACTTTACCAGAGAATTTGCTGATTTTCTATCAGAGTTAGTACTGGCTGCAGATAAAGTCCTAATTGTTGGTGATTTTAATATCCATATAGACAATGAAAAAGACGCATTGGGATTGGCATTTAGAGACATTCTAAACTCTATTGGAGTAAGGCAACACGTGTCAGGACCCACTCATTGCCGTAATCATACTTTAGACCTAATACTGTCACATGGAATAAATGTTGATACCATTGAAATTCTGCAGCAGAGCGATGACATCTCAGATCATTACCTACTATCATGTACACTTAATTTAGCAAAGGCTGCAAAACCTGGTTTCTCCCAAGGTTTTTTTCTCCATTCTGGCCCTGAAGGAGTTTTGGTTCCTTGCCACCGTCGCCTTTGGCTTTTGGCTTGCTCAGTTGGGGACACTAAATATTCAACTATATTACTGATCTGCCCGCATTGACACTATATGATAATTGAAATGAGCTGATGGCATCACCGTTTTCACCAGAGCGGCTGTACAGCCGAATCAAATTCTGTTGCATTATTTTCCTGTTACCACTGTGAAGCTGCTTTGAAACAATCGGCATTGTAAAAAGTGCTATATAAATAAAGGTGATTTGACTTGACTTGTTCAGGGTGAAGTCCCCACCGGGATAGAGAAACATGAAAACACACACTCACAGTCTCTCTCTCTCTCTCACACACACACGTCAAGTCACCTTTATTTATATATCGGTTTTATTAGGCGACGGTGGCAAGAAACCAAAACTCCATCAGGTGACAGAATGGAGAAAAAACCCTCGGGAGAAACCAGGCTCAGTCACTCAGTTCTCCTCTGGCCGACGAACAAACAGTGTATGATTATGATTCTGGCAACATTACAGGTCAGAAGTCATATTAGATCGGAACATTCAGAATATTTGTCCAGTTCCATCTGATTGAAGATCGGAGTCGTCACACCTGAGACGGGTTTGTTGAGGATCAGTGCCACTGGATGTCGTGCCGATGAGGCCTTCACAGGGGAGAGTCTAGTTGACACGGTCTCTGCTGACACTTCAGGGATGAGTTGGTCGTGCCTAGCGCAGGTCCACCATCTGATCTGGATACGGCCCGGATCCGGCCGACTGCAGTAAACCTCGGGATAAACAGAGAGACTAACATTAGCGTAGATGCCATTCTTCTTATGATGTAACGAGTACATCAGGTGTTATGGGAAGTGTTCCCGGTTCCGGCTGACCTAGTTAATGCAGCCTAAAACAATCATTTAACTGATTTGAATAATATAAATTAAAAATGTTCTATGTGTATGCCATAGTAAAGAGATGTGTTTTTAGTCTAGATTTAAACTGACAGAGTGTGTCTGCTTCCTGAACAATGCTAGGAAGACTGTTCCAGAGTTTAGGTGCTAAATAGGAAAAGGATCGACCGCCTGCAGTTGATTTTGATATTCTAGGTATTATCAACTGTCCAGAATTTTGAGACCGCAATAGACGTGATGGAGTATAATGCGTTAAGAGCTCGCTCAAGTACTGGGGAGCTAAACCATTTAGTGCTTTGTAAGTAATCAGCAAGATTTTAAAATGTATACGATGTTTAATAGGGAGCCAGTGCAGTGTTGACAGAACCGGGCTAATATGGTCATACTTCCTGGTTCTAGCAAGAACTCTAGCTGCTGTGTTTTGGACAAGCTGGAGTTTGTTTATTAAGTGTGCAGGGCAACCACCCAGTAGAGCATTACAATAATCTAGCCTTGAGGTCATGAACGCATGAACACACACACACACACACACAGTCTCTCTCTCTCTCTCTCTCTCTCACACACACACACACAGTGCTTCACTGATGAAGCAAACACACACGACACGTCAGTCAGTCACAATCATTTTATTTCATTTTGTATAATTCAGGAATGTCTTTATAAGGGATCAGTGTATCAGTTTACCAACCATGATCATTACAAAATATTGAGTGATATTGACAGATTTAATACATGACCTGATATGAACATATAAATCACCTCAAAATCTAAAGAGAATTAACAATTAAAAGTTTTAACAAGCGTCAGTCAGAATGAGGCTGGTGTTGGTGGACAGACAGGAATCACTGATGAGCTTTAACCTCAGAGTGACCAGAGCCGCTCCTCATCTGTTCCTGAGGTCTTGGTCAGCAGGGAAACTTCTTTAATGGAACAATCACAGAAACCTTGTCATTTTTCTGCTTAATGAACTCAAAATCAATGTCTGTATTTCTAGAGTGACGTGCGAGTGTAATTTGATGCGTATGTTCTCTGTAATCTGTTACTGTAAATATTGCTCATATTAAAGCCCATATGCAGAAGGATATTGCCCGTCCGTCACGCTGAATGTGTTGAAGTCAAGGGCCGTTTACAGAATAAATGTTATTCTGAGGAAAACATGTTCGCATTCAAAGATTCACATTTCTTCTCCTGTAAGACTCACAAGGGAAGCGAGACGAGTCGCAGAGCATCATCAGAGCCAGAGAGAGAAAGACGTTCTGCTAAAAGAAATCATTACATGATGTCATCTCCTGTAGATCTTCAGCTGCTCTTGATCACCACGAGGTTCCTCAGCATGTCGAAGGAGTTTCCGTCCGGCTGCACGGACACAACGCCCTGATCTCCCGTCCTCACCTGCAGAAACCCATTCTCATCCAGACCCAGAACCTCGGCCTCGGGCCCGTCCTCGCTCCACAGACGCACACGCGCACCCCTGAAAAACACACACACACACGTCAGGCTCCTGAAAAAAAACACACACACACACACACACACACACACACACACACACACACACACACACGTCAGGCTCCTGAAACACACACACACACACACACACACACATCAGGCTCCTGAAACACACAGACGCACACGTCAGGCCCCTAAAAAACACACACACACACGTCAGGCTCCTGAAACACACACACACATCAGGCTCCTGAAACACAGACGCATGTCAGGCCCCTGAAAAACACACACACGTCAGGCCCCTAAAACACAGACACACACGTCAGGCTCCTGAAACACACACACACACACACACGTCAGGCTCCTGAAACACACACACACGTCAGGCTCCTGAAACACACACACACGTCAGGCCCCTGAAAAACACACACACGTCAGGCTCCTGAAACAAACACACACACACACACACACACGTCAGGCTCCTGAAACACACAGACGCACACACGCACCCCTAAACACACACGTTAGGCCCCTGAAACACACACACAGACACGCGTCAGACCCCTGAAAAAAACACACACACACGTGTCAGGCCCCTGAAACACACACATACACACCCGTGCACCCAGTGCAAACCCAGTGCAGCGGCTGTAGTAGAGCAGACACACACACACACACACACACACACACACACACACACGTGCACCCAGCGGCTGTAGTAGAGCAGACAGACAGACAGACACACACACACACACCCATGCACCCAGCGGCTGTAGTAGAGCAGACAGACAGACAGACACACACACACACACACCCATGCACCCAGCGGCTGTAGTAGAGCAGACAGGCAGACAGACAGACAGACAGACAGACAGACACACACACACACACACACACACACACACACACACACCCGTGCACCCAGCGGCTGTAGTAGAGCGGCAGTAGCGCCTGAGGTCCGCGCAGCTGGAAGTCCGAGACGTAGCGCTCCAGCAGCGTGACCGATCGCGCGATGAGCTGCTCCTGCTCCAGCGGGTCCAGGCCGCGTCCGTGTTCCTGGTTCTGCTGCCGCACCAGGTCGTTGATGCAGACGGTCGGGTTGCTGTTGCTCACGTTGAAGCCGCAGCCTGTGGGAAACACGACAGACGTCACGCGTGACACGGCATATGGCGCGAGCCGCTGCTGTGGAGCGACACCTTACCGATCAGGAGGTTGAAGGTTTGACCCGTCATGCTGGAGTTGACCAGAACTCCGCCGAGCTTCATCAGGTGACTGTAGTAGATGTCATTGGGCCACTTCAGCCGCAGGTCCACGTCCTGCACAAACACACGGAATGTGACTTACGTTAACACTCACTCGTTCAGCGCCGCTTTCACATGAGGAACATCTGTCTGTCATACGGCAGCAACATTCACACACACCACTAACTAGAGCAGAACACCAGTTACAGCAGTCGTGTGATTCGCCGCTTCACCGCAAAGAAGGTATGCGTGTGTTCAGTGTGTCCAGTGCGTGTGTGTGTTCAGTGTGTGTCCAGTGTGTGTGTCCAGTGTGTGTGTCCAGTGCGTGTGTCCAGTGCGTGTGTCCAGTGCGTGTGTGTGTCCAGTGTGTGTGTGTGTGTGTCCAGTGTGTGTGATTTAGTTTTAGTCATTAGGGTTAGGGTTTTACTAACATGTAATACAGACACAGATGTAACATAAAACATGTCTTTAATTATCCTAGAATCAAATAAAACCACTTCTCAAAGAAACAAGAACATGGTCTGTTCATTTCATGATATATGCATTCAATATTCTCCACTCTCTCAAACACACACGTTTATTTGTGGGTCATTGACAAATAAAGCTTCAAAAAGGTTTTGTCAAATTATTTTAAAAGGAAATAATGCACTTGGACACAAAAATATGCACGTCATGTCACTGACTTTTGTATAAATTAAATATAGATTAAAGGGCGGGTCTAAAGCTATCTCCTGCATTCTGCCTCATTCACACTGTTAAAGAGTTGATTCTCATGATAAACATGGACAACATTTCAAAAAACGAGTTGGACGTATGACGGAGTATTTCTGTGCCAAATACACTCCTTCAGGATTCAAACAAGTTTCGACGGGTGGAATTCCTTGTATGGGCACTTCTCCCGGATGAGCGCGCACGCACACGCACACACGCACACACCACCCAGAGCAAGAGCAAGAGCGCGTCCATCAACGAGCTTCGATCGAACTCCAGTCGGAACTCGTGCGCGGTCACAGAAGACTGGACTGGACTCTCTGTTCTTCTCACGTATCCACACGCCTGCTCTGCTCTCTCTCAGGCGTTCACATTGAGTGTGTTATGAGTGATGTCAGCTGATGTCCCGCCGGAGATCAGCACGTTACATCATTACATTACAGTTACATCATACATCATTTGCTACACCAAATCCTTCTCTAAATTTTCCCTCGTTTTTATTCATTAACAAAAATGTCAATAGATTTTTGTCAGTTTTTGTCATTCAAAACTGGTTTTCATGTAGTATTGTATCATTTTCTACAGTGAAAAAATGTAGACAAAAATGAATCGTCAATGAAATGTGTGAGGGTGTGTCCAGTGCGTGTGTCCAGTGCATGCGTGTCCAGTGCGTGCGTGTCCAATGCGTGCGTGTTCAGTGCGTGGGTCCAGTGCGTGTGTCCAGTGCGTGTGTGTCCAGTGCGTGCGTGTCCAGTGCGTGCGTGTTCAGTGCGTGCGTGTCCAGTGCGTGTGTTCAGTGCGTGCGTGTCCAGTGCGTGTGTTCAGTGCGTGCGTGTCCAGTGCGTGTGTTCAGTGCGTGCGTGTCCAGTGCGTGTGTCCAGTGCGTGTGTGTCCAGTGCGTGCGTGTCCAGTGCGTGCGTGTCCAGTGCGTGTGTTCAGTGCGTGCGTGTCCAGTGCGTGTGTTCAGTGCGTGCGTGTCCAGTGCGTGTGTTCAGTGCGTGCGTGTCCAGTGCGTGTGTTCAGTGCGTGCGTGTCCAGTGCGTGTGTCCAGTGCGTGCGTGTCCAGTGCGTGCGTGTCCAGTGCGTGCGTGCCCAGTGCGTGCGTGCCCAGTGCGTGTGTTCAGTGCGTGCGTGTCCAGTGCGTGCGTGTCCAGTGCGTGTGTTCAGTGCGTGCGTGTCCAGTGCGTGCGTGTCCAGTGCGTGCATGCGCGTGTCCAGTGCGTGCATGCGCGTGTCCAGTGCGTGAGGGTGTGTCCAGTGCGTGTGAGGGTGTGTGTGTGTTCAGTGCATGTGTGAGTGTGTCTGTGTGTTCAGTGCGTGAGTTGTGTGTGTGTCTGTGTGTTCAGTGCGTGAGTGTGTGTGAGAGAGAGAGAGAGAGAGTGTGTGTGTGAGAGAGTGTGTGCGTGAGTGTGTATGTGTTCAGTGCGTGTGAGAGTGTGTGTGTGAGTGTGTGTGTTAGTGTGTTCAGTGCATGTGTGTGAGTGTGTCTGTGTGTGTTCAGTGCGTGAGTGTGTAGTACATGCGAGTGTGTGTGAGTGTGTGTGTGAGAGAGAGTGTGTGTGAGTGTCTGTGTTCAGTGCGTGTGAGGGTGTGTGTGTGTGTGTGTGAGATCGTGTTCAGTGCGTGAGAGAGTGTGTGTGTTCAGTGCGTGTGTGTGTGAGTGAGTGTGTCTGTGTTCAGTGCGTGTGAGAGTGTGTGTATGTGTGTGTGTGTGTTCAGTGCGTGACAGTGTGTGTGCACCTCGTATCCGGGCAGGGTTCTCACAGACTGCACCACTGCGAGAGCTGCGAGGTGCTGCAGGAACGGGAGTCTCTGTCCGAGCCGCGAGTTCAGAGGAATCTGCAGGTGGAGAGTGAACATGGCGGAGCCCAGCGGACTCAACCACGCGTTCCCTCCGCGGCCTGAACACACACACACACACACACACACACCATTAATGAATGAGAGGCTCGTTTACATGTTAAACCAGAGTTAACGCGGCTGTCTGAGAGCTGATGGAAACCTGCTGACCTTTGCCCTGAGTCTGACGCGCTGCTATGGCGATTAACCCCACTTCCTGTGGCGACTGTGACACCAACCTGCAGGAGGAAGAGAGGAAACACAGGCGCGTCAGACGGCAGGAGACATACACTCTGATCACACACACCGTTACTGGGAAACATTCAGTCGTTTCACTGCATGTTCACTGGAGAACTCCACGCTTGCTGCACATTGACCTTTGACCCCTGTTCTATCCCCGCAGCCCTATCAAACAACACCCCCACTAAAGAAAACAGCCAGCCACTTGACCTACACACACACACACACACTCACGCTGGACGCGTCAATCTCACAGTAATTGCTGCAAAAACAGACAATTATTCTCAGAAGTTCAACAGTCACTTCCATGCCACTCGCTCTCAAACGCCAATCAAATCAGTTGCAGGAGCGTTCGCTGCATCTTGCCGTTCATCACATTTACTTCTGAACGTTTCAGTAGCGCGACCAGTGTTTCAGCAGCGCGACCAGTGTTTCAGCAGCGCGACCAGTGTTTCAGCAGCGCGACCAGTGTTTCAGCAGCGCGACCAGTGTTTCTCCAGCGCGACCAGTGTTTCAGCAGCGCGACCAGTGTTTCTCCAGCGCGACCAGTGTTTCAGCAGCGCGACCAGTGTTTCTCCAGCGCGACCAGTGTTTCTCCAGCGCGACCAGTGTTTCTCCAGCGCGACCAGTGTTTCTCCAGCGCGACCAGTGTTTCAGCAGCGCGACCAGTGTTTCTCCAGCGCGACCAGTGTTTCAGCAGCGCGACCAGTGTTTCTCCAGCGCGACCAGTGTTTCTCCAGCGCGACCAGTGTTTCTCCAGCGCGACCAGTGTTTCAGCAGCGCGACCAGTGTTTCTCCAGCGGGACCAGTGTTTCTCCAGCGGGACCAGTGTTTCTCCAGAGCGACCAGTGTTTCTCCAGCGGGACCAGTGTTTCTCCAGAGCGACCAGTGTTTCAGCAGCGGGACCAGTGTTTCTCCAGCGCGACCAGTGTTTCTCCAGAGCGACCAGTGTTTCAGCAGCGGGACCAGTGTTTCTCCAGCGCGACCAGTGTTTCTCCAGCGCGACCAGTGTTTCTCCAGCGCGGCCAGTGTTTCTCCAGCGCGGCCAGTGTTTCTCCAGCGCGACCAGTGTTTCTCCAGAGCGACCAGTGTTTCTCCAGCGCGGCCAGTGTTTCTCCAGCGCGACCAGTGTTTCTCCAGCGCGACAAGTGTTTCTCCAGCGGGACGAGCAGCGCGACCAGTGTTTCTCCAGCGGGACGAGTGTTTCAGCAGCGCGACCATTGTTTCTCCAGCGGGACGAGTGTTTCTCCAGCGGGACGAGTGTTTCTCCAGCGGGACGAGTGTTTCTCCAGCGTTACAGGATCTGGAATCTGGGATCCGTGTGCCATTTAGAGAAAATACATTTACAGAGGAGCTTAAGCTCACAACTTCAATCTACTGAGCCGCTCAAAGCCGAGACAAACAGAGAGCACATTCAGATGCAAAGAGACGGCTCTGTAATCCATCTATTCAAGCGCAGCACTGCATCATGGGACGCTGCTATCAGAGCTCACAGTGAAGCGCTACAGCAGAAACAGTGTTCCAGTGTCGATTGCTCATGTGCTTGTACATCAGAACGCAACCACACATGCTAATTCACAGACGGAGGAATTTGTTTTCTCAAAGAGTTTTAATTGAAATAGACGTACTCGCAAGAATGAGAAAAAAAACAGCAAAAACAGAAAACCTGGTGGTCCGAGGCATCAAACGCTGACGTGTAGAACTACTAAAACAGAATGAATGTGCAAAACACTGCAGGAAAATGACTGCAGATCTCCATTCGGTGTTCCACTCAAACACACACACACACGCTGCAGTGAGATCATGACCTCGGCACGGCAGCGGCCGTTAGGCAGACGAGCGGTTAATTGAGAGCTTTGAGTGTGTGTCAGGAGCAGCTCAGACCCCCGCGAGCGGATCGTGACGCCGCTACCGCCCCGCACATCAACAGCAGCCGCATCTCTGATCCTTCAGCTGCACAAACCAGCCTTTAATAAGAACACCAGCCACTGACAGAGCAGAGAGATGACACAACCTGTGTGTGTGTGTGTGTGTGTGTGTGAGAGAGAGAGAGTGTGTTGTGAGAGAGAGTGTGTGTGTGTGAGAGAGTGTGTGTGTGTGTGTGAGAGAGTGAGAGTGTGTGTGTGTGTGTGTGTTTCCATTTAAGTGATTTTTTTGATAGAATGGAAAGGTATAAATCAGGTTTGTGTGGCTTGTATATTTTGGTCTCATCTATGTAGAATTCTTTACACAATGAAAGGTTTACGACCATAGACTGTAAGACTGCTTGCGCCTCCTCAAATGTTTTTAGCTCCAGCCGCCACTGCTAGAAACACCAAAGATCATTCGCCCAACGGCGCGAGAACTGTAAGCGTTCAGACCGAAGCGTCTGGTGACACACAAACGACAGCGCAGCTCTCAGAGCCGTCTCTCGCGCTCGTCTTTGTTCAGCAGAAATCAATCCCTCTCAGATTAACATGCAAAGAGGCATCAAATTAATTTCAGCAACACAAATATGAGATCAGCAGGATCACACACACACACACACACACACAGTAATGCTCTTAGCGGCTCAATGAGGCTCAGTTAATCTCATTGTGAAAGCCGCTCGTCTGCAGCTTTAGAGAAGAAAGTCTCAGTAACGCCTGAGAAGAAAAGACGCACCATTAGTAATTAACACACAAACAATGAGCAGATCTCACGACTCGCTGCAGAGAAACAAACATGATTAAAGAAGATCCACACATTCACACGACCCACCGCAGAGAATCTGCACACACACTCTGTCTCACATCAGCTGAGAATCTGCACACACACTCGGTGTCTCACATCAGCTGAGAATCTGCACACACACTCTGTCTCACATCAGCTGAGAATCTGCACACACACTCTGTGTCTCACATCAGCTGAGAATCTGCACACACACTCTGTGTCTCACATCAGCTGAGAATCTGCACACACACTCGGTGTCTCACATCAGCTGAGAATCTGCACACACACACTCTGTGTCTCACATCAGCTGAGAATCTGCACACACACACTCTGTGTCTCACATCAGCTGAGAATCTGCACACACACACTCTGTGTCATATCAGCGGTTCTGTTTATGACTGTGAGGATCTGTCCTGAATGAACTCGGCTGACCAGTGAGTGAACGGACTGATGACCAGAACAGACGGACACAGCGCAGGCCTTTGAGTGTGTGTGTGTGTGTGTGTGATGAACCAAAGGGTGAGTTATCTAGAGACCAGACTCACACACTCACAGTACTGGGTTTAATGTGTGAATTCTGCTTGTTTTCTCGATCAACCTTATCAAATCAACAGAATGGTGTTGCACGTCCAGGCGTCGGAAACGAGACGACGCTGATCTGACCGACCGACTCTGACGTGCATCGAGTCCACGACGCTCCTCTCAGGCCAGAAACATGCGTCATAATTCACATATTTATGCACGTAATCTGAATACTGTTATTAGTGTGTTCACTGAACATTTCAATAAGAAAAAGTGCACTTCTAACACCAGATGATGCACTAAACTAAATCACAGAGGAGTGTAACGCTGGACTTCATGAACTCGTGCGCAGCTGGAACCTCACACACACACACACACACACACACACACACACACTACACAGTGTGTGATACGGACAGAACCGCATAAATATGACACAGCAGACATTAATGTGTGTCGCTAAAAGTGGATTTACAGCAATTAGCATAAGTATATTAGTATTGATCAGGCGGGGGCATAAATGTGGAGATCGATCAGGCTAATCTGTAAATGTGATTAATTGGGAAAATCCTGTTTCAGGAGGAGCTGCGGAATTACCATCTTCAAACAGAAACAGAGCTGATCAATCAGTTTCTGCTGTTAGTTCAACACACACTCAACGCGCACACACACACACACACACACACACTAACCCTACCCCTAAACCTGCCCATCACACACACACACACACACTCTCTCGCACACACACACGTTTGTTTTTGTGAATTGTGGGGACATTTCATAGGCTTAATGGTTTTTATACCATACAAACCGTATTTTCTATCCCCCTACACTACCCCTACCCCTAAACCTACCCATCACACACACACACACACTACTCCTACCCCTACCCATCACACACACACACACACACACACACACTACCCCTACCCATCACAGGAAACTGCACATTTTTACTTTCTCAAAATAAACTCATTCTGTATGATTTATAAGCCTTTTGATAAATGGGTCATGGGTAATGTCCTCATAAGTCACCCTCTCCTTGTAATACCTGTGTCATACCCATGTCATTATACAAGTTTGTGTCCTGATATGTCACAAAAACACGCGCACACACACACACACACACACACACACACATACTCTCAACGCACAAACACACACACACACAGTAACCCTACCCCTAAACCTGCCCATCACACACACACTCTACGCACGCACACACACTCTCTCTCTCACACACACACACACACACACACACTAACCCTACCCCTAAACCTGCCCATCACACTACAGGCATTTTTACATTTTCAAACATTAACTCATTCTGTGTGATTTATAAGCTTGTTTCCTCATGGTGACTCAATCCCCATGAGTGTGTGTGTGTTCAGGGTGAAGTCCCCACCGGGATAGAGAAACATGAACACACACACACACACAGATCTTCATCTCGAGCTGCTGGCTTCAGATTAAACCCGTGGTGTCGCTGAAACTCGATCTCCAGCGCTCGTGAGCCGCTCCGCTCACACACACACACACACACACTCACACCGCTCCTCAACACTCGCCACAGACGCACACTTCTCTTCCAGCGCCGAGCTCCAGATGTACGAGACGGAGAGCGACGAGCATCTGCTTGCGATTGAGGTAATTGCTGCGGGTCAATTGGACTAATTGGAGTTCATGCACTAACCGATGCTTCGGCTGTTGGGCCGCGGCTCCGTCGGCCCTCGTGACACAGAGTCGGTGTTTTCACAGGAAGTGCCGTTTAATTCCACACGGTGTCAGTTTGGGTTTCGGATTCACTGTTAAAACAAACACTGATTGCTACACGACAGGACGACCTCAGTGTGTGTGTGTTAATTACGCTCCGCGGAGAGAAAGACATCCGAGCGCTCGGAAAACAGCGTCTCCTCCAGCAGTCGGTGCTCCGATCCTCCACAAATGACAAAAGCAGGAAAATAAAGGAAATAAATCATCATGTGATGTTTTGTGGTTATGACTAAAGAACGGATTGAAACGGTCATCCGGCAGCTGGACTTACAGACGAGAATCAGTGCCGAGTCACACACACACACACGGTCCGGTCCTCAACGCAACCATGTGATCATTCAGCCTGTAAAGCTTCAGTCTCATATCTGATGCATGTATTTCTGAGGCCTGTGAAGGCTGAACATGACCTGATGACCCCGTCACACACGATCTCCTGCCGTCCTTCTGTCTGATTGAGTTTCAGTGTGACGGCACAAACGTCCTTCAGCTCGAGCTTCAGTCTTTCTGCGGTCAGATCTGACCTGATTTATCAACTAAACGCAACAATAACTTTGATATTGTTAGTAATATTTCATATGGCCTGAAGCAGCTTTACTTGATTATCATCATTTATTATAAAATCATGAGTATCAAATATGATCATCAGCTTTTGAGGAAGGGTTATTAGTTCATCTGTCAATCATCTTTGCATTATGTGTTTTAAAACTACAGATCATAAAACTAAGCATTTAAATATCATCTTACTAAGACACATTATTGGCAGATATTGATATTTATATGCATATGTCAGTATCTGCTGTACTGTTCTAAAGATCTCATTGATTTACATCACAAGCATCAGAATCTCATATAAATATCATCATCTGAGTAAACGGAGCCATTTCTCCTCCATATTCTCTCAATATCAGACCATATGAGCCATAAAACATGAGCATTCAAATATGATACTCAACAAACACACATATGAAAACTTTATGATGGTATTCAGCACTCTTGGTCGTGTGATGTTGCTTAACTGTATCGTATGTTATAAATATAAAAACTTCGTAATTTAATTTTTTTTTACCGCAGTGTGTTACTGAGTTTCTTTGAGCGGGGCTCATTTGTTGTGATTTCTCCTCATGAGGCTGTGAAAGCCTCAACAGCACAACCTTGTTACCGTCAGTACATTATATATTATTATTATTATATTATTATTATCCACTATCGATCACCACTTACACTAATGAATGCAGAATTATTCTCACGTTTTGGTGATTCCCTAGTTATTTTTGTTATTGATGTTTTAATCAGGATATTGTCCGGTCGGGTGAGTAAAATTCTCTTTCACTCGCCCCTTCAAAAAATCCACTTTTAATATTAATAATAATAAAGGCTGTTCCTCAGAAGTGCAGAGATGTGGATATGAGGGCAAGCGCTGATGTTTGGCAGCTGTGAGGCTGGATCTGCGCTCGCCGTTGTGAGCTTCCTGTCCAACACGCCGCCCACTCAGGACTCTCATACTAGAATAATACCACTTAATCAGAGCGTAACAGGGGACATCTGGAAATTACTCTGATAATCAGGCCGGGGGAAATCAAACTGTAGATGTTTTTTTTCCACGGCCTCCCTTTGGTTACCTTACAGGCCTAATGACAACACTGTCACTACCAATCACCTCAGCCGCGCTCCGCCGTCCATTTGTCAAACGTTATGACAGCTCTAATGGCTTCCACCTGCTGGCGTCCACTGGCCGCGGCCCAGCGCGAGTCCAGCCGCACACAAAGGCTCTATTAGGCGTCTGACCGCTGTGAGCTCAGCTGAGTGCTAAACGAGCGGCGGTGGAGCAGGCGTGAGAGGAGCTTACGTACCTGTCCAGCAGGTCCATGGTGGAGGACGTGGTGTCGGTGTAGACGAGGGTCTGACCGAGCCGCTGCGTCCGCAGGTGCCGTCCGTACGTCTGCAGGCTGAAGTGCTCGGAGAAGCTCTCGGGCGGCTCGGTGTGGAACACCCGCTCACCGTCGGCCAGATCGGGCGGCTCGTCTCCGGCCCACAGCACCTTCAGGACGCCCACCGCCGTCCGCAGAACGCCAGACCCGTCCGTCTGCTGCCGCAACCATCGCAGGAAACGGCCCTTCTGCTCCTGCGGGAGACAGACACACACACACACACACACATTAAAAATGTATATAAAAACTAAAGTGACATCTGAGCTAGTGTTGGGCGATATGCTCCATTTTCATATCGTCAGCCTGTGAGATCGGCAATACACGACACTATCGTGGGGGCGGGGCTTACTTATTTGCTTATTTCTTTACTCATTAATTTGCTTATTTAATTGCTTAGTTTTATATATGAGAATCTTTTTCTATTTTGTGAGCAAAGGGTTAGTGTTTATTAATAAATCAGTCCAGGTAGTGAGGCAAACACAGCCCAATCATGTGTGTATCTGACTCAGAGTATTCCAGCTGTTGTGTCTGGTGTGATGTTAAATCAAACATTTAAAACGTAAGAGGATTTCAACATGTCAGCGGGAAATTAACGGACACATATTATCCTCTCATGCCGTTACAAATGCAGCGTTTTGACTTCAGCACGAGATGAGAACACATTTCAAGAGTCGGCGTTTCACCGGGAGCAGCTCGCTCTGTCTGGATGTGCTTAAGGACGCTTTATATATCCTATCGCATACGCGCACGTCAGTAAGCCCAAAGAATGCAGGTTAATGTGTTTACATGCCGGGAGAGATCGGGGTAAGGGTTAGCTGAGTGGTTGAGAACGCATGTAACGCTCACGGATTCCTTTAAAGTGAAACTAAACTGTCCGAGCTTTTGTCACTGCATTGACGGCGCACGCTCTCATGACGACGATGAATCCATCTCAACAAAAGCTGATAATGGTAGGCCTATATCAACTATATTAATTTACTTGCTTAATATTTTTCTTGTGGACCATAGCCTACATTAATGACAGTGGAAAAATGAGAAGCTCCTTTTGATTTTCACAGATGACTGATGTGTTCAGACCTAAGACTGGTATTAGGCCTATATCATTTCAGTGATATTATTATTATTATTATTATTATGATTAATTTGCAATTGTATTGTTTTTAGTGTTATTAGTGTCATTAAATGTTTTGGTAATGTGCTATGGAAAGAACATTATGCCGTTTTCATCTTAAACTACAGCTGTAATGATGCGTCTCTTTTATAACAAGCTCTTGACAGTTTGTGAATAGATTACCTTACAATTTAATTTTGATGTGGGATGTAGTTTTTAAAAACATTTTCATTGAGTCCTCATCCTCATACGCGCGTCTGTGATGTCACACTTGTAGGCTAATGTGGTGATTTCGTTATGAAATTAGGGAAGGCAAATTAATTGTAGGTCCTAATATTAATTTAATAATAATAATAATGATAATATTAGCCTTAAAATAATAATAATAATAAAAATAATAATAATAATATAATACATTAATGGCAAAACGAGCCAATTATCGTCTTGATAGTATCGTCATCATTGATATCTCTGGCTATCGTCTATCGGCACAACCTTAATCTGAGCTGATCAGGACAGACATGACGACTCCATCATCAGCTGAAGGGAGAGAGAGACGCTAATCAACCGGAGCGGCCCGCCGGCGCGTCTCCCATCAGCCCCGCACACAATACAGCGTTTCTGGGGAGCCCAGCAGACCCACATCAGGACACACACATCCGCACAACAGACGCCACACGGCAGCGCGACTGAGGCATTGTGGGAAACAAACTTCACAATCACAGAACGGTTCAGTTCCCAGCAACACGGCATCAGACCACATGACTGACGGCATCTAGAACACTGAGCAGACCATGAACCGATCAAACACACACCGCCTTCACCTGAAAATGCATCACACACACACACACACAGACACACACACACACACAGAGAGAGAGAGAGTAGTGGCCAAAAGTGATGTCCAGCCAAGGAAAATTGACATCTTCACTCTTTATTCAAATATTATTAAAGATTTTCTAATCATATTGTGTAGTCGTGCTTTGAGTCGATTGTTTTATTTGTGATAATAATGCAATGAAACATGACAAATTATGCAACAATTTTTGTCCAGACTGTCATACAAAGAAATTATGAACACATGCAAGAGAGAACCAACCAAATATTAATAACTGATTATGTTGTAGTCAATGTTTGCTTTTTGTTTTTCTATGCATTGTTTTTAAAATCAAACCTGTAGCTGTAGTTTGCCTTTTTTGCCAAATAATTTTGTCATGTTCTTCCCTCATATTTAAAATATTTAAAACATATGTAATATTTTGTTGGTTTAATCAAACTTGTTAAAAACAAATATTCCCTCCAAACATCACTTTTGGCCACTACAGTTTATATGAATAGGATGCACAGTCTTTTCTCATGAAGTCCCAGAGTAAGACTGACACCTAGTGGTCAGAACTCTGCAGTGCAGGATCTACGGTCCTCCGGCACAGTTCTGCTCTCACAGCTCGACTCTGAACTGAACTGAAAGTGTCCGTTTACACTATCTGTGATTTCTGAAATCAACACTAATTAGAAATGGTTTGACAACACATTCAGAACCCTTGGAAGACAAAAACAGTCCAATCACTTCTGGGAACATTGAGACACTAAATGATGAAATAACTAGTCATTCAGAATGGAGATGTCGTAAACTAGTTCTTCTAGAATCAGCTGTTAAAGACACTGGATGAACTATCCAATCTATTCAGATCCTCAACCGCAGAAACGGACAATTTCCTCATGCTTTGTTGACCTCAGAAAGACTTTGGATCGAATGACTAAAATCTCTAAAAGATTAGAGAAGCAGCAGCTCATCTGACAGAAAACATGAGCGACGCTGAACTAACCTGAAGAACATCAGAAGTAGGGCTGCAACTAATGATTATTTTGATAATAGATTAGTTGGCCGATTATTTTTCGATTGATCGATTAATCAGATAAAAGGCCCATTGTTTTATTTTATTGACACAACACAGTATTCCCCATCCTGCCCAACGCTGTCCTTCAAACACACGTGTCAGCGGAGGGCTATAAACATACATACTGAATATATCTACCATTACATAAATTAACCATTGTTTTACAATGAACAAAACAAACAAATATAATAACAATAAATAAATAAATAAACAAATAAATAAATAAATAAATAAAAGGGCTATTGTAGTTATTCCATGGTAACCACAAAAAAAAAAACAGTTTTGCTTCAATCCATAGTTTATTTGTGTGGTTATACAAATGGTAATCAATACACCAAAAAACATGGTTTTACTATCTAATAGGACCATGGTAAATTTTCGTAAGTGTATGTTTGTGCTATACATGATGTGCAAAAGTTACTAAGCAAAAGCAGTTTAAATCCCTACATTACAATGATGTTAAAGAAAAACAAAAAAACAAACTGTGTTACCAGATTAGAGGAATGTTCTGCAAACACACACACACACACACACACACACACACACACACACAGAGTAACCTGTTACTGTTATTTCTTTATCCTGTAAATGGGCCATAAGAAACGTCGTGCATGTATATTCAATGACACGCTGTTCTCCCTTTACAGTTCCTACTCTCATAAAATACATGAATTACATGTTGACTTTTAAACCTAAATTTAGCGTCCAACAGCAGATATTTCAGCTAAATGAATGTTTTTGCGTCTCCCTCTCGACTGCATTCTGTCTGTTTGACGCACATGCCCGCGCCGCCGCTCGTTCAGTGAAGTTTGAAGCTTAACACAGACCGCCAGGATGCGCTTTCATGCGAAATGGAAATACTCGTGTGAATTAGTAACATTTACAGATGAGGATATGACCACTGTTCTCTATATAGATCAGGATACGACCACTGTTCTCTATATAGATCAGGGTACGACCCGACCACTGTTCTCTATATACACTCACCTAAAGGGTTATTAGGAACACCATACTAATACTGTGTTTGACCCCCTTTCGCCTTCAGAACTGCCTTAATTCTACGTGGCATTGATTCAACAAGGTGCTGAAAGCATTCTTTAGAAATGTTGGCCCATATTGATAGGATAGCATCTTGCAGTTGATGGAGATTTGTGGGATGCACATCCAGGGCACGAAGCTCCCGTTCCACCACATCCCAAAGATGCTCTATTGGGTTGAGGATCTGGTGACTGTGGGGGCCATTTTAGTACAGTGAACTCATTGTCATGTTCAAGAAACCAATTTGAAATGATTGGAGCTTTGTGACATGGTGCATTATCCTGCTGGAAGTAGCCATCAGAGGATGGGTACATGGTGGTCATAAAGGGATGGACATGGTCAGAAACAATGCTCAGGTAGGCCGTGGCATTTAAACGATGCCCAATTGGCACTAAGGGGCCTAAAGTGTGCCAAGAAAACATCCCCCACACCATTACACCACCACCACCAGCCTGCACAGTGGTAACAAGGCATGATGGATCCATGTTCTCATTCTGTTTACACCAAATTCTGACTCTACCATCTGAATGTCTCAACAGAAATCGAGACTCATCAGACCAGGCAACATTTTTCCAGTCTTCAACTGTCCAATTTTGGTGAGCTCGTGCAAATTGTAGCCTCTTTTTCCTATTTGTAGTGGAGATGAGTGGTACCCGGTGGGGTCTTCTGCTGTTGTAGCCCATCCGCCTCAAGGTTGTGCGTGTTGTGGCTTCACAAATGCTTTGCTGCATACCTCGGTTGTAACGAGTGGTTATTTCAGTCAAAGTTGCTCTTCTATCAGCTTGAATCAGTCGGCCCATTCTCCTCTGACCTCTAGCATCAACAAGGCATTTTGGCCCACAGGACTGCCGCATACTGGATGTTTTTCCCTTTTCACACCATTCTTTGTAAACTCTAGAAATGGTTGTGCGTGAAAATCCCAGTAACTGAGCAGATTGTGAAATACTCAGACCGGCCCGTCTGGCACCAACAACCATGCCACGCTCAAAATTGCTTAAATCACCTTTCTTTCCCATTCTGACATTCAGTTTGGAGTTCAGGAGATTGTCTTGACCAGGACCACACCCCTAAATGCATTGAAGCAACTGCCATGTGATTGGTTGATTAGATAATTGCATTAATGAGAAATTGAACAGGTGTTCCTAATAATCCTTTAGGTGAGTGTAGATCAGGATACGACCCGACCACTGTTCTCTGTATAGATCAGGATACGACCCGACCACTGTTCTCTGTATAGATCAGGATACGACCCGACCACTGTTCTCTGTATAGATCAGGATACGACCTGTAAAATGCGCTGAGGACGCACACATATCTGTCAAAGCTCATGACAGGGTGTGTTAAACAGTAATGCATTTGCTTGAAGCTTAAAATAAATCCTCATGTTTTGGGCTCTTGGATCATGTGCCTTTCCTGCAGCAGCTGCTCTGGTTCCGCCACTATTTCTAGATGCATTTTGTCCATAGAAATGTTATTCAGTGTAATTTGAGCGACTGGTGGAAGCTTACCGTGCACAGAGGGCAGACCCGACTAATCGATAATGAGAATTGTTGTTGATGATTTTCATTATCGATTATTATTGATTTTATTGACTAGTTGTTGCAGCCCTAATCAGAAGAGCCGAGAGCATGAAACTCATGTGATGCGGAAGAGCTTCATCAGGGCCGGACTACAAGACATTTTTTTATGATCCCTCAGTTTTTAAATGATAAACCTCTTACAGAGTGTAAAATTATGAGCACAACTGTATTAAATCTTTTTCCCCAATACATCCAGAGCTGCAGAGACGAGTTTATAATGGTAAATGCTGATCAGGGTCTCTGCGGCAGGACGGGGTCAGACGCGTCACATCTGGCGTTCTCATGTATGTAAATGTGTGTCGAACGTTTGCACTTCAGGTCTGGAGGGACGATCAAAAGCCTGATTTACTTTCCTCAAAGCAGTTCAGTGCGAATCCCTCCAATCACCGTCAGCAGCCAAGAAACCTTCAGACTTCATGATCCGATCGCGACGAACAGTCACACAAGAAGTGCTGAGGGTCTGTGGCTGTGTTTCCATCTAAAGTTGAGAATTTAACTTGAGCACTAAAGCGGAATATGGGATAAAACATCTGTGAATAAAGCAGCATTTCCATCCCACGTGTTCAAGAGAACAAAATCATCACTTCCTGTGAAACTGGTGCAAATATCAGCAATAAACAAAGTTTCTGCAGTCAGGCTCTTTTCCCTCCATCATAAATGTGTCGTCTCAGAGCGTCAGGCGAAACACACACACACACACACACACACACACACATCATAAATGAGTGTCGTCTCAGAGCGTCAGGCGAAACACACACACACACACACACACACACACACACACATCATAAATGAGTGTCGTCTCAGAGCGTCAGGCGAAACACACACACACACACACACACACACACACACACACATCATAAATGAGTGTCGTCTCAGAGCGTCAGGCGAAACACACACACACACATCATAAATGAGTGTCGTCTCAGAGCGTCAGGCGAAACACACACACACACACACACACACACACACACACATCATAAATGAGTGTCGTCTCAGAGCGTCAGGCGAAACACACACACACACACACACACGCACACACACATCATAAATGAGTGTCGTCTCAGAGCGTCAGGCGAAACACACACACACACACACACACACACACACACACATCATAAATGAGTGTCGTCTCAGAGCGTCAGGCGAAACACACACACACACGCACACACACATCATAAATGAGTGTCGTCTCAGAGCGTCAGGCGAAACACACACACACACACACACACACACACACACACACATCATAAATGAGTGTCGTCTCAGAGCGTCAGGCGAAACACACACACACACACACACACACACACACACATCATAAATGAGTGTCGTCTCAGAGCGTCAGGCGAAACACACACACACACACACACACACACACACACATCATAAATGAGTGTCGTCTCAGAGCGTCAGGCGAAACACACACACACACACACACACACATCATAAATGAGTGTCGTCTCAGAGCGTCAGGCGAAACACACACACACACATCATAAATGAGTGTCGTCTCAGAGCGTCAGGCGAAACACACACACACACACACACACACACACACACATCATAAATGAGTGTCGTCTCAGAGCGTCAGGCGAAACACACACACACACACATCATAAATGAGTGTCGTCTCAGAGCGTCAGGCGAAACACACACACACACACACACACACACACACATCATAAATGTGTGTAGTCTCAGAGTGTCAGGTGAAACACACACACACACACACACATATCATAAATGAGTGTCGTCTCAGAGCGTCAGGTGAAACACACACACACACACACATCATAAATGAGTGTCGTCTCAGAGCATCAGGTGAAACACACACACACACACATCATAAATGTGTGTAGTCTCAGAGCGTCAGGTGAAACACACACACACACACACACACATCATAAATGACGCAGCGACCCCCTCCCCGTTTGTCACGACTTTATTCATCAATCTCTTCTCGTCTGTGCCCGTCTCTGTTGACAGTGTAAACAGTGCAGTGCTTCCAGAACGCCGGCTCACCATTGGCCAACGCTGATCACGTGAGCACCACGACGCATGCGCACGAGTCGTTCTGCCGTAGAACTCGGAAGCGCTCAACAGCATAAGAGACCGACACAGACGAGAAGAAATTGTTGAATAAAGTCGTTATTTTTGTTTGTTTTTGCGCACTAAATTATTCTCGTCTCTTCATAACATTAAGGCTGAACCGCTGGAGTCACATGGGCTATTTTAACGATGTCTTTACTTCCTTTCTGGAGCTTGAAAGTGTTCATTACATTGCTGTCTATGGAGGGGTCAGAGAGCTCTCGGATTTCATCAGAAATATCTTCATTTGTGTCTGAAGATGAACGAAGGTCTGACGGGTTTGAACGACATGAGGGAGAGGAATTAATGACAGAAGTTACACTTTTGGGTGAACTATCACTTTAAGCACATATGTTTTTTTATGCACGTTTTTATGCAAAATTCGCATAAAAATAGGTGGATGGGAAGATAGCTAGTGTTTGTTGCAGTGCTGTTACTGACAGTTAGCATCACTGATGGTGTTTATTACTGAAGCGGTTTGAAACAGGAATAAAGCGGCGCTCACCGGGTGTGTGGAGAGCAGGAAGATCGGGCCGTGTGGCGGCACCGCGCTCAGCTCACAGCTCAGACCCAGAGACGTCAAGATCTCCGTCAGAACCTCGTAGCGTCGAGCGTTGCTCATCTTCAGCTCAGAGAAGCCGGCGGAGCCGTGAGCGTCATGGGCGTCCGGAGCCGTTTCCAAACGCACCTGAACACAAGAGAGGCACTCTGACACACAATCCAGTCATCAACATGGGATCGACTACAACACAGAATGTCATGGACGCTCGTCTGCGTCTCACTATATGAACACGACGAGCATCTCCAGACCTGCTCCGACAGTCACTTCAGCATTTCACCACTTCATCTGAGACAACTATCAGCAGATACACACACACACACACACTCTCACACACTCTCTCTCTCACACACCATTATAAAAGATGAGTTTAACTGGAAGAAACTGTGACAGAAATATATTACTATGATAAGTATGTATAAGGAATGATGACATTTTTTCTTCTGTTTTCATATTAACAGTAAACCTCTGATGAAATAATTGTTTAACTTTGTTTTATGTCTTCATTTGATTACCACCATTTTTGATAATTAATCTGTGTTAAACACATAAATGCAGACAAATTAAAATGCTTAACACAATTTTTGAAAAAATAAAATATTTCATATGGCCCTAATATTGTAAAAAATAAAAGTAATAAATTAAGTTGATAAAGAAGTCTTATGAATTCAATTGATTAGACATGCTTTTCGATTACTTGCGTGTCATTTAACAATTAAACCTGATTTCAGAAAAATTAAAAGATAAAAATAAATAAATAAAATTAAAAAAGTGAACCCAGAACAGAACGGTTACCTGACACAGAACAGCCTCTCCGCTGTCGGCTCCGTGAGTCACGCGTACGATGGCCATTTCCCGCTCGTCCTGCGCGCCGATCTCGCCCCACAGCTCCACCTCAGCGCCGCCTCCGCCTCCGCTCCGCTCGTACACGCGTCCGCTGGACACCACGCTCAGCTGCAGCTCTGCACTGTTCGCCGCCGTGAAGCTCAGTCTGCAGATCCGGTCTTTCTGCTGGTCTCGGGGCCGCAGGGCGAGTCCGGCGGGACACAGCGTGGACGACAGGCCCAACACCTTGCCGCCCTGGCTCAGGTAGGACAGGAAGCGCAGCTGCAGCTGCGGCGTGAGCGTCTGGTCGGTGGCGAGCACCAGCAGCAGCGTGTTCTCCGGCCAGGGCTCGCTCAGCGCCGTCTGCGGCCGCAGTGGGTAGATGGTGTAGCGCTCCGTGTCCACGCACTCGGCCAGGAGCGAGCGGATCCTCTGGTACTGCAGCTCGCAGCCGCCCGTGAACACCAGCACGTTGGGCGGCTTCCCGCTGCCGATCAGCCTCACGCTCTCCTCGGCGGTGTCCGCGCTGGCGTAGTCGTCCGGGAGGTCCGGGATGTTCTCCGCGGAGGCGAACTTGACAGACAGGATGGTGCTGTTCTCCAGCTCCAGACACTCGTGGCAGCTGGACAGGTGTAGGTGGTGTCCGTCCATGTGTTCAGACGGGAGCTCCGGCTCCTCCAGACGCAGGCTGCTCTTTCTGGACCGCGCCGGCTTCGTCGGCTCGCTCAGACGTTTGGCCTCCGCCGGCTGCTTCTCCAACAGCTCCTTGAGCGCAGATTCTCTGAGAGACACGGCTAGGAGAGCGGAAGAAAACACAGCGTCAGTGAATCCGTACACCTGCGTAATGACGGCGCTTGCTGTGATGAAACTCACACACTATCTTTTCAGGTATGAGCCCATTTTCCATATGCAGACGATTTTCCATAAAAGCCACTCCGAGCCGGCTGAAGTTCTCCAGACTGGCCTCGGCCACGGCCCGGTACGGCTGCCCTGGACTGTACGCCAACGGGAGACAGTAATCGGACCAGTTCAGCACCTGAACCACAGACACACACACACGCGCAAGTATGGATTCAACACATTCAGGTTTTGTTCTCGTCTGATAGTGTCAGTGCAGTCAAATCAAGAATATATTACTGAATATGAAGCGTCTAAAGCCCAAGGCAACGGTGGCGAGGAACACAAGCTCCATCAGGTGACAAACAGAGAAGCCAGGCTCAGCTCTCTGGCCAAATGAACCAAAACGATAATAGTAACCTTTAGAAAATGATGTGATGTGTAGCCAAGTATGGTGTGTCCCATACTCAGAATTAGTGTGTGTGAGAATTCCACCCATCCAAGTGCACACTAGAGCTGCACGATTCTCTGGTGTAAAATGGATCGCAATTCTCCCACAATTCTGAAGAAGAAAAAAAATCAGACAACTAAACAAAAAAAACATGCAAACTAGAGGTTCTGACAAAACGGCCATTGCTTTAGTCTATTTAAAAGATATATTAAATTGAAGGAAATAAATTATTTGAATGGGATCAATGTCTCACTCGTCAAGACTTCGTTATTGGATGAATCAGCGTTTGTGAATAAATCTTTTAAATGAACGATTCAATGACAAACACTTTTTTAAAGTACAGGCTGCACATCACTGAAAACACTAACACTGTGTGGAATAAGTGGAAATTGGTTATTTTTGCGCTTTTCTGAGCAATTTCATTCAACATCACGGCGTGTGAGGTAGAAGCGTGCCTTCGGAGTGTGTGATTGGCTGTGGGCAGGATTCTACATCAGCCGGTCCTCTGCATTATTCATGAGTATGAGCTCTTAACCCAATCACTGCGCGGTATTACGCATGAGATCACACTACAGCGGAGAATTACGCGCGGCGCGCATGAGAGCGGTTTCTGCGCGGAACGCCACGATGAGTTTAACAACGCTCACCACGTGGATCATACGGATCAGATACAGACCGGAGCGAGCGCGCTTCAAGTTTTTTATGAACATATTTCATATCCTCTAGTGCTCTAAACATGGACCAGCTCCGTGTGTGCGCACATATTTAATCACGTCTTCTTCAAATGAAATATATGTGCAAATAAGGACTGGTACAGCCGTACGTCTGATCACGGCCGCGATGACACGATGGGTAATTGACGCAGAAGACACTGATGTAGACCGGCAATTCACAGAATGGGCAAAAGTAACGGTCTTTACTCTTTCTGTGCTAAACTGACGTGTGTGGTTTGTTCAGAGACTGTAGTGCTCTTAAATTTACTGAAAATATTATTAGACATTTTAAATGTTCTCCCTCGTTTTGGCAGTTTTTGTTATAGGGTTATATTTTTAAAATGCATCAAGGTGCCCTCAACTCTGTTTTCTCTCACATTTTAATATTCATGTGTCTGTATAATGAGTGTGTGGCAGGTCTGTGTGACATTGGTTGTTGTCTCCGCTCTTCCCTCCTTTACACGCCCATTTCTAGAGACTTCGCAACGCTGAGGTGTGAAGGAGCAGCTAAAACAGGGGTTTCATGACACTTTAAACACTCCTGCCGTGACGATAAGCAATACAATACAAACAAGTGTCAAAATACTTTTTTAAAGGATGATTTACTCTTATTTTGATCAATACCATGTTTATACTTTCATCCATTATTTAAATGTTTGTAACACATAAATAACGAATATCTGCTTCATACTGTGCTCTCTCCGGATCAGCGGCAGCACGACACAGATTTGAATGTTGAACTTTCAAAGGTTAATCAAAGTCTGTTTTAAACAGTTTCACATCACAAGCGGCAGCGGAGCGTGAGCAGCTCGTGTTTTGTCACTGCCTATATCAATAAATGAGTGCATTTGCATCGGAAGCGTGACGGCCGACCCTCTCACGGTGCGTGTCCAGCAAGTGTGCCACACGAGTCCTGAAAAGTGAAGCCTCCGCGTCTCGATCGCCCCCTGGTGGCTGGTCCCAGTATAGCTCATAAACCCCACCCTCTCCACGTGTTCTAATGGGACACGAGACAAACTAAACAAATTACACTTCAAATACATTTTTTCCAAAGATGTTTTCTGTTATTTTAGGCAGTTTTTAATCACGCTGATGTTAGTTCAAGTGTTCGTTCTTTAAATAAGTTTGGTTTTAGTTAGTTATTTGATGCTATAAAAACGGGGGTGTGGCATTATGATTGACAGCTTCGAGCGCAGTCCTCATTGAGGCACCAACGGACTTTTTCGGGAACTTCAGGAGGAGATTAGAGCTTTAACTTTAATTTCTACTTTTCCATAACTGTTTATTTCACAAATAGTTCAGGGGCGTGTGATTGATTAGGCAGGGGTGGGGGCGGGCCCTTGATATCGCGGCTCTTTATAGACTCGAGACCCAAGATGTCAGCGCCATACTGGGACACTGGCGTCTTCACTTACTGCCAATGGAAGAGAGTAAATGTGCGTCGTCCATCTTTTTTTAGTCTATGGTGTCCTCTGGCGTGGAGCAGAGCGAGCGTTTTCAGTTTGTTCCTATGGAAGTCGAGCTTTACCCGTCACTCACTCACGTGTTCGCGCTCCGCTCACGCTTGCGATGTGAAACAGGCATAAAAGACAGCAGAACCACGGTCATTTAGGAGTAAGATCGCCTGGGTGTTTGAATCGAGATCTTTTAACGACTAATCATGCAGCTCTAGTGCACACACACACACAGCAGTGAGTACTGAACACACACACACCCAGAGCAGTAGAAGTGCCTTTGACCTTCTTTAATGTTTAAGATTGAGACTCAACTCTTCATCTGGACGCACTACATCCGTCATGGTGTCATATGCTGCGTCCCAGTCCGCACACTATCCATCCTAAATAGTATTCGAAAACAGAATTAGTATGTCCCAAATCGTAGTATGTTGAAAAGAGTATTCCAAAGATACCCGGATGGTCTACTATTTCCGGTCAGAATTCAAAGTGCAGATCGACGCAACGCTAACGGCTGATATTACCCACAAACCATTGCAAGTTGGACGAGGATTCGTTTAGAACTACAAACGCGGATAAAAAGTGTTAAAAAACTACAAACATGACGGATGTGTGAGTCCGACGGTTAAGTAGAGAAAGAGGTTTAGATAAAGGGGCTTGAGTGATTGTCAGTATTTAACCTGACGAAAAGATATTTATTCAATGTTATCCACATTATTTTTCACCTGCAGCAGCATTGAGAACTTTTGTAATGATACGTTTGGCAGATCACTGTGCGACTACATTTCTCTCTGATACGGTAGGAAATGAAATTAAATGTGGAGGATTTGAACGGTGACGATGATTGACAGGGCAGTTTAAACGGTGACGGGATGCATGTAACTAAGCAAAAGCGCTGTCCGTTAAAGATGACGAAGTAGTACCCAAAGCTTGCATACTCTTCTGCTACACACTCAAAAGTATGTACTTTCACTTCACAAAAAGAGTACGTACTTTTAGGTCGTAGTATAAGTAGGCGAACTGGGATGCAGCAATTGTCTCATGACGGACAGCTGTCATTCACAACTCATCTCCCAAGGCATCATGGGATAGTGCAGTAAGCAGCAGGACTAGGACATGCATGTTTTATACTGTGACTGTGGCCTACTGTAGCTGAGGAAGATCTGAACCTACGGCCTTATCGGATCTGTGTGGAGACGCGGGAACTCTTAGTCTCGATGTGGCCTCGATGATGAAGGCCACGCTTTCTAGCCGCCGACCACCAGCCAGCGAAGAGCCCAACAGGGTCCACTTACTGAGGTCATCACATGCCTGCAGAACACACACGCAGGTGTCAGGGTTCATTCATTCTGAGATTTATAGCTGACATTGAAGGTTATTAAACTGACCTGATCTGAATAATGACAGCTTTACAGCTGAATTAGGGTTGGTCTCATATTTGATGAAGTTTGCATCATTAATTCTGTTATTTTTCTGTTTATGAATCTGTACTGTATAAAGGTGACTTCACTGATGTGTGTGTGTGTGTGTTGACCTGAGGCTCGGTGATGTACACGCCCTTGTTCCCGAGCTCCAGGAACAGCGCGCCGTCGTTCGGGCTCTGCGGGGATCTGACGCTCCGCTCGCGGACTCGCTCCGGCCTCAGCGCGCAGAAGGTGAAGCTCCTCCGGCCGCCGCTTAGCCTGTGTATCGCGCCGCGGATCACGGCCGTGTAATAGCGCTGGAACCGCAGCCACAGGTAGATGTAGCACAGCGTGATGAGCATTTTCAGCACATGGAGCCGCTGGAGACCGGGAGTCTCCGGCCCGCTGTCATCTTCCCGTCCCTGTTATCGAGCGCAGACTCCGCCTCTTCCCGTTCCGTCACACACCCCCAACACACGGCTCTATGATCACTCACACACGGCTCTATGATCACTCACTCACTCACTCACGAGCTCGTGTCGGTCGGATGTCTGTGAAAGGTTGTCAGTGTCACTCGTTACTAGTGATGGGGAGTCGACTCCAGAAGAGTCGATTCCTCGACTCTGAATAGCCCCAGAGTCGGGGTCGACTCCAGCACAGGAATCGACTCTCGGTGTCGACTCTGTTGCTGTGTCCGAAATCGCTCACTTGTTTACTGATTCTCTATTAAAGTGCATGGCAGTTGAGTGCACTATAAGCAAGGAGTGAATGAAATGAAGCGAGGAATTCAGACACTGACGTAATACACCGCGTCAGAGAGCTGTCGCAGAAACGTTGTCACACACATTTATTTGAGTGCTTACTTTAGAAATAGAAAACGGTCACAGCGACTTTAGTTTGTAATTATACATAGGCTTCCTCCATGCTAGCTTTAGTTTAATTGATGGTATATTAATGCAATAAATATAGATTTGGTTTTCCATGGTTAACCTTGTGTTCATAATCATTAAACTAACCATACCATAAATCATAAAAAAAAACTAAAGTGTACATTATTGGATGTATTTTAGTATCTTTAACTCACCTTTTAAGACAATGATCATGTGCGTGTAGCGCCATCACTCGACAACAGCTTTTTTCGTGACTTTGTAAAATTAGGTATCGGCGACAGCTATCAAACGTTGATAGCCACTCATCAAGTCATCGCTAAACTGAACTAATTTGGACGGTCACGCTAAAGTGTGCGGTTTTAATAAGGGGATTTTAAGACTTTGTGTTGGGGAAAATAATTTAAGTGTGTAACAACTGCAATTTTGTCTTATTTCTGACCCTGTTTTGATTTAAAGTAAATGGAGTCGATTCCATAGACTCCTACAGTGGGAGTCGGGAATCGGAGTCGACTCCAAAAAACCTGGACTCGAACACCCCTACTCGTTACTGTAAACCACGCCAGAGCGCTCCTGGAGCACGGCGGTGTCACGTGACGCCTGTTACTTTAATCAGCGCTGGTTAAAATGCACCAATGAACGCGCAGGATCGGCTGTCGGAAGCGGACCTGGAGGAAGACATGCGTTGGTCATTGAACACTGAAATATGCTTTCTTGGATTACAAAACAGTAAATATGTTATGTATCTTAGTTTAATTGATTAAAATGACAAAAATAATAATTTACATGCAGAGATTTTGTAGAACGAGTCGCTGTTTTTAAATCATAAATGAATGAGACACATTATCAGTGATCAAACACAAACCATTAAAAGGATAGTTCTCCCAAAATTATAATTTACTCAAAACCTACGACTCACTTTCTTCTGTGGAGCACAAAGGCCTTCTGAAGAATGTTCAACGGTTCCTCAAACCCCAAATCACGGAGATATGATCAAAATATCTTATTTTTCCTTCCACAGAAGTCATACAGGTTGATTTATGGGTGAACTATCGCTTTAAAGAAACAGCACTTAGTACGGGAAAGAAAAGAGGGATCGAGATTAAGCATCAAACACGAGTATTGTTTCTGAACTAAATTGCCGATTTAAATGTCACGATTCCCATGGATGTGAAGAACCGCAGTCGTGTTTATTTACTCCGATGACACTTGATGTTATCACATTTATGTTATTGATAACATTCTATATAATTTGTTATGAAGTGGCTCACCTCAGGAGAAATGCGCTGCTCGTGCCCGTCTCGAGTCCCTGTGCGCGCGCTGCGTGTCAGTTTAACGGCTTTTCCCGCGTTTCTCTTCAGGGAATGGCGCGCGAGTCATTCAAATATTAATGTAAATTAATCATCAATGCTGATAAAATAAAAACCTTACTGCTATTTTTTTTTTTAAGTCAAATAATCGCACTTAACCCATATGGAAAATACAGAATAAAAGATCGGTTTCATACTAGGACATGGGCCATTATAAAACTTACAAAATAAACAGGCATGTAACAATCTTGTTATTTCTCATGTCAAAAAAACAAAACAAAAATATAGTTGTTTTCTTGTTTATAGAAAAACAAACAGTAAAAGTACAGCGCAAACCATGCCAATGCATTCCCAGGGAATGAACTGTAAAAATCAAATAAATCAAATGTAAAAAATCAAATGTAATGAGTGGCTTTGACTAAAACTGTCTGCAAAATGCATAAATGTACAGGTGCGCATTTGTTTGCATACTGGTGTCCAAGAATATACTAGTTTACCATCCTAACCTTCAGTGACTAACGCTTTATAGAGCAGAGGATTGTTCTGGAAGGGTTTGTCATTCAGGACCGTCACAAACTCTCAGACGCTGAAGATCTGCTGGAAGGAGCTTCACATGTCCTCAACACTTTCATACTTCTATAAAAGAACAGGAAAGAGAGCTAAAAACCTTTGATTTAATTGGCCATCTCAATCATTCTGACACTGCTGTGGTGGACCAGCCTAAAAATCTAACTTTAATGATCACATACGGGGGTTTACGGTCGCTCTGTCCCAATGGTTTCCAATCCTGCTGCTGTCCCATATCAAACACACCTGATAAACGCTAGTGAAGACCTGAAATGTGTGTCAGATCAGAGACCCACGATCAGGATCAGGAACCAGTTCTAATCTAACGTGGCTTTACTGCAGTGTTTAGGTGAAGTTTGACTGTAAGCCCATCTGAAGAGCAAACGTTTGGCCTCCATGCGTGTGATCGGTGACACACACCTCCAGATCAAGAGGAACAGTGTGTGTGGATTTCCACAGGTCGCAGAAGGAAAAACTGACAAAACAGCCCATTCAGACAACGAAGAACTTGAGATGAAGAAATGAGAGAAGACGGGTACAAGTTAAGCAACTTTGTTTTTTTATAATCATACATAAGACCGCTTGAATATAGTACAAAGGGTTTGTCCATTACTGCCCCTCAGTGACACGTTTAATTTACACAGAAAGTCCTGATCTTACAACCTGTGGATAAAGATCCCAAATATCCGTCTGTCGTTCTGTTTACATCATCATCATCATCATCACCACCATCACCACATGTCCTGGAACCAAACGAGGAGTGAGAATGCGAACCGGACGGGAAGCCGAGGGGAAAGTCGGACCAGGGAGAGAGAGATTTCAAATCATAAAGTGTGACCTGAAACGCTGTTGATGTTTGTCTCACACGCGCACGCACACACACACACGCACACGCACACGCACACACACACGCACACACACACACACACCCCGACTTTCAAATGGACCCATTTATTGAAGCGTGTGCCATAAGAACACAACTAAACGGAAAATTAGTTCCTCTACTACGTATACTAGGTCACCGCTGGAGTATACGACATGTGAACCGCCGCCCGCTGCCACATCCACACACACGATACCCTGTCTAGAATATTAAAGTATGAAGATCTACTCTCCGTCCCGTTTCAACCCTAGAGTTTTGCATTTGTACTAGCGTCGTCGTCGTCGTCATTGTCAACTACTTTGGCCTGGAAGCACTGATACCCATTGACTACCATAGAGAACTTCCACTGCATGTTACCAAGTTGACTTAAATGTACTCAAAATACCATTAGGAAAAAAGTAGTGAGTTCTAAACTTCCTTTATTAAAAAAATATAAATATGTACATAAATTCTATTTCAGCTATTAAAATGGGGTCACAAAGTAAACACCTGAAGCCTGTTTCTCGGACTCCCTCCGTATGCCGTGACCGCAGGAACCCTAAAGAACCGTGCATCCGCTCACAACCGCCACACCCGCGCCGACGGACGGACCGAGAGCGAGCGCGCCGCCAGCCCACCCGTCTCCCTCCCGCTCTCTGCCGGATTGCTTGAGCTGCGAGAGAGCGCCGCCGTGAGAAGATCTCCGACTGTCCAGCTGCTCTGGGACCAGCCGAGCAGCTCGCCGCGTCCACCGCCCCGTGAGAGCCAAACCAACAGAAAACACTGACGGGAAACGTCTGGTAAGAGGAAATGAAGAGAAAGAAAAACAGAGCGACAGAATTTCCTAAGCGATGGCGTCCAGGATTGGGCTCTCTGCAATGTGCCGCCACATCAAACATCATCACTTCCAGTTCTGACAGTCCTTTACTGACATGACAAGACACACACCTTCGCTTCAAAGTGCAGAACTGCTACATTATTGGTTACAGACATCTATGTTCTATAAAAAAAACGCCTTTGGTACAATAAATTATCAAAAGGGAGAAACAAAAGTGGTGTAAAATTCACAGCATAATCGTGAAGCCAAATCAAAGAAGCAGGAGGGTTAAAGAAAAACACACATGCTGCGCAAATCAGAGCCGATGGGATAAAGCGGGAGGGGACACGGCAGTCCTGCGGCACGGACGCCCGACGGTGGATCTCTGGGTAAGAAAGGCCTCAAATCACCATTCTGTTCTCGTGTGTGTGTCGTGAATGAAGGGTGTTCGCACGCCGCCAAAAATACATGAAAGCTTTTGTCACTTGAAGAAGAAGAAACGTCCGGCTCGTTCATCTTCGTTCAGTCCGTAACGATAAGGCCATATTAAAGAAGCACTGCCCGCGGCCACCGCTCATTGCACTCTGGGAAAGCTCTGCTCGAAGCACACGATTGCACGACATGAAGAAGAAAAGATGCAAACGCAAGGGGCCAGACGTGACGCTCGCGATCTCGCCGTCTCCCGCACGCGTGTGAACGAGCATCCGAAGCCATCTGAGAACTGGAGAGCGGAGAGAACCGAAGCAAACGCCTGGCTCCGGCCCGGCTCCAGCAGCGTTAATCTCCGCGCGTGCGTCCTCAGGCTAGTCAGGAGCTGGCCACGGAGCTCTGCTGCACGCACACGCCTGCCATGGGCGACTCCTCGCGCTCCAGGCCCGGTCGCAGGCCCATGTGAGTCTCGGCTATGTAGTGGCCCGGCCCAGAGTTCGAGGGGTGGCCCGGCACGCCCGTCTCCTGCCGCGGGTTGGAGAAGGCACCCAGTCCCAAAGTCATGCTGCCGTTGTGGCCGAAGCCCAGTCCGTGCGGCAGCGGGCGGCTCTGGTAGGCGTAGTGATGGTTCCCCGTGGAGGACGAGGACGTGGATGAGGACGAGGCGGAGGAAGACAGGGAGGTCATGGACAGGTGGCCGTGCGTCACCTCCATTGAGTCCTGCGTGGAGGCGCTGTGAGAGGGCGAGTAGAGGCGGGGGCGGGGCCGGGCGGGGCCCTGGCCGTGCTGCGGTGGGTGGTGATGGTGGTGGTGGTGATGGTGGTGGTGGGACGCGTGAGGGTGCAGAGCCTTGGGCTGGTGGGGCGGCACGTGGAAGGTGGTCTCTTGGACGGGGTGGGTCTCTCCCGCCGCCTGCTGAAGCCCGTCTCCTCCCACCCAACCCAGCGCCGGAGCGAAGGCCTGTCTCGCCTGAGGAAGAACAGACGGAGATGATGAGGATGATGAAATGCACATTTAGCCGAGTTGCAAGCGAAGCTGAATTCATTACGTCTGTTTAACTGAACACATGGTGTTAACGAACCACATCACATGTACTATATTATATCTGTACATCACTTGGACACTCCTCTCTGACTGATAACGGAACACCTGTAACATTGAAACAAGCATTTTCTGCTTTAAAACATGTGCATTGAAAAGCAGTTTAAGCTAAAGGTTCTAATCAGGTTTATTTTTTTACAGAGTCAGAGTGAACTGCGCCGCTAATGCGATCACATGAGCAGCAGCCCAGAGCCTGTCCTCAGAACTCTTAAATATGGCACGAGTCGTGTTTTGAACGCCTGGCTGTGTAAATAATCGTGAAAATAAATTTTCCGTAAAATATCAATATTATTATTATTTTCTTATTAAATAGTGGTTATATTTATTTTTAAATACTCTATTGCAATGATAATATTTCTTATTTTGTTAAATATTCTTATTTAGCAATATTAATAATAATCATAATAATTATTATTAGTCTCATTAATTTTTAAGCACAAAATGTTGGAGCAAATTGTGCTGCCCTACAAACAAGAACAACAAACCAGGTGTCTTATATTAAAATAAATAAATAAATAAATAAATAATTTAAATCGCAATTAGATTTGTTCCCCAAATCGTGCAGCCCTAATTTAAAGGTTTAGAAGTTGTCGTTAAAAATCTATTTTCCTACGGCGAAAAGTTTTTACTTCGGAAACCCGACTGTTGCTCTCCTGAGTGGCTCAAAGATTTGAGGTGATGAATCTTGCAGCTAGTTCTTCCTCAGAAGGGTCACTGGAGCCATCTGGACCTTAGAAACATTAACTTCCTGATATAAACCCGTGCACGCACTGACTACAGAAACTGTAGCTTGTCATTTTGGAACAATTGTGTGTGTGTAATGCTAATCCGCTAGCATGCGACTGCTGTGATTGTGTGTATGGATGTGGTTGGCACCTGTGGGCAGAGGTTGTGGCAGTCCATGCCCACCGCAGCACTGAAGTGTCCTCCGCTGTGCCGGTGCTGATGGGTCGGGTCGGAGCGGGCGCGACCGCTGGTGCTTGTTCCAGAAGAACCCCCTGCAAACACACAGCGTTTAGAGTCAGTGCCATCAGAACTCATGAGCTCAGGTGTGTGTGTGTGTGTGTGTGTGTGTGTGTGTGTGTGTGTGTGTGTGTGTGTGTGTGTGTGTGTGTGTGTGTGTGTGCCGGCTGCCGCCCTCTCTGACCTGAACTGGAGGAGGTGCTGGACGTGGTTCCGGACGACTGCGACTGTTCCAGCGCCGGACTCGTGGACACGCTGCTGCTGGTGTTCGTGCCCTCGTCGGCGGTTTTCTTGAAGAAGCTGTGCTGCAGCGCGTAATACGGCTGGATGCGTGTCTTGGGGTCGTAGTCCAGCATCCGCAGGATCAGGTCTTTGAACTTCAGGTAGTCAGCGACGGCGTGGCCCGACTCTCCGGCTCTCCGCCCGCCGGGGCCGCCCGCCTCCACGCCCAGAACACTGTGCAGCTTCCGGGAGCCTGCGGGTTTATACTGCGCATGGGAGAGACGAGAGGCGTCAAGATCATGAATCAAACAGAGCTGCTGGAGGGAAAAGGAATGGAAAAGAAGAGAGACTCGCACCCTTTTGCCATCTTTGGTCTTCTTTGCGCACCATGTGCTGTCGGACATCTTCTCAAAGAACTTCCTGGCTTTAGGTGCCTGCTCCAGAATGTGATTGGGAGGGACCCCCAAAACCTCCACGATTTTATTCATTTGGTCGACCTGCCATCAGAAAGTGCATCAAAAACCGTAAGACAACTACAGCACAGGAGTCACGGCCCAATGCTAACGACTTTTCAGATTTTTACAAAAAAGTTCTTGCTTTGGTTGTTTTTGACCAATGTAACCTTGATTTCTGAAGGCCTGTTCACACTAAGAACGGTAAATATATTAGCGTCCACACCAACCCACAGTATCCTTCTGTTTATTATAAGCGTGTCCTGCAGTTGTCTCATCTGTACAAATATTAGCACAAATAAATATAATAGAACAAAACGGTGCTTTTAGTTTTTCAGGTAGGTCTAACAGTGGTATTCAGATTACACTGTACCACTGCACAGAACTGTATAAATTACATACAGATTCATCGGCAACACTTTACAATAAGGTCCCATTAGTAACATTAAGAATGAGCAATACATTAGTTAGGGTATTTATTAATCTTTAATGTTAGTTATTAAAAATACTGTTCATTGTTTGTCCATGTTAGCTCAGGTCCGTTAAATCATATTAACAGATATGATTTTAATAATGTATTAATGAATGTTGTAATTAACATGAACGCTGCAGAAGTATTTATCATTGTTACATCAAGTTAACTTATGAAACCTTGTAATTAGGGAAGCTAACGATTAATCGACGATTCATTGTCTATAATAATTTAATCAAAGCGTATCGATGGTCGATTGAGCGAGGTCATCATTAGTGTGTAGTTTTGAGGTGCGTGCGGCAGACACACGAGGGAAAAATAAAGCGAGCGCGCCGTAGTTCTGCATTAAAAGTGTATTACTGTCTGAAGCCATGCAGTGGATTAGGTAGGCTAGCCGTTTATTTCAAAACATAATTAACCAAAAGTCCAAAAAAAAACCCAAACAAGTGATTTCACTGAACATAAGGACTATTAACCCCTTTAGGGTCAAGGATCGCCGACGGCCCCAGATTAGTGAAATCATCACACTCTTACTTCATCTGGACAAACTGAGTGTCATTAGAAAGATTAAAGACTCCAGCTTCGATATTTGACCACTGTTTATGATAAAAATAGGTTGCTGTGACATTAATTTCTTAATTTATGTCAGGAGTGCAAAATAATCGATCTGTAATGAACAATATTTTGAATGGAATATCAACAAGAATAAAAAGCCAGTCACGTCTTCTCCGTTTTATTTCCGTTCACATACATGCACTAAACCGCATCCGTTCGGGCTCTTAGTCAAAAAATGGGCATATTTAGACAAATATAGATTTATCATCACATGTTTGCAAAATATTTTGTCAGAATACAGAATAACATTTCTATTCATTTCTCACTGAATTATGCGATCTGAAGAGCTGAACGACATTCAGAGCGAGCTCGGTCTGATTCTTCCTGCTGCACGTCACTTATGATCTCAGAGCTCTCTCGTTCGCTGTACAGCTGTCAATCATCTTACGTGACCATAATCCTGCCCCACGCTGTTCCGTACACTTCCTCATTCTCATCTCTCCGTTGTAAACATTGCCAACACGTTTATACACGTGAAGCAAGAAGCTAATAAACGCACGATTACGATGGCATATGGTTTGTGTGTGAATTTCTTCTGATTTGGTGTATTTTCATATGAATAAAGAATGTTTCCAGTATACATGCTAAGCAGGTGTAGTGATTAGCTCCATATAAAATGCGAAATATAACATTTTAACATCATATGACTGAAATCCACATAAGATCGCGATCGGAAGTAAATACAAACACTCGCGGGGTGTTTAAAGTGAGTTGAGTTAAAGTATAATATTAATCTTTTATATTGTGTTATGTAGCTTGATGCTAATCGTGGCTCAAATGCACCTGTCAAGCCAGGAGCTATATTCTATTTCACGATCTATTTCACATAAGGTACCAAGCACATGCCTTTTTGTTTGCAAGAAAGACTTCAGATAATAGGTTTTAATGTAAAGTGGGATGAATGTGGGGTTGATGGGCAATCCAGAAAGCTAGAATAGGCTATAATGGCTGAATACAAACAAAAGAATTACTATAAAAGAATAATGAGGATTCATGACAGACGTGTGAAAGGTTCATTGAGTGAAAACAATAGAGTATGAATTGAGCAGTTAGAAGACTGCAGGTATGTGTTTTTACAGGCCAATAACGTAACGATTAGCATCTATCAGCGTTCTCTTAAAACTCACATGACATGGCCTTACAATATGCTTCATAAAATGCATAGTTTTAGAGATATCATCCTCAGATTTGAAATGAAGCATGACCACACTTGTGGCTTCACTTTAGTTGTGGTTATAAGTTGTTATACTACATTCACAATATTTTTTATTTTTGTTTTTATGTTTGAGCTTATATATCTCCATTAAAAGTACATAGAATAAAACAACAGTGATAATATCCTGGTGGATGAGTGATGATCTTCAGCGGTGCGCTCCTTTTCTACAGCGCACGGTAATAAAGACCTGTCAATCTGAGCGATCAGACCAATCCAAGGTGTAAAACAGTGTCCGATTGGTCTCTACACATCGTTAATTTAAACAACGATCGATTATGGGAATTTATGTAAATTGACATCCCTACTTGTTATGATTTTAAACCAGTGTTCCCTATTAACCCTTATTAAGCTACTAAAGTAATTCAGTCAAGAGTGACAGACATCAGCTGGTTTATTAGGCTGCCGTCACTTTAAGACAATGCACAGATCTAACATACTGACACACACGCCATTTCACACATCATTTTGTGAGTATGTGAGAGAAGTCAGTGCAGATCAGATCTCACCTCGTTGGCGCCGCTGAACAGAGGCTCTCCGGTGTGCATCTCCACCAGGATGCAGCCCAGAGACCACATGTCGATGGCCAGATCGTACGGCATTCCCAGCAGGACCTCAGGGGAGCGGTAGAAGCGGCTCTGGATGTACTGGTATATCTGAGGACACATGCAGCCACGTTACTGAATGTGCTTTGGAGGCGCAGTCAAACACAAATGCTCCACAAATCAACATGCTTTCAGACTGAAACGTCAAATCCCGAACCCACTGAGGAAAATGATGGACAGATAGCGTGTCATTGAGTCTCACCCGCTGTCCCAGCTGACAGGAGCTTCCGAAATCCACGATCTTGATGGCGGATCTCTTGGGGTTGCAGAGCAGGATGTTCTCGGGTTTGAGGTCACAGTGGATGATGCTCAGCTCGGGCGTGGCCAGGAAGAGCAGCGCGGTGCACAGCTGCTGAGCGAACTTGCGCGTCAGGTTCAGCGACACACCGCGGAAATTTGTGTTCCTCAGCAGGTCGTACAGGTTATAGGACAGCATCTCGAAGACCAGACACAAGTGGTTCCGGAACATGAAATGGCGTTTCAGATGAACTAGAGGAGAAAGAAAAACAGGCCATGATGACGTTAACGGCACAGTTTTCAGACCGATGTCACAGGAACGAAGGCCGAATGTTTGTGTGACGCCTGTTTCACACATACTCCGTTTGCAGTGCGTATGCGGTGCGTGTGTTTTCCGTACCCATGTTAACCGGTTAGAGCGTTCACACTGCACGCGGATGCGGTCCGGCAGCGTTCCAGGAGCGGCGCGTCTGCAGCACCGCGGCGATCGTTTACACACAGAGGCTATTTTTTGCTGTGCTGCACGCGCTGAATTAAAGCGACAGCGCATTGTTCGCATTAAAATAAACATGTATTGCGAAAATCTAGTAATTTCACCACAGATGCATATCATTTAAAGTCTACTCTGTTTCAAAGTCAACACATGGCTTTTTTCCTCGGGTAAAGCAAGGAAAACGACACCGTACCTGGCATTTAGGTAAAAAGGAGGCATAAATGGAGAGCACTCGTCCTTTCTTGGAAGTGGAAAAACAAATCTTTATGACTTGCAGGATTTCTTGTAAAAAAAGATTTAAAAACGAAAGAAAACACGAGAGTCGGCTGTTTTTGTCTAGCCTATTGTAAGTTTTAATTTAAAATGTTTGTGATTTTAGGCTATAACCTATGTTTAAATGTTCTGCCACTTGCATGAGCAAGTAATATATACCTAAATCTAAAGTAGGCTACTAGGCTATATAAATATGATATATAAGTAATGAATTGAATAAAACGTTGTTTAAATGTAGTGCGTTTTTAAACGTGACAGCTATGAAAGAGTGTAGGCTATACAAAGAGAATTGCAATGCTGACAAGCCATGTTCAGTAACAACTTTTGGATTAGAAATAAAAAAATAATGAATAAATGCCGTGTTTGTGGTGTTCAGCCGCGGATCGGTTGCGCACTGGAAACGCAGCATATGTGAAAGCACAACAGCGTGCGCACCGCATACGCACTGCAGACGGAGTGTGTGTGAAACAGGCGTGAGTTTCTGCGCTGGAACGAGTTCCCAAACTCCACCTGATCAGCGGCACCATCAGTTCCTCTACTGCATTCATGAAAATCATCTCTAACCCTTCTTTCTAACTCTAACCAAGGACGATAACTGTAATGATTAACTCTACAGCTTTAATAATCGTTCTGATTCTATAAGAAGAGTCCACACCTCAACTATAACAAGATGTTGGAAGGATTTTTTCCAGCTGATGGACGATACAAACACTGACAGCCAATCAGAATCCATCCTGCTTTAAAGAGCTCCAGCATTTAAAGCGTCACATGACAAAACTGAAGTGCTTAGAACAAACAGAGCGATATCGTGCGCTGGTGTGACGCTGATATAGTTATCATCACTGTACTTATTCTTGGTGTAAACGGCCCTTTACACTCCTGGTTTACTCCTCAAAGACTAGTAATATGGCTTCTGTACAGTAAATTACTTCAGTTCTCTCTCATTTTGTTAAGTCCTTTTGTATAAAAGTGTCTGCTGAATGATTTGATGTAATGTAATGAACATAACAGAGGTCAGCCACTAGCACTAATATAAACGTATAAACGTAGAGTTGGATCAATACCTTCAGACAACGCCAGTCTCTGCTAGCGTACGAATACAAAACCAATACGTTCGGCAGCAAATAAACGCACAAAATGACATAAATCTGGGCTTGGTCCTGGCCAGACTCTAGTTTCATCCCTTCAAAACAAAGAAACTTGGGATGCACCGATATGAATATTTTGGCCGACACCGATATATTGGCCGATAAATCTAAATCCAAATTTTGATATACAAAAGGCTCCTCATGAAAAGCCATGTCCCAAACACTTCAGCATGAATCACACATATACAGTAGCCGAGTTTGAACCAGCGTAAGATTCATTCAGTTTTAAAATTAGTTTTACACACCCATGGCCAACTTTCTTTATAATAAAACAAATGGTAACACTTTATAATAGCGTTTCATTTTGTTAGCATCAGTTAACATGAGCCCACAACGAATGAACAATACTTCTACAGATCTATTGATCTTAGTTAATGTTAATCTCAACATTTAAGACGTTTTTAAGATCCAAAGTTGTGTGTTAACATTAGTCAATGCACTGTAAACTAACACGAACACACACGTTATTAACATTAACAAAGGTTATTGCTCTCTGTTAGTTCATGCTAACGCATTAACAAATGAGACCTTATTATAAAGTGTTACCAAAAAATCCTTTGCCTAACATATTATTGATGAAAATACGAGAACAACAAAAGTGCTAGTTATTCATAATAATGCAATGTTAAAACATTTTTAATACTACAGTAATAGTAAACATCTTTAATTTCACAGTTTGAAATGAAACTGAAGATGATCACCAGTACAATGACGCGCTGCCGGTTATTTACCTCAACGAAACGCATACTATATGAGATTAATCAGATATTTATACTACATAAACTTAATATTACGACTTATATCTTGACACGAATGCACAAAATGACACGAATGCACAAGTGAAGCTTGGACTAAGTTACATGCTAATCTGAATGTGTAACTGTTGTGGAAGTAGGGCTGCACGATAAATCGCAATTTACATGAAATCGCGCTTAACGCGATTTGGCTTATCGCGATTATGAAATTATGAAATTATGCAGTTGAGGTGAGAACAGCCCTGATGTTTCTGCAGGGTCTTGCCGTGTTTTGAGATGGTTGAGTTGATCTTCAACTTGCACAACCATTGGTGAAGATCTGCCGTAAAATTAACACACACTATATCAGTTTAGGAGTGCATACTAACTAACTAAAATTATGATTATGAAAAATCTTTTATGTGCAGTTTGTCAGTGCAGGACGGCTCTGTGATCAGCAGCAAATGCTACTTCATCTGAAATCACTGCGAGTTTGAGTCGCTTATAATGTGCATTTGAAAAAGGAACACGTCAAACATCTTTCCAAACATGAGAAGCATTTAGTCATGTTTAATCAAAGCGTTTCAATCTGTTTATTCAGCTCACCGATAGTATGATATTCATAGGGATTTCCAATGACGTGTGCTATCGTACTTCTGCGGCACATGTTTGGAGTACCCTGCACGAGAGCGCCCTCTGGCTCGCAGATGGAGCAGCATTTACTGATCACAGCCGTGCTGCACTGAGAAGCTGCGCATGCAATAATCACAGCCTTTGCCAAATCGCGTGCAGTTTTATTGCGATTTATCGTGCAGCCCTATGTGGAAGCGCTCTTCCCACAATGCACTGAAACACAACAACAAAGAATTCAGTGCTATATCACAGTAGTCTTCTCATTATAATGATAATATGGCAGACCCAGTAGTTATTAATGTTGTGCATGATGTTAGACCTGCGCGCGCTAAAGCTAAAGATGATCACCGGTACAATGAAGCGCTTTACTGCATCGTTAATTAACTCAAACTAACATCCTATATGAGATTAATCAGATATATATACACAAAATAATCATAATATTACAACTTCCAATGGCACAGAATGCTGTGAATGCACAAGCGAACTCCGTGGACGCGCTCTTCCCTCAACACTAAAACACGGGCGCTCAACGAACTCTCAGCATTGTTTACAGTCGTGTTCTCATTATAATGTTATAAAGCCTGTGTGACAGACTTGCGCGGACTGAACTGTATCTTCGTTTTTGAAGTGATTCCAATCATATCAAGCAATTCAAAACCATCATGGCGGACAGCATCTGAAGCGTCTCGGCTGAAGGAAATAATACATGACCTATCTGCTTTAATACATCGGCCTAATGTTCTTATCGGATCGATAACGATAACATTAAAAATGACCATTTATTTATATATACTGTGGCGATATCATGCATCCCTAAAAAAACTGCGACAAAACCCAAAAGCAATTCATCACTATGTAGTAATAATGATGGTTATGTGGTTATAATCATTTTAATAAACTGTTATTGATTACATATATTTCATATTTGATGATCTTTACAGTTATTGAACTGAATTGAATCAACACTGAACAATGAGACTGTTGTCTGTTTATTTTATCCGGTCGGGTCGATCAGACACAGAAGAAACATTCTGCGCAATTATTACAATGAAAAAACAGAAGCAAATGCCTTACACAGCCAGTAATCTGTATTTCTGAGCTATGAACCGAAGCGGTGTTAACTCCTGACCGTCAGCAAACGGCACCGCTCTCTGCCTGTGGAAGGGTCTCGTCTCGTCTCGTTCAGTACAGTTTCCAGAACTGACATTTACATGAATGTATCATGAATCTCTCATTGTGTTGGCAAGTCTAGTGTAAAAAGTCTGCCTGAACACAGACAGACAGGAATCAGACGATGCCACCCCTGGCCTTTATTTTTAAACATTCAGTTGACCAGCACGACGTCTGCCCTAAATAGAGCGATTCATTCCTCTCTAAACACTGTTTCATACACAGGACAACCACATGACAAAAGATATCGCACAGAATATGTCCTCACGTTTCACGCTGAACCAACACTCACACAGAAACGACTTTAGCAGACGAAATATTAGCGAGCAGAAGAAAACCAGAAAAAAATTTAATTAAATTCTGAAAAAATTTCAATGAATTTCCAGGACTTTCCCAGGCCTGATTTTTTCCGGGTTTTCTAAGCATGCCGTGAATATGGGCCACATTACCGATGTAGTACTTCATCTCGGTGTCGTGTTTGTTCATGAGCTCCAGCAGTCGGACTTCAATCTGAGCCTGATTCAGAAAAGCCTTTTTATTCTTGATGATCTTGATGGCGACCCACTCCTGCTCCACGCGATCGTACGCCTTCACCACCTGCCAGCAGAGGGAGACGAACACAAGCGTCACACACCAATCCACCGCACCAGAACACCGGATCCGTTTCCCCACTGACACACACTGACCTGACCGAACGAGCCTTTGCCTATTAAAGAATCGATCTCATATCGGTCCATCCACTTCTCGCCATTTTTAACAATGTAGTCAAAGTTGTCATCATCGTAGCCGTCGTTGTAAATCTTCCTCTCCTTTTTGTTGCTGGAGTCCTCGCCCTGACCCTGTTGGTGACGACGCTTCTTTTTTGCATAGTAAACCTGTAAGCAGAATGCATTTATTCAACAAAAAGGATCAGGATAATGTCTTTAAATTTGGTTCAACACAGTAATTTGAATGTCGCACCTCATTGATGTGTTTGTATGTTTTGATCAGTTCGATGGAGAGCTTTCTTAAGGGCGCAGTCGCTGGATCCCGAAAACACTGCGGCATCCGCCTCTGTAGCATCACCAAATCCGCAGTTACCTGCAACACAGAGCAGCGTGCGTGAGAGCGGCCCGACCGCGCGTATACGCTCCAGCGCTCGCTAGCAACGCGTACCTGGGAGGTGTTAGGTTGCGGGGCCTGCGAGCTGTACGGCAGCGCGGCGGCTGATTGGTCAGCGGCGCTCTGCGGGTGACCATCACTGAACGGCGGGTGAGAGTGGGGCGTCTGCGCATCCATCTGCACACCAGCCGAATGGAAAGAAAACGAGGGGGCCAGCCGAACAGAGGAGGGTTTGCATGCTGAGGTCTCTCCTCCTGAAACACACACACACACACACACACACACACACACACACACACACAGACAACTTCAGCAGAGACAGACAACAACCTTTTCTTGCTTTTACTTTGATATCACTGAAGAACAGGCTTCATTGTGTCAATGTACGCGCAGCAAACGCTCTGAGCCAAAGCCTGATCGGGTTACAGAACACCTGAAAAAGCTCAGACCAAAATGGCAGATTAGGGTGGTCGTGCTTTTGTCACAAGACGACACTCCGTCCTTCAAACACACAGAACGTGAATTGTACACACACGCAGGTCTAATCAGAGCTGATCGAGTGTGTGTTTATGACTCAGCATCAGGATCTCACACACACACACACACACACACACACACACAGAACTCTATCAAACTGTAAACAGCGAGCGCTCGAATAAGGCTTTCAAATGAGATGATTACAGTGACAGACCTGAAGCGTGACTGAACAAAACCAGCCAATGATCCCACACTACAGACGTCTAGACAACAGCAGAGGGTTTTAATGGAACAAATAACAGCACAATAAAGACTATATGTGAGCATTTGTGATGTTTGGAAATGTGACGGTCTGCAGCGAGCAGGAATTCTGCAGATCATTAAGTCGTCATTTATCAGCGTCTCTCACCAGCAAACACAATGCAGCACATTCACACTGGTAACCAGCGCTCTCAAGCCCAGCAACAGTGCTTCATTACCATAGCCTACCACCAGGAAGATGCCGCGCCATTGGCCAGCCGGCTAAAGCGGCAGCCAATCAGGAAAGGGTATGCAAATAACCCACTTTTGTTGCTAGGGCAAAGCTGCGAGGCTCTGTCCAATAGGAAAACGGGTAAGAGGCATGAAATTGAATTGCACTTTGACACATTTCCCAGCACAGTTTAACACAGTATTTGCTGACAGAAAAGCTCTCGGGTGAGGAACCCGGAATCAGTTTGTGTGAGCGAGGGAGCCGACCCTGGAGACAGACGCTGCCACCGGACCCTGCCTTTATTTTTAAACATCTATAGTTGACCAGCACTGGGCAGAGCGGTCCGTTCCTCTCTATAAACACTGAAAGAGGGACAGAGGCTGCACACGGTCCGAGTCAGAGCGTTCACACGATCATGATGAGAACACGTGTGTGTGTGTGTTAGGGTTAGGCTCACCTGTATGCATCGTCTTCTGACAA
>CM077190.1:35338268-35345768 GCA_039654105.1 Coreius guichenoti | reverse complement strand
ACACACTCACACACACACACACACTGACTCCCTCACACACTCACACACACACTGACTCCCTCACACACTCACACACACACACACACACACTGACTCCCTCACACACACACACACACACACACACACTGACTCCCTCACACACTCACACACACACACACACACACACACACACTGACTCCCTCACACACACACACACACACACACTGACTCCCTCACACACTCACACACACACACACACACACACACTGACTCACTCACACACTCACTCACACACACACACACTGACTCCCTCACACACACACACACACACACACTGACTCCCTCACACACTCACACACACACACTGACTCCCTCACACACTCACACACACACACACACACTGACTCCCTCACACACTCACTCACACACACTGACTCCCTCACACACTCACTCACACACACACACACACACTGACTCCCTCACACACTCACTCACACACACACACACACACTGACTCCCTCACACACTCACTCACACACACACACACACACACTGACTCCCTCACACACTCACACACACACACACACACACTGACTCCCTCACACACTCACACACACACACACACACACTGACTCCCTCACACACTCACACACACACACACACACACTGACTCCCTCACACACTCACACACACACACACACACACTGACTCCCTCACACACACTCACACACACACACACACACACTGACTCCCTCACACACACACACACACTGACTCCCTCACACACACACACACACACACACACACACACACACACACTGACTCCCTCACACACTCTCACACACACACACACACACACACACTGACTCCCTCACACACACACACACACACACACACACACACACACTGACTCCCTCACACACTCTCACACACACACACACACACACACTGACTCCCTCACACACACACACACACACACACACACACACACACACACACACACACACTGACTCCCTCACACACACACACACACACACACACACACACTGACTCCCTCACACACACACACACACACACACACACACACACTGACTCCCTCACACACACACACACACACACACACACACACACACACACACTGACTCCCTCACACACACACACACACACACACACACACACACACACTGACTCCCTCACACACTCACACACACACACACTGACTCCCTCACACACTCACACACACACTGACTCCCTCACACACTCACACACACACACACACACACACTGACTCCCTCACACACTCACACACACACTGACTCCCTCACACACTCACACACACACACACACACACTGACTCCCTCACACACTCACACACACACTGACTCCCTCACACACTCACACACACACACACACACACACTGACTCCCTCACACACTCACACACACACTGACTCCCTCACACACTCACACACACACACACACACACACACACTGACTCCCTCACACACTCACACACACACTGACTCCCTCACACACTCACACACACACACACACACACACTGACTCCCTCACACACTCACACACACACACACACTGACTCCCACACACACTCACACACACTCACACACACACACTGACTCCCTCACACACACACACACTGACTCCCTCACACACACACTGACTCCCTCACACACACACACACACACACACACACACACACACACACACACACACACACACTGACTCCCTCACACACACACACACACACACACACACACACACACACTGACTCCCTCACACACTCACACACACACACACTGACTCCCTCACACACTCACACACACACACACACACACACTGACTCCCTCACACACTCACACACACACTGACTCCCTCACACACTCACACACACACACACACTGACTCCCTCACACACTCACACACACACTGACTCCCTCACACACTCACACACACACACACACACACTGACTCCCTCACACACTCACACACACACTGACTCCCTCACACACTCACACACACACACACACACACTGACTCCCTCACACACTCACACACACACTGACTCCCTCACACACTCACACACACACACACACACACACACTGACTCCCTCACACACTCACACACACACTGACTCCCTCACACACTCACACACACACACACACACACACACTGACTCCCTCACACACTCACACACACACACACACTGACTCCCACACACACTCACACACACTCACACACACACACTGACTCCCTCACACACACACACACTGACTCCCTCACACACACACACACACACACTGACTCCCTCACACACACACACACACACACTGACTCTCTCACACACTCTCTCACACACACACTGACTCTCTCACTCACACACACACTCACAGAAGTGTTTTGTTCATGTTAACTAACGAACCCTTATTAAAGAGTTATTATGTGATGTCGTGTTTAATTCCATCAGATGTCAGAGCAGGAACAGATTCTGAAGATCAGACGGTGAATCTGCTGTAATTACACACGCGCCAGAGATAAACACACACTCGTGGTTAAGAATCCTTCGACAGGATATGATGTAGTTTTCAGGATGTGTTAGACACATCAGATGATCTGAATGACGACGCTCGTCTTTACAGCAGAATCTGAAGGAGTCTCATATTTGATGAAGGTTTTGCATCATTGATTGTGTTTATGACTGTGAAAGATCTGAAGCGTGTGATGATGTTCAGCCCATCCAGCTGGTGTCCAGCAACATGGAGGTGGTGAAACCAGGGAAGTTCCCCGCGGGAAGAACCGAGATCCCGTTTGAGTTTCCCCTGCAGGCCAAAGCCAACAAGGTCCTGTACGAGACGTACCACGGCGTGTTCGTCAACATACAGGTGAGCGGGCGCCACACACACGCGTGTTCCGCTGGCGTGATGCGGCTGGTGTGACGTGTTGTGCTTGTGTTCCAGTACACGCTCCGCTGCGACATGAGACGCCCGCTGCTCGCCAAAGACCTGAGCAAGAGCTGTGAATTCATGCTGCACTGCCAGGTCAGACACACACACGACGAGGTACAGTCCCATGACCGACAGAGTCAGTAACACCAGCGCGTGTGTGTGTGTTTCAGCCGCAGAAGGCCAAGCTCCAGCCGAATCCGGTGGACTTCACCATCACGCCGGAGACGCTGCAGAACGTCAGAGAGGTACGAGGATCTCGACGTCAAGCCTTCACCCTTTAAATATGATTCAGAATGTGTTAAGGGTCATGAACTGCATTTGTTTCCTGAGGCGTGGTTACATTAAAGTGGTCGTGATTTCTAAGTAAAAGGAAGGGGCGTGTCTTCTGTGTAAACGCCCACTGCTGTGATTGGCTAACATCTTTGCATTGAGTTTGTACTGTTACAGCCGCAGAGATCCGTGAGCAGTGTTGATTACAGCATCAGTCGTTTCCTGAGCCTGGTTTCAGTAAAAGCTGTTTTTGGACTAACGAGGAAGTTTTGAGTTCTGAAACTGAAGTTTTTATAGCACGAGATATCACACGTCAAAAGATCAAGGAACGTTTGATTTCTCAATTCATGACCCCTTTAAAGATTTCCTAATCATACTGTGTAGTCGTGATTGGAGTCGTTTGTTTTATTTGTGATAATAACTCAATGAAACATGACAAAGAGTGAGACATTAATTTTTGTCCAGACTGTCATACAAAGAAATTATGAACACATGCAAAAACAAGAGAGAACCAACCAAATATTAATAACTGATTGTGTTGTTTTTCTGTGCATTTTGTTTGTATAGTAAAATAAAGCCTGTAGCTGTAGTTTGCCTTTTTTGCCAAATAATTTTGTCATATAAATACCTTCACCAAGTTTAGTTTTTCTTCCCTCATATTTAACATTTTAAAAAGTATAAAATATTTTCCTCATATTTTGATGATTTAAATGTTAAAGATAGAAAAACATGCATAACAATTGCTGAAATGTATATTTATTTTACATACTTACTAAATTTGAAATAAAATAGTTATACTTTAAATTGCAGTGTCTAGATTCTGTAATCCTAATATAGTATTTTTTATAAATAAATAAATTGTTAAAAATATAAATAAATCTGAAACATCAAAGCCGAAATCTGACAGATCTCAGCCGGTGTGTGGGTTTGTGTTCTGCAGAGGACCTCGTTACCCAAGTTCCTGATCAAAGGTCACCTGGACGCCACCAGCTGCGCAGTCACACGACCTCTGACCGGCGAGCTGGTGGTGGAGAGGTCAGAGGTCGCCATCAAGAGCATCGAGCTGCAGCTGGTCCGTGTGGAGACCTGCGGTGAGAAACTGATCTGATGTCCATCCACAGTGACCGTACCTGTGTGTGTGTGTGTTCAGGCTGTGCAGATAGTGTTACATCACTGTGTTCAGTGTTACCTGTGTGTGTGTGTGTGTGTGTTCAGGCTGTGCAGATAGTGTTACATCACTGTGTTCAGTGTTACCTGTGTGTGTGTGTGTGTGTGTGTTCAGGCTGTGCAGATAGTGTTACATCACTGTGTTCAGTGTTACCTCTGTGTGTGTGTGTGTGTGTGTGTGTGTGTGTTCAGGCTGTGCAGATAGTGTTACATCAGTGTGTTCAGTGTTACCTCTGTGTGTGTGTGTGTGTGTGTGTTCAGGCTGTGCAGATAGTGTTACATCACTGTGTTCAGTGTTACCTCTGTGTGTGTGTGTGTGTGTGTGTGTGTGTGTTCAGGCTGTGCAGATAGTGTTACATCAGTGTGTTCAGTGTTACCTGTGTGTGTGTGTGTGTGTTCAGGCTGTGCAGATAGTGTTACATCACTGTGTTCAGTGTTACCTGTGTGTGTGTGTGTTCAGGCTGTGCAGATAGTGTTACATCACTGTGTTCAGTGTTACCTCTGTGTGTGTGTGTTCAGGCTGTGCAGATAGTGTTACATCACTGTGTTCAGTGTTACCTCTGTGTGTGTGTGTGTGTGTGTGTGTGTGTGTGTGTGTGTGTTCAGGCTGTGCAGATAGTGTTACATCACTGTGTTCAGTGTTACCTGTGTGTGTGTGTGTTCAGGCTGTGCAGATAGTGTTACATCACTGTGTTCAGTGTTACCTCTGTGTGTGTGTGTTCAGGCTGTGCAGATAGTGTTACATCACTGTGTTCAGTGTTACCTCTGTGTGTGTGTGTGTGTGTGTGTGTGTGTTCAGGCTGTGCAGATAGTGTTACATCAGTGTGTTCAGTGTTACCTGTGTGTGTGTGTTCAGGCTGTGCAGATAGTGTTACATCACTGTGTTCAGTGTTACCTCTGTGTGTGTGTGTGTGTGTGTGTGTGTGTTCAGGCTGTGCAGATAGTGTTACATCAGTGTGTTCAGTGTTACCTGTGTGTGTGTGTTCAGGCTGTGCAGATAGTGTTACATCACTGTGTTCAGTGTTACCTGTGTGTGTGTTCAGGCTGTGCAGATAGTGTTACATCACTGTGTTCAGTGTTACCTCTGTGTGTGTGTGTTCAGGCTGTGCAGATAGTGTTACATCACTGTGTTCAGTGTTACCTGTGTGTGTGTGTGTGTGTGTGTGTAGGCTGTGCAGATAGTGTTACATCACTGTGTTCAGTGTTACCTGTGTGTGTGTGTGTTCAGGCTGTGCAGATAGTGTTACATCACTGTGTTCAGTGTTACCTGTGTGTGTGTGTGTGTGTGTGTGTGTGTGTGTGTAGGCTGTGCAGATAGTGTTACATCACTGTGTTCAGTGTTACCTGTGTGTGTGTTCAGGCTGTGCAGATAGTGTTACATCACTGTGTTCAGTGTTACCTGTGTGTGTGTGTGTGTGTTCAGGCTGTGCAGAGGGATACGCTAGAGACGCCACAGAGATCCAGAACATCCAGATTGCTGAAGGAGACGTCTGTCACAGCCTGTCCATCCCCATATACATGGTGTTTCCTCGGCTCTTCACCTGCCCGACGCTCGAAACCACCAACTTTAAAGTCGGTAAGGATCTCTTTTTACAGCCGTGTTCAATACTGGATTTGTTTGTGGTAGCGTGTGTGTGTGTGTGTGTGTGTATATATTCCACAGTCCTTTATTGCATTTATAGATTTACTTTCTTCCCTTCTAGAATTCGAGGTGAACATTGTGATTGTTCTTCACGACGATCATTTGATAACAGAAAACTTCCCACTGAAGCTGGTCAGAGTTTGAGTCTGAGGCCTTTGGATCCGTCGCAAGAATCTTTTTTTAATTATGAATGGAAAAATTACTCCTCTCACAGTAAATTACATAAAGACTTTATGACCAATATGGACATTTGCTCCTGTAAAGTAAGCGTTTAATAAAGTCATCCGCTCACCTGAGATATTGATTCAGTGTCATTTGTGGATCTTTTAAACAAACTGATTTTAATGTTTTATTCTTTGGCATCATGTAATGCAGAGATTCCCCAGACGTTTGTGTCAGCCAAAGCTAAAATATTTAAGTTAGACCTGTCATGATCATGAATTTTGTGCTGATGATTGTCATACAAATAATTGCGATTAAAGACTTCTGTCACATTCATGGCACTTACAGAGTAAGCATAATGTTATGTTTAATTAAAAAAAAATAGGCCTATATGATCTACTTTATTGCTGTGTAAATATTTATTTAGAATATTTTAATTATAATATAATGCAGTCTGATTAAACCCACAAGTCTGGATTTCATATGAAGACCTTTGTGTGCTTTATAACTGTTTATATACACAGATCAGGCATAACATTATGAGCACCTTCCTAATATTGTGTTGGTCCCCCTTTTGCTGACCCGTCGAGGCATGGACTCCACTAGACCCCTGAAGGTGTGCTGTGGTATCTGGCACCAAGATGTTAGCAGCAGAACCTTTAAGTCCTGTAAGTTGCGAGGTGGAGCCTCCATGGATCGGACTTGTTTGTTCAGCACATCCCACAGATGCTCGATTGGATTGAGATCTGGGGAATTTGGAGGCCAAATCAACACCTCAAACTCGTTGTTGTGCTCCTCAAACCATTCCTGAACCATTTTTGCTTTGTGGCAGGAGCATTATCCTGCTGAAACCCACTGTTCCTTCCTTGGAGCACTTTTGATAGATACTGACCACTGCAGACCGGGAACACCCCACAAGAGCTGCAGTTTTGGAGATGCTCTGACCCAGTCGTCTAGCCATCACAATTTGGCCCTTGTCAAACTCCCTCAAATCCTTACGCTTGCCCATTTTTCCTGCTTCTAACACATCAACTTTGAGGACAAAATGTTCACTTGCTGCCTAATATATCCCACCCACTAACAGGAGCCGTGATGAAGAGATCATCAGTGTTATTCACTTCACCTGTCAGTGGTCATAATGTTATGCCTGATCGGGGTGTATATATATATATATATATATATATATATATTCAAAAGAGACATGTCATGCACTTGAAGGCATCGTATTTAGTTTTATATTGACTATTTATTTTAAAAATTATATAATTGTAATTATAAAATTATATATTCAGAATTAAAATAGTTCAAATGGAAGAA
>CM077190.1:35275768-35333268 GCA_039654105.1 Coreius guichenoti | reverse complement strand
ATGACGGTAGCATTGACGTTTGTTAGCGTCAGCTCTGTTGTCTGTGCGTGGCATGACGGTAGCACTGGCGTTTGTTAGCGTCAGCTCTGGTGTCTGTGCGTGGCATGACGGTAGCGTTGGCGTTTGTTAGCGTCAGCTCTGTTGTCTGTGTGTGGCATGACGGTAGCGTTGGCGTTTGTTAGCGTCAGCTCTGTTGTCTGTGCGTGGCATGACGGTAGCGTTGGCGTTTGTTAGCGTCAGCTCTGTTGTCTGTGCGTGGCATGACGGTAGCGTTGGCGTTTGTTAGCGTCAGCTCTGGTTTCTGTGCGTGGCATGACGGTAGCATTGGCGTTTGTTAGCGTCAGCTCTGTTGTCTGTGCGTGGCATGACGGTAGCATTGGAGTTTGTTAGCGTCAGCTCTGTTGTCTGTGCGTGGCATGACGGTAGCACTGGCGTTTGTTAACGTCAGCTCTGTTGTCTGTGCGTGGCATGACGGCAGCACTGGCGTTTGTTAGCGTCAGCTCTGTTGCCTGTGCGTGGCATGACGGCAGCATTGGCGTTTGTTAGCGTCAGCTCTGTTGTCTGTGCGTGGCATGACGGTAGCATTGGCGTTTGTTAGCGTCAGCTCTGTTGTCTGTGCGTGGCATGACGGCAGCACTGGCGTTTGTTAGTGTCAGCTCTGTTGCCTGTGCGTGGCATGACGGTAGCATTGGCGTTTGTTAGCGTCAGCTGTTGTCTGTGCGTGGCATGACAGTAGCACTGGGGTTTGTTTGCGTCAGCTCTGTTGTCTGTGCGTGGCATGACGGTAGCATTGGCGTTTGTTAGCGTCAGCTGTTGTCTGTGCGTGGCATGACGGTAGCATTGGCGTTTGTTAACGTCAGCTCTGTTGTCTGTGCGTGGCATGACGGTAGCACTGGCGTTTGTTAGCGTCAGCTGTTGTCTGTGCGTGGCATGACGGTAGCATTGGCGTTTGTTAGCGTCAGCTCTGTTGTCTGTGCGTGGCATGACGGTAGCACTGGCGTTTGTTAGCGTCAGCTCTTTTGTCTGTGCGTGGCATGACGGTAGCACTGGCGTTTGTTAGTGTCAGCTCTGTTGTCTGTGCGTGGCATGACGGTAGCACTGGCGTTTGTTAGCGTCAGCTCTGGTGTCTGTGCGTGGCATGACGGTAACGTTGGCGTTTGTTAGCGTCAGCTCTGGTGTCTGTGCGTGGCATGACGGTAGCGTTGGTGTCTGTGCGTGGCATGATGGTAGCGTTGGCGTTTGTTAGCGTCAGCTCTGTTGTCTGTGCGTGGCATGACGGTAACGTTGGCGTTTGTTAGCGTCAGCTCTGGTGTCTGTGCGTGGCATGACTGTAGCGTTGGCGTTTGTTAGCGTCAGCTCTGGTGTCTGTGCGTGGCATGACAGTAGCGTTGGCGTTTGTTAGCGTCAGCTCTGGTTTCTGTGCATGGCATGACGGTAGCGTTGGTGTCTGTGCGTGGCATGATGGTAGCGTTGGCGTTTGTTAGCGTCAGCTCTGTTGTCTGTGCGTGGCATGACGGTAACGTTGACGTTTGTTAGCGTCAGCTCTGGTGTCTGTGCGTGGCATGACGGTAGCATTGGCGTTTGTTAGCGTCAGCTCTGTTGTCTGTGCGTGGCATGACGGCAGCACTGGCGTTTGTTAGCGTCAGCTCTGTTGCCTGTGCGTGGCATGACGGTAGCATTGGCGTTTGTTAGCGTCAGCTGTTGTCTGTGCGTGGCATGACAGTAGCACTGGGGTTTGTTTGCGTCAGCTCTGTTGTCTGTGCGTGGCATGACGGTAGCATTGGCGTTTGTTAGCGTCAGCTGTTGTCTGTGCGTGGCATGACGGTAGCATTGGCGTTTGTTAGCGTCAGCTCTGTTGTCTGTGCGTGGCATGACGGTAGCACTGGCGTTTGTTAGCGTCAGCTGTTGTCTGTGCGTGGCATGACGGTAGCATTGGCGTTTGTTAGCGTCAGCTCTGTTGTCTGTGCGTGGCATGACGGTAGCACTGGCGTTTGTTAGCGTCAGCTGTTGTCTGTGCGTGGCATGACGGTAGCATTGGCGTTTGTTAGCGTCAGCTCTGTTGTCTGTGCGTGGCATGACGGCAGCACTGGCGTTTGTTAGCGTCAGCTCTGTTGCCTGTGCGTGGCATGACGGTAGCATTGGCGTTTGTTAGAGTCAGCTGTTGTCTGTGCGTGGCATGACAGTAGCACTGGGGTTTGTTTGCGTCAGCTCTGTTGTCTGTGCGTGGCATGACGGTAGCACTGGCGTTTGTTAGCGTCAGCTGTTGTCTGTGCGTAGCATGACGGTAGCATTGGCGTTTGTTAGCGTCAGCTCTGTTGTCTGTGCGTGGCATGACGGTAGCATTGGCGTTTGTTAGCGTCAGCTCTGTTGTCTGTGCGTGGCATGACGGTAGCACTGGCGTTTGTTAGCGTCAGCTCTGGTGTCTGTGCGTGGCATGACGGTAACGTTGGCGTTTGTTAGCGTCAGCTCTGGTGTCTGTGCGTGGCATGACGGTAGCGTTGGCGTTTGTTAGCGTCAGCTCTGTTGTCTGTGCGTGGCATGACGGTAACGTTGGCGTTTGTTAGCGTCAGCTCTGGTGTCTGTGCGTGGCATGACTGTAGCGTTGGCGTTTGTTAGCGTCAGCTCTGGTGTCTGTGCGTGGCATGACTGTAACGTTGGCGTTTGTTAGCGTCATCTCTGGTTTCTGTGCGTGGCATGACGGTAGCGTTGGCGTTTGTTAGCGTCAGCTCTGGTGTCTGTGCATGGCATGACGGTAGCGTTGCCGTTTGTTAGCGTCAGCTCTGTTGTCTGTGCGTGGCATGACGGTAGCACTGGCGTTTGTTAGCGTCAGCTGTTGTCTGTGCGTGGCATGACGGTAGCGTTGGCGTTTGTTAGCGTCAGCTCTGTTGCCTGTGCATGGCATGACGGTAGCATTGGCGTTTGTTAGCGTCAGCTGTTGTCTGTGCGTGGCATGACGGCAGCACTGGGGTTTGTTAGCGTCAGCTCTGGTTTCTGTGTGTGGCATGATGGTAGCGTTGGCGTTTGTTTGCGTCAGCTCTGTTGTCTGTGCGTGGCATGACGGTAGCACTGGCGTTTGTTAGCGTCAGCTGTTGTCTGTGCGTGGCATGACGGTAGCATTGGCGTTTGTTAGCGTCAGCTCTGTTGTCTGTGCGTGGCATGACGGTAGCACTGGCGTTTGTTAGCGTCAGCTGTTGTCTGTGCGTGGCATGACGGTAGCATTGGCGTTTGTTAGCGTCAGCTGTTGTCTGTGCGTGGCATGACGGTAGCATTGGCGTTTGTTAGCGTCAGCTCTGTTGTCTGTGCGTGGCATGACGGTAGCACTGGCGTTTGTTAGCGTCAGCTCTGGTGTCTGTGCGTGGCATGACGGTAACGTTGGCGTTTGTTAGCGTCAGCTCTGTTGTCTGTGCGTGGCATGACGGTAGCACTGGCGTTTGTTAGCGTCAGCTGTTGTCTGTGCGTGGCATGACGGTAGCATTGGCGTTTGTTAGCGTCAGCTCTGTTGTCTGTGCGTGGCATGACGGTAGCACTGGCGTTTGTTAGCGTCAGCTGTTGTCTGTGCGTGGCATGACGGTAGCATTGGCGTTTGTTAGCGTCAGCTGTTGTCTGTGCGTGGCATGACGGTAGCATTGGCGTTTGTTAGCGTCAGCTCTGTTGTCTGTGCGTGGCATGACGGTAGCACTGGCGTTTGTTAGCGTCAGCTCTGGTGTCTGTGCGTGGCATGACGGTAACGTTGGCGTTTGTTAGCGTCAGCTCTGGTGTCTGTGCGTGGCATGACTGTAGCGTTGGCGTTTGTTAGCGTCAGCTCTGGTGTCTGTGCGTGGCATGACTGTAGCGTTGGCGTTTGTTAGCGTCAGCTCTGGTTTCTGTGTGTGGCATGACGGTAGTGTTGGCGTTTGTTAGCATCAGCTCTGGAGCAGCACCTGTTGTAATGAGGGAACATCATGTTGAGCCGCTCCAGGATGCGCTCGTACACCGTCAGGTGCTGCGGGACCGAGGGCCGGCGGGTCACAGGCTCTTCAGGAAGCCTCTCAGCGGATTGTGGCGTGACCCGTCCAGTGGGCGTGGGGGTCCGGGCGGGCGGCAGTGAACCGTATGGGCCGTAGAAGTGTGAGCCAGACTGCTGAGGAATCGGAGGTGGAAGAAGCGCCTACAGGACACAAGAATGACCCATCAGTCCTGCGGTCTTCATATGGGAGCGATCTTGGCTTTCAGTAACAGATCAGCTCAATGAAAATCATCTGTGGCATAATGTTTATTATCAGAAAAAAATTCACGTGTTAAAGTTTACATTTTTCTACATTCAGAAATAAATGGAAAACAGCAGGGAGGAGATGTGGAGATGATGCGAGGAAGTGTTTCCCTCTAAGGAGAATCCAGGTGTTGTAAATGTCAAACTTATGAAGCACACGCATCCAATACATCAACACATACTTCTGATTGAAATATCTCATGTTATGATGCGGAAAACATGGGATGTGTGCACTTCTGTCCCGATCACACTGACAGCACACATGAACATTCACATAGAACCTGGATCATTCCTGCAGCAGAGCCTGAACACCACGATGATGACGATGAGGTCATGAGCTGAGCTCTTACCGGCAGTGCGGGCGCAGAGGGGACGCTGGGAATGAAGATATCAGGCAGTGAACACAGTCGAGCACCCTTCTTCACCTCGTCCATCTGTGCGTCAAACTCCATCTGAAACAAACCATTCAAACCAGTTTCACAGAAACACTGACGGAAAAAAGCTCCATATGACCAAAACATGCAGAATATTATTATATACTGATTAAAATAATGTCTACAGAAAGCCCTTGTGCTTTTGGTTGATTGTTGCTTCTATAAAAAAAACATCATTAAACAAACGTAAATGTCTCTCTGTCGACACTGTTCTGGATCTCACTATGAAACAAAGTCGACACCAACATTATATAATGTTTATGAAAGATATTAAAATACTGTTTAAAAAGCAGCCATGTTATATTAGAAACAGAAGGAAGTTCACCTGAGTCCTGTTGATTCGGTCCTCCGTGTCACACACGTGTCTCTTCCAGTCGTCTATGGCTGACCGCAGCGCAGCAGAGGGCAAACTGCAGCACAAACCAACATCAGACACAACACACTGAATCTCTCCTGATGGACAGTGTGGGAATCCTGTGCCGTACCTGAGAGACACCTCCGTCATGTGTTTGACGATCATCTGGCCTTCAGAGACGCTCATCCTCAGCCGCCGCAGCGCGTGTTCCCGTCGGCTCTGCAGGACACACAGCTGAACACAAACACCAGCGTCACTTCAGCGTCAGACGATGATTGAAACACCAGCTGATGCTGAAATCTCACCTGAGCCGCCGTGGATCTCCTCTGCGCTTTCACACATGAGTCTCTGAACCTCTTGATCTCCTCCTCTAGGCTCATCCGCTCGGCCGCACACTGGTTACTGCAGGACACGCGTCACACACAGGACACATAAGCGTTACAGAGGACACACATTACATACAGGACACTGGTTACTGCACACACAGGACACGCGTCACACACAGAGCATACGTGACACTGGCTAATGCAGTAGATATTACATACAGGACACACGCGTTACTGCAGTAGATATTACATTCAGGACACGTTACTGCAGTAGATATTACATACAGGACACACACGCGTTACATTCAGGACACGCGTTACTGCAGTAGATATAACATACAGGACACGCGCGTTACTGCAGTAGATATTACATACAGGACATGCGCGTTACTGCAGTAGATATTACATACAGGACACACGTTACATTCAGGACACGCGTTACTGCAGTAGATATTACATACAGGACACACACGCGTTACTGCAGTAGATATAACATACAGGACACGCGCGTTACTGCAGTAGATATTACATACAGGACATGCGCGTTACTGCAGTAGATATTACATACAGGACACACGTTACATTCAGGACACGCGTTACTGCAGTAGATATAACATACAGGACACGCGCGTTACTGCAGTAGATATTACATACAGGACATGCGCGTTACTGCAGTAGATATTACATACAGGACACACGTTACATTCAGGACACGCGTTACTGCAGTAGATATTACATACAGGACACACACGCGTTACATTCAGGACACGCGTTACTGCAGTAGATATTACATACAGGACACACACGCGTTACATTCAGGACACGCGTTACTGCAGTAGATATTACATACAGGACACACGCGTTACATTCAGGACACGCGTTACTGCAGTAGATATTACATACAGGACACACGCGTTACATTCAGGACACGCGTTACTGCAGTAGATATTACATACAGGACACACACGCGTTACATTCAGGACACGCGTTACTGCAGTAGATATTACATACAGGACACACACGCGTTACATTCAGGACACGCGTTACTGCAGTAGATATTACATACAGGACACACACGCGTTACATACAGGACACACGCGTTACATTCCGGACACACGTTACTGCAGTAGATATTACATACAGGACACACGTTACATTCAGGACACGCGTTACTGCAGTAGATATTACAAACCCGATTCCAAAAAAGTTGGGACACTGTACAAATTGTGAATAAAAACAGAATGCAATGATGTGGAAGTTTCAAATTTCAATATTTTATTCAGAATACAACATAGATGACATATCAAATGTTTAAACTGAGAAAATGTATCATTTTAAGGGAAAAATAAGTTGATTTTAAATTTCATGGCATCAACACATCTCAAAAAAGTTGGGACAAGGCCATGTTTCCCACTGTGTGGCATCCCCTCTTCTTTTTATAACAGTCTGCAAACGTCTGGGGACTGAGGAGACAAGTTGCTCAAGTTTAGGAATAGGAATGTTGTCCCATTCTTGTCTAATACAGGCTTCTAGTTGCTCAACTGTCAACTGCATCTTCCTCTTTATGATGCGCCAAATGTTTTCTATGGGTGAAAGATCTGGACTGCAGGCTGGCCATTTCAGTACCCGGATCCTTCTTCTACGCAGCCATGATGTTGTAATTGATGCAGTATGTGGTCTGGCATTGTCATGTTGGAAAATGCAAGGTCTTCCCTGAAAGAGACGACGTCTGGATGGGAGCAGATGTTGTTCTAGAACTTGGATATACCTTTCAGCATTGATGGTGCCTTTCCAGATGTGTAAGCTGCCCATGCCACACGCACTCATGCAACCCCATACCATCAGAGATGCAGGCTTCTGAACTGAGCGCTGATGACAACTTGGGTTGTCCTTGTCCTCTTTAGTCCGGATGACATGGCGTCCCAGTTTTCCAAAAAGAACTTCAAATTTTGATTGGTCTGACCACAGAACAGTTTTCCACTTTGCCACAGTCCATTTTAAATGAGCCTTGGCCCAGAGAAAACGCCTGCGCTTCTGGATCATGTTTAGATATGGCTTCTTTTTTGACCTATAGAGTTTTAGCCGGCAACGGCGAATGGCACGGTGGATTGTGTTCACCGACAATGTTTTCTGGAAGTATTCCTGAGCCCATGTTGTGATTTCCATTACAGTAGCATTCCTGTATGTGATGCAGTGCCGTCTAAGGGCCCGAAGATCACGGGCATCCAGTATGGTTTTCCGGCCTTGACCCTTACGCACAGAGATTGTTCCAGATTCTCTGAATCTTTGGATGATATTATGCACTGTAGATGATGAGAACTTCAAACTCTTTGCAATTTTTCTCTGAGAAACTCCTTTCTGATATTGCTCCACTATTTTTCGCCGCAGCATTGGGGGAATTGGTGATCCTCTGCCCATCTTGACTTCTGAGAGACACTGCCACTCTGAGAGGCTCTTTTTATACCCAATCATGTTGCCAATTGACCTAATAAGTTGCAAATTGGTCCTCCAGCTGTTCCTTATATGTACATTTAACTTTTCCGGCCTCTTATTGCTACCTGTCCCAACTTTTTTGGAATGTGTAGCTCTCATGAAATCCAAAATGAGCCAATATTTGGCATGACATTTCAAAATGTCTCACTTTCAACATTTGATATGTTATCTATATTCTATTGTGAATAAAATATAAGTTTATGAGATTTGCAAATGATTGCATTCCTTTTTTATTCACAATTTGCACAGTGTCCCAACTTTTTTGGAATCGGGTTTGTACTTTAAGTGTGCATCAAGCAATAGGAAAATACATTAAAGTTATTAATATCAATCCAATGTATACAGGGACGTGCAGAGAGTCCCTGAGGCATCTATCACTACACAGTAATTACAATTTAACAATTAAAAAATAAAGTGGTCGTCTAAAATGTATATTTTCACACTCACTTGACGTCCAGGAATCGCTCCAGTTCAGTCTGATACTCTTTATTCTTGGCACTGATGTCTCTGGTGTAACTACAAACAAAACAACAACATTCAACATTGTGTGTGTGTGTGTGTGTGTGTGCGTGAGAGAGAGAGAGTGTCTGTGTGTGTGTGAGAGAGTGAGTGTCTGTCTGTGAGTGACTCTCTGTGTGTGTGTGTGTGTGTGTGTGTGTGTGTGAGTGTGCTTGTTTATGTGATTTATGAGGACACAAATTTGCATAATGACATGGGTATGACACTGGTATTACAACGTAAACGTGGTTTATGAGGACATTTACTGTGTCCTCGTAATAAAAATAGTTTAAAAAACATACTAAACAATGTTTTATTAAAAAAGTAAATGCAGAATGTGTGTGTGTGATGGGTAGGTTTAGGGGTAGGGGTAGTGTGTGTGATGGGTAGGTTTAGGGGTAGGGGTAGTGTGTGTGTGTGTGTGTGTGATGGGTAGGTTTAGGGGTAGGGGTAGTGTAGGGGGATAGAATGTACAGTTTGTACAGTACAAAAACCATTACGCCTATGAAATGTCCTCATAATGTAGTTGCACCAACGTGTGTGACTGTGTGTGTGTGTGTGTGTGTGTGTGTGTGTGTGTGTGTGTGTGTGTGTCTGACCTTTCATGTAAATCTGTCAGGTCTTTGATCTCCATCTTCAGGTTCTTCAGAGTCTCCTGGTTCTCCTTCTTCTCCTGCTGGTCTTTCCTGACCTCCTCCTCCAGTTTCTGCTGGAACATGGCGAGCTCTGTGCCAGCGATCTGAACACAAGCGCAGTCATATGTCTGAGCTGCAGAACCACAGAAAGGCTTCAGAAGATCTCGGCCGGTTCTCTATCTCTACCTGCATGCTCTGTGTGACTCTCTGGGTCTCCTCCTGAAGCGCGGACATCTCCTCGGCCCTCTTCTGCTGGACGGCTGCGTGATCTTCCTTCATCTGCTGGAGCTTCTTCAACAGCAGCAGCTTCTGCTTCTCTCTCTGCATCAGGTCACCCTGGACGAAACATGGACATTACTTTTTGGCAGGCCTGATGCTACTGGATAAATGTTAACCAATAGGTCACTAGTTTCAGAAGGGAGGTTTGTATTCAGTCCTGCTTGTATATGCCAGACTGCAGTGGCTGTGAATGTGGTTTCATGCAGACTAAACATGAATATAATGATCTTGTCCTATATTTAATGACGTTTGCATGATTGATTCTGTTGTTGGAGCTGCTTTGAAACAATCTGTGTGGTATAAAGCACTGTACATTCACATCATGTCCTAAAGTTATTATATAAATGAAAGAAACTATTAGTAAAAACTATAGTATCCGAATGACACTAAATGAACAGCTCAAGGAAATCAACTTCACTCACATTATTTCTCTCGAAGGAAACGCACGGCTCTGTGTTAATAGAAACATCTGTATGGTCTGCAAAATCCTGTAAGAGACAGGGATCAGAGGTCAGAGACGGCACTGATCGGGACGGCGTTCTCATCATGTGGCACATCTTACCCGCACACACACGGCTGTGTGTTTGTCTTCTCTCGTCACAGCCACGTCCATCTTGTCTGCTGTCAAATACTCATAATCTGAGATGGGACACTCAAAATCATACGGATCAGGGAAAAGCAGGAACGAGGACACGGGCTCATCTTTGCTGTCAAAAGAAACCAAACGGATTTGTGCGTCACTCAGAGCGTCTGCGTGGGGACAGAACTCTTGTGCGGACGGGTTGAGGTGTGTCAGAGTCACGGCGTGCTTCATCAGTCCGATCAGGTCGTCCGTCATGGTGAAGCGCAGAGACTCCAGCAGGAAGGGTTTGAGTCCGCCGGCGTCTGCGATCTTCTGCTGCGCCTCCGCAGGAAAGTTCTCCAACTCGCCGACCATCAGCGGGTCCGAGGCGCACAGCGGCCCGTGTTCCTCCAGAATCTGAGCAAAATAACTGAAGAACAGCAGAACCAGAGAGTCATGAAGCTGAGGTTATCTTAAGGCCCATTCACACCAAGGACAATAACTATATCAGCGTCACACCAGCGCACGATATCGCTCTGTTTGTTCTCAGAGCTGCAGTTTTGTCGTCTGTCGTTTTAAATGCTGGAGCTCTTTAAAGCAGGATGGATTCTGATTGGCTGTCAGTGTTTGTATCGTTCATCAGCTGGAAAAAAACACTGATTCCAACAATATTGTTTCTAAGTCGTTAATAACTTCAAGTTATTATAGTTTTTGTTATTGTCCGTTGGTGTGGACGCTAATATAGTTATCATTAAAGTTATTGTAGGAGCCAAATTTATATTTTATGCAAGTAATTATGTTTAGTTTATTGTGTTTGTTTAGATTATGATTATCGTTTATTACAATAATAATGATATTAGGGCTGCAACAACTAGTCGATAAAATCGATAATGAAAATCATCAACAACGATTCTCATTATCGATTAGTCGGGTCTGCCCTCTGTGCACGGTAAGCTTCCACCAGTCGCTCAAATTACACTGAATAACATTTCTATGGACAAAATGCATCTAGAAATAGTGGCGGAACCAGAGCAGCTGCTGCAGGAAAGGCACATGATCCAAGAGCCCAAAACATGAGGATTTATTTTAAGCTTCAAGCAAATGCATTACTGTTTAACACACCCTGTCATGAGCTTTGACAGATATGTGTGCGTCCTCAGCGCATTTTACAGGTCGTATCCTGATCTATACAGAGAACAGTGGTCGGGTCGTATCCTGATCTATACAGAGAACAGTGGTCGTATCCTGATCTATATAGAGAACAGTGGTCGTATCCTCATCTATATAGAGAACAGTGGTCGTATCCTCATCTATATAGAGAACAGTGGTCGTATCCTGATCTATACAGAGAACAGTGGTCGTATCCTGATCTATACAGAGAACAGTGGTCGTATCCTGATCTATAGAGAACAGTGGTCGCATCCTGATCTATACAGAGAACAGTGGTCGTATCCTGATCTATACAGAGAACAGTGGAGAACAGTGGTCGTATCCTGATCTATATAGAGAACAGCGGTCGTATCCTGATCTATACAGAGAACAGTGGAGAACAGTGGTCGTATCCTGATCTATAGAGAACAGTGGTCGTATCCTGATCTATATAGAGAACAGTGGTCGTATCCTGATCTATATAGAGAACAGTGGTCGTATCCTAATCTATAGAGAACAGTGGTCGTATCCTGATCTATATAGAGAACAGTGGTCGTATCCTGATCTATACAGAGAACAGTGGAGAACAGTGGTCGTATCCTGATCTATATAGAGAACAGTGGTCGTATCCTCATCTATATAGAGAACAGTGGTCGTATCCTGATCTATACAGAGAACAGTGGTCGTATCCTGATCTATACAGAGAACAGTGGTCGTATCCTGATCTATAGAGAACAGTGGTCGCATCCTGATCTATACAGAGAACAGTGGTCGTATCCTGATCTATACAGAGAACAGTGGAGAACAGTGGTCGTATCCTGATCTATATAGAGAACAGCGGTCGTATCCTGATCTATACAGAGAACAGTGGAGAACAGTGGTCGTATCCTGATCTATAGAGAACAGTGGTCGTATCCTGATCTATACAGAGAACAGTGGTCGGGTCGTATCCTGATCTATACAGAGAACAGTGGTCGGGTCGTATCCTGATCTATACAGAGAACAGTGGTCGGGTCGTATCCTGATCTATATAGAGAACAGTGGTCGGGTCGTATCCTGATCTATATAGAGAACAGTGGTCGTATCCTGATCTATACAGAGAACAGTGGTCGTATCCTGATCTATATAGAGAACAGTGGTCGGGTCGTATCCTGATCTATATAGAGAACAGTGGTCGGGTCGTATCCTGATCTATACAGAGAACAGCGGTCGGGTCGTATCCTGATCTATACAGAGAACAGCGGTCGGGTCGTATCCTGATCTATACAGAGAACAGCGGTCGGGTCGTATCCTGATCTATACAGAGAACAGCGGTCGGGTCGTATCCTGATCTATACAGAGAACAGCGGTCGGGTCGTATCCTGATCTATACAGAGAACAGCGGTCGGGTCGTATCCTGATCTATACAGAGAACAGTGGTCGGGTCGTATCCTGATCTATACAGAGAACAGTGGTCGGGTCGTATCCTGATCTATATAGAGAACAGCGGTCGGGTCGTATCCTGATCTATACAGAGAACAGCGGTCGGGTCGTATCCTGATCTATATAGAGAACAGTGGTCGGGTCGTATCCTGATCTATACAGAGAACAGTGGTCGTATCCTGATCTATACAGAGAACAGTGGTCGGGTCGTATCCTCATCTATACAGAGAACAGTGGTCGGGTCGTATCCTGATCTATATAGAGAACAGTGGTCGGATCGTATCCTGATCTATACAGAGAACAGTGGTCGTATCCTAATCTATACAGAGAACAGTGGTCGTATCCTGATCTATACAGAGAACAGTGGTCGTATCCTGATCTATACAGAGAACAGTGGTCGTATCCTGATCTATACAGAGAACAGTGGTCGTATCCTGATCTATACAGAGAACAGTGGTCGTATCCTAATCTATACAGAGAACAGTGGTCGTATCCTGATCTATACAGAGAACAGTGGTCGGGTCGTATCCTGATCTATACAGAGAACAGTGGTCGTATCCTGATCTATATAGAGAACAGTGGTCGGGTCGTATCCTGATCTATACAGAGAACAGTGGTCGGGTCGTATCCTGATCTATATAGAGAACAGTGGTCGGGTCGTATCCTGATCTATACAGAGAACAGTGGTCGTATCCTGATCTATATAGAGAACAGTGGTCGGGTCGTATCCTGATCTATACAGAGAACAGTGGTCGGGTCGTATCCTGATCTATATAGAGAACAGTGGTCGGATCGTATCCTGATCTATACAGAGAACAGTGGTCGTATCCTGATCTATACAGAGAACAGCGGTCGTATCCTGATCTATATAGAGAACAGCGGTCGTATCCTGATCTATACAGAGAACAGTGGTCGTATCCTAATCTATACAGAGAACAGTGGTCGTATCCTGATCTATACAGAGAACAGTGGTCGTATCCTGATCTATACAGAGAACAGTGGTCGTATCCTGATCTATATAGAGAACAGCGGTCGTATCCTGATCTATATAGAGAACAGCGGTCGTATCCTGATCTATACAGAGAACAGCGGTCGTATCCTGATCTATACAGAGAACAGTGGTCGTATCCTGATCTATACAGAGAACAGTGGTCGGGTCGTATCCTGATCTATATAGAGAACAGTGGTCGGGTCGTATCCTGATCTATACAGAGAACAGTGGTCGTATCCTGATCTATACAGAGAACAGTGGTCGGGTCGTATCCTGATCTATATAGAGAACAGTGGTCGGGTCGTATCCTGATCTATACAGAGAACAGTGGTCGGGTCGTATCCTGATCTATACAGAGAACAGTGGTCGGGTAGTATCCTAATCTATATAGAGAACAGTGGTCGGGTCGTATCCTGATCTATACAGAGAACAGTGGTCGTATCCTGATCTATACAGAGAACAGTGGTCGTATCCTGATCTATACAGAGAACAGTGGTCGTATCCTAATCTATACAGAGAACAGTGGTCGTATCCTGATCTATACAGAGAACAGTGGTCGTATCCTGATCTATACAGAGAACAGTGGTCGTATCCTGATCTATACAGAGAACAGTGGTCGTATCCTAATCTATACAGAGAACAGTGGTCGTATCCTGATCTATACAGAGAACAGTGGTCGTATCCTGATCTATATAGAGAACAGCGGTCGTATCCTGATCTATACAGAGAACAGTGGTCGTATCCTGATCTATACAGAGAACAGTGGTCGTATCCTGATCTATACAGAGAACAGTGGCCGTATCCTGATCTATACAGAGAACAGTGGTCAGGTCGTACCCTGATCTATATAGAGAACAGTGGTCGTATCCTGATCTATATAGAGAACAGTGGTCGTATCCTGATCTATATAGAGAACAGTGGTCGTATCCTCATCTGTAAATGTTACTAATTCACACGAGTATTTCCATTTCGCATGAAAGCGCATCCTGGCGGTCTGTGTTAAGCTTCAAACTTCACTGAACGAGCGGCGGCGCGGGCATGTGCGTCAAACAGACAGAACGCAGTCGAGAGGGAGACGCAAAAACATTCATTTAGCTGAAATATCTGCTGTTGGACGCTAAATTTAGGTTTAAAAGTCAACATGTAATTCATGTATTTTATGAGAGTAGGAACTGTAAAGGGAGAACAGCGTGTCATTGAATATACATGCACGACGTTTCTTATGGCCCATTTACAGGATAAAGAAATGACAGTAACAGGTTACTCTGTGTGTGTGTGTGTGTGTGTGTGTGTGTCTGCAGAACATTCCTCTAATCTGGTAACACAGTTTGTTTTTTTGTTTTTCTTTAATATCATTTTAATGTAGGGATTTAAACTGCTTTTGCACATCATGTATAGCACAAACATATACTTACGAAAATTTACCATGGTCCTATTAGATAGTAAAACCATGTTTTTTGGTGTATTGATTAACTATATGGCATGTGTGTGGTTATACAAATGGTAAACTATGGATTGAAGCAAAACTATGGTTAATTTGTGGTTACCATTGAATAACTACAATAACCCTTTTATTTATTTATTATTATTATTATTATTATTTTTTGGTTTGCTTGTTTTATTTGTTGTAAAACTATGCTTAATTTTTGGATATATTCAGTATGTATGTTTATAGCCCTCAGCTGACACGTGTGTTTGAAGGACAGCGTTGGGCAGGATGGGGAATACTGTGTTGTGTCAAAATAAAATAAAATAAAATAAAATAAAATAAAATAAAATAAAATAAATCGAGTTTTATCCGATTAATCGAAAAAAAGAATCGGCCAACTAATCGATTATCAAAATAAACGATATATTTATATAAATGATATATTGCAATCATATATTGGGTGTAATTAGTTAGTCATTTAATTACTTTCCCTTGAAAAAGTAAAGTAAGGGATTACTCTTATTGTTTCTGTAATTTAATTAGTTACTTCTGATGTAATTGAACTAAATACTGTGTACAGAACAATTCTATATAACACTATAATATGGAATTAACATCAAAGTTTAAAGTAACTTTAAAATGCATGTGTTTATGTATCCTTCTCACATTTGTAACACTTTGGTCAGTTAATAAGAATAACTGATGTCGTTTTATATTATTTATTTGAATGTTAAAAGAGCTGTCTCATGTCTATCCATGAACCGCTTAACTAGTCGAGGTTGATATAGGATTTAGAAAGTAATTAGTAATTAAATACTTTCTGGAAAGAGTAATTTGTACAGTAATCTAATTACACTATTGATGATGTAATTAGTAACTAGTAATTAATGACTTTTTTAGAGTAGCTTACCCAACACTGATTGCAATGCATTGTTAAGACTTTACTCTGTGAACCATCTGTGACGTCTATACACAGTCACGGCGTTTCTACGCTATTATAACATCACAAGAGCACAAGTACAGGCGACACGTACTCATATAAACTCTCTTTAGTCGGGTCGGGGTGGTTGTCCAGAACCCTCTCGTAATGGCTTCGGTGGGCTGATCCGGCGTACTGCTCCTCAAACTCTGCCAGCTGACCTCGCAGGTGCTCGGGAACGCTGAACGGATCCAAGGCGCTCAGGAACCTGGAACATCCCATTCACAGAGTCACCTCACAGAAGAGGATTCAGAAGTGATCAGAAGTGATGTGCAATGACTGAACTCACAAAGAGTCTTCCTCAGAGAGCAGCTCATCCTCCTCATCTTCATCTCTCGAATGACCTCTCACCCCAGACAGCACAATAACAGACTGAAACACACACACACACACAGATGAGCATGAAGCACTTCTCCGCCGCACTGACCGCACTCACGACACTCACCTTTAACTCCTTCTGCTTCTTCTTGCGATGTCTGTTTTTACTCTTAAATATTGAACTCTGAAACAAACACACATGAAGCGTCACTAAAACAGCTCAACCTCGGCCACAGACCAACCGCTTGGAGCACGCGTGTCTCTTACCATGTGCTCGTCATCATCCGTCTTTTTAATGACTAAACAAACAGCATCTAAAGATAAAGAAACAGATATTTGCACAAAAACTGCCTTCATATACAGACACACATCACCCGTTCTAACTTACGTACCGTCTTCAAAATATTGATCAAGAATGGAGTGACAGGTGTGATAGCGCTCTCGATTCGACTCTAGAGTCCAAATAAGCAGACGCATTTCTTTAGCGGGAGCCTGTCTTAAATACTCCATTACAGTAAAACCGTCACGGTCAAATAACTCCGTCACGGTGCCGAACTTCTCCAGCATGTCCTGCAGGGGCGTAAAGGTCAGCAGAGGCTTCAGGTCCAGCTGCTCCAGATGAGCGCAGTATCGGCTGAGGAACGACTCCGCGGCTTTCAGACCTGATGGAGGACAGGGAACACGCATTTATACAAACTCGACAACATACCCGACAGACTATTTGACCTGTTAACGGCCAGTGTCCCGGTAGTCTCCCCCCCATCACATATTTTAGTAGGTCTGGGTATTGACACAAATTTCATGATTCGATTCACAAGCTTGCAATTTGATTCGATTTCGATAACGATTATTTTAGATGTATATCAGAAAAAAAATCGAACTAATGCTGAAGGGCTGGGCGATTTTTTCAATTAATTCGAATTTAATGTTTTTCTGCGATGTTATTATTTTTAAAATCAAGAAATCACGCTTTTGAATAAAAGTGTTAGGAAACGTTACAACTAGACATGTTGACAATTCAGCAATGATAACAGTTAAGAGAAGAAAATGATCCGACCACATGACGGCGCGCCTGATGAACGCATCACGTCAAGCGGCCGTTCACACACAATGCCATATTGCGTTGAAAACGTTGAGGCAGTGGAGTGGGAAAAAAGCTAAGATATTAGACGCGAGTTGAACTTTCTTCTAACTTGAGCGCCGCGTTTTTATAATGGCGTTTCATGGGTGAGCCGCTGCGTGAGACACGAGTGCAACGGACAAACATAAAAACAATAGAACAAACAGCTCAATGGAAAAACCTGTAAAGAACTACTGTATGTTTATATTTCATGTGTGCATGATGGTGACCGGCTGAAAGCTGCTGTTAGTTCCTGTTTTTACAAAGCATTTGCTGTTAGTAATAGCCTATCACTGCTGTTATTTATTGCTATTACTTTTTGGCTGAGAAATATATAGGATTTTTCTTATTTTATATTATTTCTGAGTATATAGGATGTTTAAGATATGAAGGCAAATACAAACGTATTTCATGCATATTTTCTGCAAAGATATAACAAATGATTAGTTTTAGATTTACACCATGTTGATCGCTTCAGACGAGAGCTGTAACCAGAAGGTTAGTCAAGAGAATGTTACCCGAATCATATTGTAGTTACGTCTAAGATGACAAGTTAAACAAAAACAACAGAATCGAAATTGTGAATCGGTCAATCGTTCTGGAAAAAAACAAAACAAATCGAGATTTGATTTTTGCCATATCGCCCAGCCCTATTAATGCTGTAAACTAGACATGGGAGTCAGTTGCTATAATACTGAAGGTTAAAATGAACTGATTTGTATACAAACACTTAAATTACACTCAAGGACGTTTTTATAATAATAAAGTTATAATACTAACTTTACAATTACATCATAATGTTTCTACTTGTTTTATTAAATAAAAACATTTAAATGGTGGCTGTCATAAAACTTGAAGGATTTATTCAAACGTGCATTAAATATTGAAGAACATTAAGAGTTATAATGAATATGGTCACGGGATGGTTTTTCGGAGGTAAATGTGACGTGACGTTTTATTGACGTCTTTCCGCGGTTGAAACGGAGACGATGCAGATTTCGTTAGTTGTTCTGTATCTTTTATCTTTCACGCCACATTAAACCGCTTATTTTTTTGAATTTCATAATAAAATTTACATAATTCGAAATCTAAAACTTTGTTTCACATCAAAAGTAACAAAGCACAAAGATGACTGATTTATTGGATGGGAGGCGCTACAATGCTCCGTTTATGAAATCAGTTTTAATTTTTCTGGATTCCGTTTTATCGGTTAAATTTTATTTTTTGTAATCAAAAAGCATGTCTAATTAATTGAAATAATGAAACTTATACAAATTTAACAACAATTTATTAAAACTTTAACAAAAAAAGACGTTTAGGGCGCTGTGAAACATGTTTTTTTCCCATCCAATTCCGTTTTATTTTGACTAAATACTGTGTTTTCTGGATTCCGTTTTAATCGTTTAATTAAATTTTAATAATCAAAAATCATGTCTAATTAATAAAATTCATAAAAACAACTTTTAATATTTTCATCAGAAGTGATATTTCAATATATGTTGTGTATTTTCTGGTAATCAAATGAAGACATAAAACAATAATTTAATTTAACTTCAAATCATATGCGCTGCACAATTAACTTTACTGTTAAAATTAAAACATGGGAAAAAAATTGTGATTATTCCTTAAAAAAATAAAGTTGATAATATTTTATTATTATTAGTGTTAGTATTATTACATTGAGACGTATCTAAATTCTACTTCTACGGGAGTTTCTCTCAAATGAAACGCTCATAAAGTGACTCTCAGAGCGGCTCTGGAGATGAAGGTCATGTCCTCATATAGTAAAGCTACACAGCGAGTGCTGCTTGTGTGTGTGTGTGTGTGTGAGAAACCGTGCGTCTGCTTCAGTGTGTGTGTGTGTGTGTGTGTGTGTGTGTGTGCGTCTGCGCCAGTCGTTCACACAGAGACACACAGAACATGCAGGATTCGTATTTGAATAGCCTTTTTGCAGTTTAATATTCACAGACACGTCTATATCGCAATTTGATTTAAGTGACTGACCTGCTTTTTATATATTCATCAAAAATTTGACATTCCGTGAAATTCGGCGTTACAGTAAATTCTGTTTTTATGACTGGATTCCGCGTTTTCTGCATCGTGGAAATCATAGGGCCCTAAAACTGAAAACAGGATAGACTAAACGATTCTCGGGATTTAAGAATCGATACTGGTTCGTAAAAATGACGTGTTTCCGCGGATGAAACACTGATCACATGACACATGATTGATGTCAGTCAGTTGTTCTGCATCTTCTGATGTTCATCATGTTTATTTGCTGCTGTAACTGGCAGATGATCGGTTCATCTGACACACACATTAAACTAGGGATGTCACGTACCAAACATCTACTAGTCGGAAAAACGTCAAATATTTGTTACCCAGCCCTTTATTTTAGTAATCATCATTCAAATACATCCTGTGAAAAACGTTTTGAAACCAGTGCTCTCCCTTCTGCAATAACCTGCCGAGCGTCTTCCCTAAAAACCTCCCAAAGCATTCACATCAAGCGTTCAAGCTCAGATCTGTGCTCAGGGACCAGCGGGGGAACGATCGAGGACTGAACAGACGGTGAAGGAAAGCAAACGCACCAGCGTTATCCAGCTGCTGAGCCCAATGCTGCAGTTTGGGTTTGAAATGAAGCACGTGTGCGAGCGTCTGGACAAAGACTCGCGCCCAGACCCGGTTCCTGGACTCCAGCAGAAGATCCACCAGCTCCGACAGCAGTCCGGTGTCTCTCCGGCCGTTTAACACACTCGCCTGTCCTTTACTCTCAAACAAATCCAGCCACGGCCGCAGATGCTCCCAAAACAAAGAAATATTCACTGTCTCTTCTTTAAAAAGTCCTTTGTTATCATGAATTTGATGTAAAACACGGTCCACATAAATAGAGTCTCTGGGTGGAGCTGCAGGAACGAGAGGAACACACATTTGCACTCAATGGACAAGCCTTAAAATAAGCCAACACACACACACTGGGAGTCGTTAAAATGTTTCTGAAAGAGTCTCTTCTGCTCATTTATCTGATCATAAATACAGTAAACAGTGAAATATTACTCCAGTGTAAATCAGCTGTTCTCTATGTGAATATATAGTAAAGTGTAATTTATTCCTGTGATCAAAGCTGAATTTATCATCATTACTCCAGTCTTCAGTGTCACATGATCCTTCACAAATCATTCTCATATGAAACATTTATGATTATTATCAGTGTGGAAAACAGTTCATATTTCTGTGGAAACTGATACATATTTTTCAGGATTGTTTGATGAACGAAAGATCAAAAGAACAGCATTTATCTGAGAGAGAATCTTTTGTGACATTATAAACTGATCAATTTAATGAGTTATTTCTTAAAAAAAGATCGTATTGCCTCCAAACGTTTGAATGGTGATGTATGACAGTTTCCACATTAATCTCCGCTGTTTTCAACACTGATAATAATCATAAATGTTATATGTAATATTTCACTGGTGAGCAGAATTGTAGTTATTCCAAACTTTGGGCCGCCAGTGTAAAAATCACGTAACCGTTGTGCATCCTCATGGACGTGTGTGTCTTTTTTGATCATTTTGCCCGTGTTAATGCTAACTGCATACATTTTGGCACAGGTGTGTATTTTTATTGGAATTTTACTATTTCACCCCCTTTAAAAAATAAATTTTGCACTAGGTACACAAAATGGTTCCTCTTAGCAGCGTTTGGACAAAAATGTCCCCATTAAAACCTTTAATCCCAGGGCCATTAACTCTAAAATGATGCAGTCTTTGCTAGCAGGCTTTCATTCTGTTGGCAAGGCTTCAGAATTTAAATGTTTACTATTTTTTACCAGATGGAGTCATTCTCTCAGGTTTGGCCCATCAGATACTCACTTTATTCCTGTTTTCTGCTTCTGCGCATTATAAAGCCAATTGGATAAACTATTCAGCTATAACTGTGTGTGTGTGTGTGTGTTGGTATGAATGTGAGTGTGGTGTGTAATAAAAAAATTGTGTGTGTGCTTGTAATATTTGAGAGAGAAAAACTCAACTGCAAATCTCAAATCCAGCCGCTGTGTGTGTGTGTGTGTGTGTGTGTGTGTGTGTGTGTGTGTGTGTGTGTGTGTGTGTGTCCCAGTGGAGTTTTGCTGGCGTCTAATGTGGAAAAAGTGGCTCTGCGCCCAAACAAACCCTCACTGAGAGCTCATTTCTTGAGATATCAACCTCAAATTTGGAACACAGCTTTTTTTTTTTTTTTAGATTTATGGCTTTGATTTTCTGGCAGTTTTAGAGTTCAACATGTTTCATAAAATATATATTTTATATAAAATATTATTCATAAATCATTTTCATAAACCTCTATAACTTTTTTTTGGTTTCACTTTTTAAACGTTTTTTCCTTCAGCAATAATCTGCCACGGGTCGTCCCTAAAATGAGACCAAACTTAAGTCTGTGCTCCCAAAATTCATTTATGACAGTTTTTAGACATGGAGCTGTGTGTAACTCTTTTTAATTGATGCACAAGGGTTAATTACTGTGATTTCTAGACCTTTAAGAGTCCTGTAAAGGAACAACATCCTCTAATCTCGTGGGCATATATATATATATTTTGTGAGGTTGAAATATTTCTCGTAAATCCTTTTGCAGTAAATCAGGAAGAAATGAAAAGCTGTAGAGACTGTGTCTCGTTTGCTCACGTGATCCTCTCTCTGCCGCCGGCTCTTTAGGAGCGTCCGCAGACGTTACTTCATCTTGACCGGCAGAACGTCTCGCCAACTTCTGTTGTTTCCGCCGAAGCTTTCGATCATTTTTAGACTTCAACTTCTTAATACTGTTGAGGAACAGAGAAACCCTCGTAAACACCCGTAGCCCGAAGCGCTGCTGCCGAATCGAACAGGATTAAACGTCACCTTGTACATCGCTGCTTGATTCTCGCTCGTCCAGCAGGTCTGATTTTAGGAATACACGTTTTAAACTGAGAGACGAGGAGAATGTTAGTAAGCAAATGAAGCCATGAAACATCACTGTGCATGTTGATGTGTGTGTGAAGGCCTCACCTCACACTTTATCAGCCCCGTCGAGCCAAATATTACAACGTGACAGATCTGACCTCTGCAGTCTGGCGTAAAACAGGAGTCTTTTAGAAAATCCTGCAGGAGAAAAACGAATGAGCGTCTCTGCCCTCTCAGCGCTCATAAGAGTGAGTGATGCGTGTCTGACCTTGTCATTCTTATCGGAGAATGAAAGTGTTTTGAGCTTCTTCCAGCAGCTCATATGAAACTCGACTCTGCAGCTCTGACAGCACGTCAGCTGGATGAAGCCCTGCAAACACACACCGTCAGACTCGCTGCAGATTCAGCTCATTCCTCCAACGCTCACGCCGCTCACCTTAAACTCTGGATCGCTGAAGTAGATCTGGATGGTGTGTGAGAGGCAGTGCTGATGCCGACACACCGCGTCTGCTTTAGGAGGAAACTTACACACCTCTACAAACTTCTCCAGATGTTCCTTCAGGACAGAGAGAGCTCAGATCAGCACCGTACAAACTCTCAACAGACATCAATACTAGGCCTGGGCGGAAAATATTAATTTATCGATTTTAAACAACTCTCATTTTGAGAAACCATAATCAATACTTTAATCCCACGGTCGATCTTTTAGATGCCGTTTTCAGCTGATGCGTGAACAAAACATCACACAACATTTGTAGCTCCTGCTGTTCAATAAATCACAATAATTTTAATTCTTCTGATGTGAAAGTCTCAGCTTTCAAATCCTGTCAGTTTCATCACTAAACTCAGTCAGTAAGTGTGTGTGTGTGTGTGTGTGTGTGTGTCAGATCGCTGTACAGCCGATCATCTCTTCCTCTTCACTACTAGTTACAGCAGCAAACAAACATGAACATCAGAAGATACAGATCAGTCATGTGTCATGTGATCCATCGATCAGTGTTTCAACCGCAGAAACACGTCAGTAACACGTCAGCTGGAGTCACGTGACGTCACAGTTAAAGCCTTTCAGTGACCATAAGCTCCAGAGTCAGATAATAACTCGAGGAACGTCTGATTAATATATGCACTATATTTAGGGCTGGCCGATATTACCAAAATCTCATATCACGATAACGATATATATCACGATATAGTACCTTTTCTGTAAATTCAATCAATTAATAGTTTATACATATATATTGACCACATGGAAATTAATTTTTTTTTTTTTTACATTTTAAAGTATATACTCAAAATTGTGTGTTTGTCATTCATTTCAAAGATTTACTGACAAACGCCGATTCATCCACAACGAAACAAGTCGTGATGAATGAGACATTATCCCATCTTCCCGAGTGTCTGTTATATGGAGGCAAAAGCCCGTTCGCTTTGCTCTGTGGTTTATTTTTAGCACCTGACGTAGGGCTGGACGATTAATCGACACGTAATCGAAACCGAAACTCAGAACCTCTAACCGACGTGACTTTTCCATGTTGGTTATTTTGGTTTTTAATCCTGTTAATACTTTCCCCTTAAAAACATACCGTAGTCACGTGACTCCACCCCGTCCAGTCAGCGGCATGGAAGCAACACGGAGGCGAACACACGCAGACAGTCTCACGGAAGTGTGTCAGTTGTATGTGTTTAAAGGCTTGCCAGTTTGAACGTTCAAGTGATTTTACACCATTCAATAACATCAATATGGAAAACATGGCACTTCAGTGCTCGCGAGCTGTGTTCTGTGTCAGAGCCGAGCCGCGTCGAGTACCTGACGGCACGCGAGCCCTGAAGACAGATCACTTTCACATGCGTCTTCACTAAACTATGTCAACTGTATGTGTTTTAAGGCGATTTTAGACCATCGGATGTGTTTCATTGTATTGAGCTACTGCGCTGATGCGCTGACACACGAACACACCCGGTTCGGTCTCCCTTCACTCGCCGCTGTTATTCACGTTTCCGCCTGCATCCTCGTGGTGGCGTGTACGATTGCAGTCTTCCAAATGATGAAAAAGTATTGCCGTAAACAATACATTTTGCGACACCACGAAAAAAACGATAGAGCATAATATGAAACAATAGACTTTTTATTTCGTCCATCCGATATATCGTCATATCGCACAGCCCTACACTATATGATGTATTAATTTATTTGTACTCAACATGTTCAATATTTAATGTTTAAATAAATCATGAAAACTTATGACAGCCACCGTTTAAATGTTTATTTCAAAAAGTGAATTAGAGTAGAAATATAATTATGTCATTAAAAAGTTATTAATAATAAAAACAGGCTTATGTGCAGTTTAAATGTGTGTATCAGATCAGTTGTTAATTGTAGCCTGTAATATTACAGTAATGTGCGACTGACAGGGTTCCTGTAGCGTTTCAGCTTTAGTTCAGAGAGATATGACATGTACTGTACCTGATATAGATCCAAATGAATCCATATCGAATATAATTCAAATTTGGAATTGACTCGAATTGCAAGTTTGTGAATCGACATTTAAATCAAATACTAGTAGTGAAGAGGAAGAGATGATCAGCTCTACGGCAATCTGACACACACACACACACACTTACTGACTGAATGATGGAACTGACAGGATCTGAAAGCTGAGACTTTGTTTCATATCAGAAGTATCAGATTATTGTGATTATTGAACAGCAGGAGCTACAAATAATGTTTAGAGAAGTTGTGTTCACATCAGCTGTAAACAGACTAAAACATCGACCTTGGGATTAAAGAATCAATATCGGTTCATCGAAGTGAGAATCGATCCTACTAAATCGGATACTGAATATTCTGATGGATGGCAGTAACACACACACACACACACACACCTTTAAACAGGCCGTCTGTGTTTCCTCGACTATAGCTTTAGTGGTCGGCCAGGTGAGTTTTCCAGGCGTGACGTGTCTCTGAATCATCAGCTGCGCGTTAGAGAAACGCTCCAGAGCTTTAGCAAACCTATAAAACACAGAACATGAGCATGATGTCCAATCAGGGCGGAGCGCGGCAGCGTTCATGTCAACACTCACCTGTTCTCCTTCAGATAAACTCGCCCCATCCCATAATGCACCAGGGACTGGAACTTCCTGTCTGACGACTCTAATGTGGCGAACTTCCTCTGAGCTTCAGCCAGTTCCTTCACACACAAGAACAAACCCAATAAATCAACTGAAAATCGACCCTTTAACCTCTCACTCATCATGTTTTTGCGGTTTACAGCTTCGTTTTGCGCATTCGGCAGAAGCTTATTTGAATGAGCGGTGGAGCTGAACGCGCATTTTAAAATATAAGACCGTTGTCTGACGCCACGGTCCTGTCAGTCATCTCGTCACGTGATCAGTGATCAGAGCTGTGCGCTATGGTCGACTCGAACAGCTCGTGTTGGATGAGCTGATGGAATTGAAGTGACTGTTATCCACTGGAATTAAATTGTTTTTATTTCTATAAAAAGTAAAACTACAGTGGAGGCGTAATGTAAACGTAGCGTTGGCATATTCTATCCTAACTTCACCCTCACACTCCGTCATGACAATATGACCCGAGACAGCTCGTCAGAGATCTCGTCACACTTCAGTCTCGTCAGAGATCCCGTCACACTTCAGTCTCGAGAGATCCCGTCGCACTTCAGTCTCGTCAGAGATCCCGTCGCACTTCAGTCTCGTCAGAGATCCCGTCGCACTTCAGTCTCGAGAGATCCCGTCGCACTTCAGTCTCGTCAGAGATCCCGTCGCACTTCAGTCTCGTCAGAGATCCCGTCGCACTTCAGTCTCGTCAGAGATCCCGTCGCACTTCAGTCTCGTCAGAGATCCCGTCGCACTTCAGTCTCGTCAGAGATCCCGTCGCACTTCAGTCTCGTCAGAGATCCCGTCGCACTTCAGTCTCGTCAGAGATCCCGTCGCACTTCAGTCTCGTCAGAGATCCCGTCGCACTTCAGTCTCGTCAGAGATCCCGTCGCACTTCAGTCTCGTCAGAGATCCCGTCGCACTTCAGTCTCGAGAGATCCCGTCGCACTTCAGTCTCGAGAGATCCCGTCGCACTTCAGTCTCGTCAGAGATCCCGTCGCACTTCAGTCTCGTCAGAGATCCCGTCGCACTTCAGTCTCGTCAGAGATCCCGTCGCACTTCAGTCTCGTCAGAGATCCCGTCGCACTTCAGTCTCGTCAGAGATCCCGTCGCACTTCAGTCTCGTCAGAGATCCCGTCGCACTTCAGTCTCGTCAGAGATCCCGTCGCACTTCAGTCTCGTCAGAGATCCCGTCGCACTTCAGTCTCGTCAGAGATCCCGTCGCACTTCAGTCTCGTCAGAGATCCCGTCGCACTTCAGTCTCGTCAGAGATCCCGTCGCACTTCAGTCTCGAGAGATCCCGTCGCACTTCAGTCTCGAGAGATCCCGTCGCACTTCAGTCTCGAGAGATCCCGTCGCACTTCAGTCTCGAGAGATCCCGTCGCACTTCAGTCTCGAGAGATCCCGTCGCACTTCAGTCTCGAGAGATCCCGTCGCACTTCAGTCTCGAGAGATCCCGTCGCACTTCAGTCTCGAGAGATCCCGTCGCACTTCAGTCTCGAGAGATCCCGTCGCACTTCAGTCTCGAGAGATCCCGTCGCACTTCAGTCTCGAGAGATCCCGTCGCACTTCAGTCTCGAGAGATCCCGTCGCACTTCAGTCTCGAGAGATCCCGTCACACTTCAGTCTCGAGAGATCCCGTCACACTTCAGTCTCGAGAGATCCCGTCACACTTCAGTCTCGTCAGAGATCTCGTCGCACTTCAGTCTCGTCAGAGATCTCGTCGCACTTCAGTCTCGTCAGAGATCCCGTCACACTTCAGTCTCGAGAGATCCCGTCACACTTCAGTCTCGAGAGATCTCGTCACACCCCTATAAGAACCAATCACATTAGAGAAAATGTACTGAATCATGTCCCCTTTGCATACACTTACACTATAAAAACTGCTGTACTCTTTTGGTCGGGAGGATTCTCTCTGAAACTGAGATCCTCCCGGCTGTGAGTAAAGCACATTCAGGGTCAGTGTCAGGAGTGTGTCCGGTTCCTGCAGGTTAGCAGACACTCAAGACCTTATTCCCAAGTGCCAGTGTCCACAGGGGGCGAGACGCCGATTAGGAGACGCGCTAGAGGATACATTTGCAAGCGTTGATTAGGAGACGCCCCAGGTTAACTTAAGTCAGGTGCGCAGGGGGATTTCTACCACAAGAGGTAAAGTCACATGACTTCAGAGTTTCCCGGCCGTTTGTATCTCCTACACGTCTGTGCTCAAGTTAAAGGTGGTCAGCTGGCAAATGTTCGCTCTTGGTGTGAACGGTGGAGTGTTGCATTACCTCTGGTTGTCCGATTTCCAGCAGGGCGGTGGCATATCCATATACGAGCACAGATTTATCCAGCTCGGTCAAACCCAGGACCTGTCAGAAACACAAACATCAGTTCAGTGAACATGACAGAACGCGGCTCCAAACCTGAAGCACATTTAAACACAACCAGAGTCATGTCGATTCAGATTCTGTGTCGGACACGCGAGATGATTCTGCAGCGAGACGCTCCGGATCATCACCACCAGCTCCGTTTCCATCCACCTATTTTTATGTGAATTTTGGGATATTGCATAAAAACATTGGATGTGCATAAATTCTAAAAATGCATGTAAAAAAACGTATGCACTCAATCGAGGCGGATCATTTTTTATCTGTTCTGAAACGCCTGAGTCAAAGTGTGTGATCAGAATGATTTGGTTAAATTCCTCCAGAAGCGTCTTAAACGATTGAGTGAGTGAGTGTGTGTGTGTGTGTGTGTGTGTGTGTGTGTGTGTGTGTGTGCGTTCCTCCAGAAGCATCTCACACGATTGTGTTCCCAAACACCAGCATCCCAACACAAGAGAACATGACAGTGAGTGTGTGTTCCTCCAAAAGCGTCTCAAACGATTGAGTGTGTGTGTGTGTGTTCCTCCAGAAGCATCTCACATGATTGTGTTCCTAAACACCAGCATCCCAACCCAAGAGAACATGACAGTGTGTGTGCTTCACCTGACGCTCTGAGTGTGTGTGTTTCGCTTCACCTGACGCTCTGAGTGTGTGTGTGTGTGAGAGTGTGTGTTTCACCTGACACTCTGAGACGACACTCATTTATGATGGAGGGAAAACAGCAATTTACAGTTTATTACTGATATTTTGTTCTCTTGAACACATGGGAAGGAAACGCTGCTTTATTCACAGATGTTTTATGCCAAATTCTAATTTTGAACAAGTTAAATCATCAACTTTGGATGGAAACACAGCCACAGACTGAACTGATCAGAATAATGACTTTACAGCAGAATCTGAGGGTCTGATGACGTCTGCTCGTGAAGCCTCCAGAGGTCAGTCCTTACCGCGGTGCCGCTGGACTCCAGGATCCGCAGGGCCAGAGAGAAGGACTGCTGTGCGTTTCGGCAGCGCTGGTCGCTCAGAGCCACGTGACCCTCCTGAACGGCGGCACAGAAGCGCTCTCTCGTGTCCAGCTCGCTCACGGCCTCCTGCCAGACAAACGCCAGCGTTAAACCACACGGACACACACATCACACTCACGAGTACGGCTCTGTGCGACACTGACCGCTGGACTGTTGGCTCGGTCCGGGGCCGTGTGTTTGCTCCGCACCGCCGGCTTCTCTGCAACGCCTGACGCTCTCTTAGACTTCCGTGGACTCATTTCACTAGGACGAGATTCATCAGGAATAAACCTCAATGAAAGTGCAGTGTTTTCTGATATAAAGACAGTGAGGAATGAAAACAGCCGGCGTTCTGCTCAAGGACGTTCCTCAGGAGCAGATATGAGTCCAACACACACACCGGGAGAGCTAATACTGCTAATGTGCTAATATTCTCAACTAGGTTTAGTTTTAGATTTTCTGTTCATTATAGTTAGCTTTGCTATTTTTATTTTGACAAGTCGATATAGTTTATTAAGTTTTAGTTATTCAACAAACTAAAATGTGAAACGTTGCCCTGACAACTAGCTGAAAAAAGTTTTATACATTTTATTCAAGTTAAAGTTGCATTAGTTAACATAAGCTAACACTGAACAACACTTCTATGTACACTTCAGTATTTAATGTTAATTTTTTATATTTACTGATACATTTTAAGAGCAAAAATGAACAGTTAATGCACTGTGAACATGAACACTATTTTTAGATTAATAAATGTTTTTCACAGTTCATGCTTGTTAACACATGCCTACTGTGAAGGGTTAGAGACGTTCAGCATCACAAAGAGCCGAAGTGAACATCCTGTTACAGCGCAACAGTGAAATGAAAGTAAATCTAGCCTTACTGTACCTGTCATTAGAAGCTCAAATTTCACTTTAAAGATGACATAACTTCATAAACACTCTTCCTTTACAAATAAAGTCAGATTTTTATCAGCACTGAATCATTAAAACATGTTTGAACTAACAAAAGAATTGGCTTTCTGGTCAGTTTGATGACATAAACCGGTTCATTACCTCTTCGTGTCTTTGAGTCTGTCGGCTCTTTCTTCAGGACGGGCTCGAGCTCCAGAGTTCCCTGAAAACAAGGCAATTTTGGGATTAATGCGCCACATTTTCACACGAGACAACCGGCAGAACCAGACGAACCGCTGGCGCGAAACACCTGTGGGCGTCTAGAAACAAACAGATGAAGGAGGGAACACACAGGGCACGAGACACGGGAAACAGCGTGACGCTCACTTCCTCTAGAGCGAGAGTGGCGTCCTTGGAAGGCATGGCGAGCACTGGGAACAGACGAGACATACAGCATTCACTTCGAGATAGCAAGCGCTCAGTACTGATACAGAGCCGCGCGCGTGTGTGTTCGGAGAGATGACAGCACACATCACATGATTTACACAGGATATCTGCAGGGTTTTACCAACATATTTAAGGCTTTTTCATGACCTGCACAAATAAAATGAATAGGGCAATGTCTATGGAAACATTAAATTATAAACTGACTGTAAAAACCATGATTTAAACAACTTTACAGTTCAAACGGGCCTAATACAGGTTTGACAAAAACAAAGTTTTATAAAATTAGAAACCTCAAATTTCAGCTCTTTTATAAGAGAAGGGGTGAGTCAAAATGAGACATTTATATTCACGCGGTGTCGATTCACGCATTGGTTAAAAAGTGCAGATTCCCTCTCTGACAGTGGCTGGGACAGCAGAAATAAAGCGGTTACATCTGTAAACACTAGCGGTGTAACGGTACACAAAACTGACGGTTCGGTACAGCAGTTTTACAAAATTGCTTATTTATTTTTATTAAACTGGTTTACTGAACAATTTGTGTCTGTCCTTAAATGAATTCAATTATAACTAAAAGTTTCTTAAAGATAATGCTGTAAACTATAGCGAGCCTTTACTTGCTCATTACTGTAATATTAAAGGTTAACAACAGAGCCCAAACTATTAGCCTAAATTCAGTTGCTATTTATGTTTAGATATAATAATCAACGCTAATCAATAATCAAGGCAGTTTTTGCATTAACTTCTAAATCTAATTATAAAATTATGATTTTACTCCAATTCGTTGTTGAAATATAATCATTTATACAGTGGCTGTCATTTTCATAACAGATGAATTTAAACACACATTAATAATCCAGACATCACTAACAGGTTCAGTAGAATATAATGATATATAGGCTAATATCGGTCATATATTCAGTGAAAGAGTTGATTTCTCTAGTGAACTCACAGCTGTGGACACTGAGTGACTCCTGAGGGAAATGTGATGCTGCGGGACATTGTTCTCAAGCTGTTTTATTGACGTCTTTCCGCCGTTGAAACATTGAGCGATTACACCACATATGATACGCTTCAATAAGTTGTAATGTATCCTCAACACACCTTCAGATGTTCCTTCATGTTTATTCTTTGACTATGACGAGATGATCACGTTCACTCGTCTATATGGTGATCAGTCACGCCACATTAAAGAGCGTCAAAACGGCATTTATCGTTTGAATTTCCTGATAAAATGGACAGAATACTTCATATGTTCGTGTGGGAACTCAGATTGAAGTGTGTTCCGCGCGTAAAACAAGCCGACTGTTAAAGACTGCATTCGGTACCGTTCGGTACACACGTGCACCGTACCGGAAGTCCTGTACCCAAACAGTTTCGGTGCGAATACGTGTACCGTTACACCCCTAGTAAACACTACTTTATCAGGCATTATACGGCAGGAAGATGGAAACCTTCTAAACTTTCCTCACTGAAAGGCAATGAGTTTGCGGGTATGATATAAACACAGGGCTCCAGACTGAGACCAAATGGTTGCGTTTTGCAAGCTTTGTTCCTGTCGGTGTGACTGAGTTTTGCTAGAGGTCGCTCTGGTGCCGCCACCACGTGCCCGACTGAGAAGAGCTGCCATACGAGAAACAGCAAACGAAACGAAACCGCACTACTCGCTGGAGCTGCGCATCGCGGAAATCACCAACATTCACCATGGATTTAATGTAAGGGTAACACTAATAGTCAAATGTTTTTACATTTCAGGGTTTGTCGACCTTTCGAGTGAAAATCAACCACTTTAAGGACTGTCAAGTGCTTCACACTTCTAAGCTCTAAATATTATCCAATTTAAATGTTATTTTTAATGTGATGACATAAAAACATGTTCATCCTTCAAAGATTGTCCTCATTTGTAAAACTAAAAGTTTCCAAATGTAAGAAAACTAACATGGCAAACACTTGTTTGAAGTTTTCATTTACTAAAACTTGACAAAAGCCCTTTTCGGACGGGAATTGTTTCTCACGTGGAAGTCTGTAAAAATAAATGTGCACTTGTGCGTTCGGATGGTGATTTATTCCCGGTGGGGGAGCGAGTTCTGTGATCGGGAACGCTGCTCACGTACTCAATAACATGACTGTCTGCTGTGAACAAAATGTCACATGCTTGGTATAATAAGCATTTAATTTAATAATAGGAAAATAATATCCTAATTATTATTTAATTTAAATCTGTTTAAAAATAGTAAGATATAGACGCACATTATAGTTAAAATGGTTTTCTGTCTTGTATTTTATCTCAAAATAAAGGATGTCATTTTATTCCACATGGAAATGAGCAGAAAAGAGTGAATACAGCCCCTTATTCACATGAGGTGGACATAATGCTGCGGTTATTTTAACATGTATAACTGCTGCCGTAATAACGGCCCGTTTCAAATGTTTACGTGCTTTTCTTCTTTTTATTTTTTGAGCGGTGATGAAATATATTGCTCTTGTAAATACTCGCCAGCATTTCAGTAATAAAAGTCTAGATCTTTAAAACGCATCCAAATTACAGCGACGCGCAACCGTACGGTGCTCTGCAGGGGTCAAACCGGATATAAACAGTGAATTTTGAAGTGATATATTCTAGAAAACTCAGAGATGTGGATTCGGACGGCAAGTAAATCACCACACGACCTTGGTGTTTGTCTAAAAACAGTCGGTAATTCAGCCGGGCATTTTTACGCGGGTGGTGGGAGAAAAACACTGACATTCTGGATTCGGACGGCAATAAAATCCCAGACTAGCCCGTCAATGATGAAAACACCTTACGAACCCACGAGAAACAATCCGAATAAGGCTTAAAAATAACAGAATAAGGATGACTAGATATGATGAACTAAAAAGTATACTTGACACAGAACTAAGACACAAGTGTCAACTAGTACAACGGCACAACATGCTCGCGATGAATAAAAAGCAAACCGGCGCACAGAATAAGACCGTCATAAAGCAGCGCTCAGAACAGCTGCAACGGCGCATACATTACATACATTAGTCGATTTGTCGTGTTGTTTATATTCCCCAATGATGGCGTAAATATTTGGATTTATACAGTGAACATACTCTGTCTGCAACCGCTAAAAGCATTAAACGCTGTTGTTGGCTATTTAAAATATCTAATGGATGAACTAATTTATTTAATATCGCGCCGTCAATCGTTGTAAAAGCAATATTTGATAGATGTTAGAAAGCGGTTGTGACTTCAGCGGTGTGATCATACAACTGTATAAACACATTCAAGCATTTACTGAACAAACCATATCAGGATTCACAGGAAGTGACCGACCCAGCCATAATAAACACCTCCTGATTAGGCCTACACTGCATAAACATTATCTTTTGAGATAAATAATATCATTAGAGAAAAGCTCATACACAGATTAGTTAGAGTTATTATTTTTGGTAAATTATTGGTTAAGTATTGGTAAATTAACTAAAGGGTTAATTGACTTCAGAAAATAAACAATAGATCAACCATAAAACAATGTTTTTTCCAGCCCTAGTTCAGAAGAGCAGGGCACACTGAAACTGAAGCTCAAAACAGAGGCAAACACTTTGACATTCAAACACAACGTCAGTGAAGTATCTGAGGAATCTGCTCCGGCCTCACCTGCGGCGCCATCCTGGTTTTTCCCGTTCTCAGACTTCTGCTGTTTGAGAGAAGAACACCATCATTAGACTTACAGAGAGCAGAATCAGTGCCGGCCGACGGTGATGTTCTGATGGCCCGTGTCTCAGAGCAGGTGCTGGAGATATGATACATCACGCTTTCATTTCAAGAGCAAAAACACACACATAACACTACTGGAATTTATTTCATATTACATTTTATATGATATTTATAGCCAAATTTACACTACCGTAAGATTTTTTTAATTTATTTTTTGGGAAAGAACGTAAAGAAATTAATACATTTATTCAGCAAAGACGCATTAAACTGATCAAAGTATAGACATTTATAATGTTACAAAAGCTTTATATTTCAGATAAATGCTGTTCTTTTGAACTTTATATTCATCAAAGAATCCTGAGAGATAACATGTATCAGTTTCCACAGAAATATGAACTGTTTTCAACACTGATAATAATCATAAATGTTTGTTGAGCATCAAATCCTCATATGAGAATGATTTGTGAAGGATCATGTGACACTGAAGACTGGAGTAATGATGATAAATTCAGCTTTGATCACAGGAATAAATTACACTTTACTATATATTCACATAGAGAACAGCTGCTTTACACTGGAGTAATATTTCACTGTTTACTGTATTTATGATCAGATAAATGAGCAGAAGAGACTTCTTCTAAAAACATTTAAAAATCTTACTGTCCAAAAACTTTTGACCGGTAGTGTACATTACAAAGGTGGCAGAGAAGCGCTTGTGTGTCTTTACAGACGGTTTAATGCTGCTCAGTGGCATAAGTTCATGCATTTACACAGCAACTAAAACTATATTTTTGATTCTAGGGGCCGAAGTGGGTCAGAGCAGGCATCATGTAGTCCAGCTTTTATGAGGCATTACGTCTTACACGGGATTGTGAGCCGGCACAGAACAGCCTTAACTCAGACGTGTAAAGATGCCTATTACTAATAATAGTAAAGCAAATGCTAGGCTCTGAGTAATAATTTATTAGAACTGTTAAAGCGAGAGAGTGAAGTAATGAAGATGGAGAATGAGAGCTGTGTTCTCAGCGCTGTCCTGCTTCAAACACAAGGGCCACACAGAAAAACATCAGCCGATGCCGATTATTAAGAAGGCTAATATATCGTCGAGCTCTAGTGAGAAAGTAAGACCTCACCGAACTCTCCAGCCGGGAGGAATGAGACGCCGCTTCAGGCTGACGGCTGGATTTCAGATGCGGACCTGAAGAATCGCCGCTCGCATGCGCTCTGCGTTACAAACACAAGCTCTAATCGTTCGCTCACCACGAAACAACAGCAGCAACACCGACATAAACACAAACCTGGTTTTAGAAGCAATCCTTTTTGTTTCAGGCTTCTTGGTCTTCATGTCTGCTTGACGAAACAAAACAGCAAATTTAAGATCTATATCACACAATAAAAAAAATGTACAAAGGAAATGCAGAATCACAAAATTACTTGCAAAGCAAATTAATTTATTCAAATTGAACAAAGTATTAGTAAACTTGCACTTCCTCATAGCTCAATCCCACCAGGATTTCACTACATATTTTTTTTTTTTGAGATCAAAATGACTGATTTTGTTTTGGTCATTTCCAGAAATTAGCAAAAATTTGCATTTTTTTTTTCATAATTAGGATGCCACATTTACCATATTATTATGTTAGATGTACAATAGTCAAACATGACAATAAAACAAACAAAAGGCATGTAATAAAAGAAGAACTTATAAACAAATGACAATAGGACAAATAAATACAACACAAAGATACAGACACAAACAGTGTTTTAAGTTTAAGTACCGTTTTTGTGGTTTGTTTCACATTAACACACACACACACACACAGGAGCGGGTATATTAGGTTGCTTTCACTTTAAAGGATTAGTTCACTTTAAAATGAAAATGTCCTGATCATTTGCTCACCCCATCTCATCCAAGATGTTCATGTCTTCCTTTCTTCAGTTTCAGGATGTTTGTATTAGTCTTGGCACGTTCACTTTGTAAACACGGGGGTTACTTCTGCCTACATCTAGCGTGACCTTTCCGACGTGATTGCGCAATCCGTGGCGCGTCGCAGAGCAAGATGAGCAATTGAGGTTAAAAATTATATAAATGTTTATTTTTTTATAAAACGTCCGATGGTTTGTCTAGATAAGACTCTATTCCTCTGGGATCGTGCAGAGCCTCTGAAGCCCTTCCTCTGAAACTGCATTGATTTGGACCTTCAACCGTTGGTTGCCATTGAAGTCCATTATGTGGAGAAAAATCCTGGAATGTTTCCCTCAAAAAACTGAATGTCTTTTCGACTGAAGAAAGAAAGACATGAACATCTTGGATGAGAGTAAATGATCAGGACATTTTCATTTTGAAGTGAACTACTGCTTTAAGACCTACAGTAATGCGCAGATCCAATACTGACACACAGCCCTATGTCTTACTCAAGACATAACCGCCAATATGGACATCGGCATAATAATGTGTGTGTTTGATCGTTCAAGGGCAATAAGCCTAGAAATAGACACATTCGGTACACTCGCGCGAGCGCTGACGGGCGGCAAACACGTGCACAGAATCCGCAGCCAGTCTGACATCGGTCCGCGTGTCAGTACCGAACTGAGCTCGTGGCTTACAGCTTTTATTAACTCTTTTTTAGTGCTATCAGGCATATCATACCTTTATTTGGTCATTATGCGAGATGGCAGGTGAGAAAGATTGCAGAGCTGGAAGAACTGTCAGTTGAAGAATAAAATCTGTTTTGTGTGTCTGTGGTACAACCCGAAAGAGACTCACGCCAATAACACGAAAGCTGATTGGCTGCAATATAAGATGCATGTTGGTCTCATCTGTAGTTGTAATACAGCGAACTATAGTTGGACTAGTGAAAGAAAGAACTACAACACCCCGGAATAAACACACACACACTCTAAAGCGCTGCGGGAGCATTAGATGAGCATTAGAGTAGCGTTACATGGACGTAGGAAAATTAAGACCTGTTTAAAATTATTTAAGACCTAGAACTCAATACTTCAGCGAATTTAAGACTTTATAAGCCCCCGCGGGAACCCTGAACAAATGAAGCGATGTCCTGTGAGGGGAGGCTGAAGGATGGGCCGTTACCTTTGCTCTCCTGCAGCTCTGTCTGGAAGCGCTCGCACTGCTGCAGAAGGTCTTTGTGTCCCTCCACGTCCGCGGCGCACGCGTCCTGAGCCAGGCGGTTGGCCAGCACAGCCTTCTGATGCTCCCCCAGGTAGAACAGAGCGTCACAGAAGCGGTAATGACCCTGGAGGACAGAGCAAAACCTCACTGAGCTGCAGTCCTTCATCCTTTATGAGTGAGAGATCGCCCTGATTCACAGCAGGGTTACTATCCTCACTAAAACTGATGATGATGATGAAGAATCAGCTTTACCTTCGCCCAGTCCGGCTGCAATACAATGGCTCTCTTTCCATCGCCGAGTGCTTTCCTGAAAACAACTCCCACAATCACTATCACACACGTTCTTCAATAACGTGCATCAGAATAACTGAATGATCACTCACAGATATTTCTCCGAGCGAATCAAACAGAGCGCTCTGTTCCCATACAGGATGTGGTTATTAGGGCTGAAACACAGAAGGGAAAGATGAACAATCCATTAAAACAGAAAGTGCAACACGGAGACAGAACAGGATGGGGAATTAAAACGGTGACGATTCTTCTCTTACTGGTATTTGATGGCTTTGGTGTACCACTTTAAAGCCACATCATATTTCTTCTTCTGGAACTGCTCATTTCCTTTGTTTTTCATCTCCTCGCTTTTCTGGAGTCCAAAAATACAATATCTTATTTCTGCTAATATAGCAGAACTCCAACAATAAGCCGGTGTGCGGTTCACACTGCATATGTTTGACATTTCTCACCGATAAGGTCCAAGAGTCCGGCTCTGATTTCAGCTCGGCGATGGCCTTCTTTTTGCTGCACGACGCCACCTGAAGATAACGCGCATCTGTGGGCGCAGACGTTTATTAGTGATCTGACTGAAGCCTGAGCGTGTTCTTCAGCTCTAGAAGGGCTGGACACTGACACACATCACATGATTCATTTGGATCTATATCAGGTACAGTACATGTCATATCTCTCTGAACTAAAGCTGAAACGCTACAGGAACCCTGTCAGTCGCACATTACTGTAATATTACAGGCTACAATTAACAACTGATCTGATACACACATTTAAACTGCACAAGGCTTTTAGACTAATAACTTTTTTTTTGTCAATTAAATTTTTATTCAATCATCAAATACCTTGAAATAAATACATTTTCCGGGAGACTAATAAATACATTTTCCAGGAAACTAATAACAACTTTTTAATGGAATAATTATGTTTCTACTCCAACTTAAATATTTAAAAGGTGGCTGTCTTCATCAAAGTGAGAATCGACTAATCTATAAATCTATAATTTCTAGTATTGTTCATTAATGGACACATGAAACTCACACTCATTGAAGACGAACCGGAGCGTACGGTAGCGAATCTCCACCGAGCCGAGATCCAGCAGCTTCTGATTGATTTCAGGAGGTCCAGAGTCCAGCAGCCACCGGATGGCCTCGGCCAAACAATCCTCCTGCTGCAGACGGACGACAGACAGATGAACAGACAGACAACAGACAGAGACAGATGACAGACAGACAGACGGACAACAGACAGACAGACAGATGACAGATGGACAACAGACAAACGGACAACAGACGGATGACAGACGGACAACAGACAGATGGACAGACGAACAGATGACAGACAGACAGACAGACAGACGGACAACAGACAACAGGCAGATGACAGGCAGACAGACGGACAACAGATAGATGACAGACGACAGACAGACAGACAGATGACAGACGGACGGACAACAGACGGACGGACAACAGACAGACAGACGGACAACAGACAGATGACAGACAGACAGACAGACGACGGACAGATGACAGACGGACAGATGACAGACAGACAGACGGACGGACAACAGACAGACAACAGACAGACGACAGACGGACAGACGGACAACAGACCGACGACAGACAAGACAGACGGACAACAGACAGATGACAGACAGACAGACAGACGGACAGATGACAGAGACAGACGGGCAACAGACAGATGACAGACAGACAGACGGACAACAGACAGACGACAGACAGACGACAGACGGACAACAGACAGACGGACAACAGACAGACGGACAACAGACAGACAGACAGACAACAGACAGACAGACGGACAACAGACAGATGACAGACAGATGGACAGATGACAGAGACAGACGGACAACAGACAGATGACAGAGACAGACGGACAACAGACAGACGACAGACAGACATACGGACGGACAACAGACAGACGGACAACAGACAGACGGACAGACGGGCAACAGACAGATGGACAGATGACAGAGACAGACGGACAACAGACAGATGACAGACAGACAGACGGACAACAGACAGACGACAGACAGACAAACAGATGACAGACGGACAGACGACAGACAGAGACAGATGGACAGACAGACAGACGGACAACAGACAGACAACAGACAGACAAAAGACAGATGACAAACGGACAGATGACAGACGGACAGACGACAGACAGAGACAGATGGACAGACAGACAGACAGACAACAGACAGACGACGGACAGACAGACGGACGGACAACAGACAAATGACAGACAGACAGACGGACAACAGACAGATGACAGACGGACAACAGACAGATGGACAGATGACAGACGACCAGATGACAGACAGACGGACAACAGACAGATGGACAGATGACAGACAGACAGACGGACAACAGACAACAGGCAGATGACAGACAGACAGACGGACAACAGATAGATGACAGACGGACAGACGACAGACGGACAACAGACAACAGGCAGATGACAGACAGACAGACGGACAACAGATAGATGACAGACGGACAGACGACAGACATGACAGACAGACAGACAGAGACAGATGACAGAGACAGACGGACAACAGACAGATGAGAGACGGACAGATGACAGACGGACAACAGACAGATGACAGGCAACAGACAGACAAACAGACGGACAACAGACAGACAGACAGACGGACAACAGACAGACGACAGACGGACAACAGACAGACGACAGACGGACAACAGACAGATGACAGACAGACAACAGACAGACAAACAGAGACAGATGACGGACAGACAGACGGACGGACAACAGACAGATGGACAGATGACAGACGGACAGATGACAGACGGACAACAGACAAACAGACAACAGACAGATGACAGACAGACAGACAACAGACAGATGACAGACGAACAGATGACAGACAGACGGACAGATGACAGACAGACAGACGGACAACAGACAGATGGACAGATGACAGACAGACAGACGGACAGATGACAGACGGACAACAGACAGACGGACAACAGACAGATGGACAGATGACAGACAACAGACGGACAGACAACAGACAGATGAGAGACAGGCAGACGGACAACAGACAGATGACAGAGACGGACAGTCGTGTCAGAATCCAGAGGTGTTAAAGGGATTCTCCACCCGAAAAGGAACATTTTCTCATGCCATCCCTGATGTATATGATTTCTTTCTTCAGATAAACACACATGAATATTAATAATCCATCTGTGAGTCCATATAATGGCTGTTGCTCAATTGACGCTTGAAAAACCGACGGTGACGGTGATCCATACGACCCAGTGGATCAACCAATATCTTGGTGTATGTGAGAAAAATACTCATATTTTTAACTATAAAATATAGCATTAGTACTTCTTGTGTGAGCTTCGCTGTGAACGAGAGCTGCACAAGTCTGGATAAATAAATCACGATTTTTTTTGTTTTGTTTAAAATAGAGATCAAGATTCTGAATAGACAATTAAACAAAACATCATTTACTAGCGGTTCTGACAAAATGTTAATTACTGCAGTCTATTTAAAGAAAAGAAGTAATTTATGGATGATTGATTCAATGACTCCCTCAAAGACTTCCGCTGTGCCCGAACTCACAGTAGGTACTACATTTGAATTTACTTAATTTTATTTAAAAAAAAAAAAAAAAAAAAAACATACTACATCCGCCATGTTGTCATTATCATGTGACCTACCATCTTTATTTGAAGTGTCAAGTTCCTTTCTAAAGGTGATGTACTCTGTTTGATCGCTGCTGTAGACATCAGTGTTTATATCTGAACCATAAACTCTTATTCCAGTACTAAAATATGAATTATGTACGACAGAAATAATGATCCTGTGTGGTTGAAGAGACCGTTTCATATCTATACATGACAACGGCTCTCTCTGGATCAGATCTGAACATTCGCTGTGATCGGACTCTCAAAGCTTTAATACACAGAGCCGAATCGCTTTGAGGAATGAGATCGCGTCCCAACGTCCCCTCGTGATCGCTCGTATGAGCATGTTTCTGACAGCTATGGGTTGTCTTCAGAAGACATTGACTGATCCACTGGGGTCGTATGGATCACCTTCACAAACGAGCGATGGCCATTCAGTGCACACAGAGATGGGTTATTGTCCTAAAACTAGCGGTGTAACGGTACACAAAACTGACGGTTCGGTACAGCAGTTTTACAAAATTGCTTATTTTTTATTAAACTGGTTTACTGAACAATTTGTGTCTGTCCTTAAATGAATTCAATTATAACTAAAAGTTTCTTAAAGATAATGCTGTAAACTATAGCGAGCCTTTACTTGCTCATTACTGTAATATTAAAGGTTAACAACAGAGCCCAAACTATTAGCCTAAATTCAGTTGCTATTTATGTTTAGATATAATAATCAACGCTAATCAATAATCAAGGCAGTTTTTGCATTAACTTCTAAATCTAATTATAAAATTACGTTTTTTCTCCAATTCGTTGTTGAAATATAATCATTTATACAGTGGCTGTCATTTTCATAACAGATGAATTTAAACACACATTAATAATCCAGACATCACTAACAGGTTCAGTAGAATATAATGATATATAGGCTAATATCGGTCATATATTCAGTGAAAGAGTTGATTTCTCTAGTGAACTCACAGCTGTGGACACTGAGTGACTCCTGAGGGAAATGTGATGCTGCGGGACATTGTTCTCAAGCTGTTTTATTGACGTCTTTCCGCCGTTGAAACATTGAGCGATTACACCACATATGATACGCTTCAATAAGTTGTAATGTATCCTCAACACACCTTCAGATGTTCCTTCATGTTTATTCTTTGACTATGACGAGATGATCACGTTCACTCGTCTATACGGTGATCAGTCACGCCACATTAAAGAGTGTCAAAACGGCATTTATCGTTTGAATTTCCTGATAAAATGGACAGAATACTTCATATGTTCGTGTGGGAACTCAGATTGAAGTGTGTTCCGCGCGTAAAACAAGCCGACTGTTAAAGACTGCATTCGGTACCGTTCGGTACACACGTGCACCGTACCGGAAGTCCTGTACCCAAACAGTTTCGGTGCGAATACGTGTACCGTTACACCCCTACCTAAAACCCTTCCTGTGCGTTTATCTGAAGAAAGAAAGTCACATGTATACATCAGTGAGTGAATGATGAGAATCCCTTTAACACAGGCTTACGGCGGCGTACCATGGAAAACAATCTGCTCAAGGACACCACGGCTCGGGCTTTCCTCTCCACGTCCCTGTGAGACAGCTGAACAGAACAAGACACGTGATCAGAAGCGAGCAGCTGTGAAGGATGACCATGTGCTTCATCAGGACGGATACGTACGCCTCGCTCCATGGACTCCAGGATGCTTTCCAAGATCTCGATCTTCTCCAGCCTCTTCAGACTCAAATCGTTCGACACACTGAAAGATAAAACAGCACAATGAAGCGTCTCACGTGCTCACGGTCACACCTGAACCAGACCTGTCTCCGACACGACTCACTTGGAGTCCAGGAAGCCCATCTCGACGGCCCAGAAGGTGGTGGGGTGATTCTCCTGCTGTCTGAGGAGGATATGCCACCAGAACACTGACACGTGCATCAGGTGACCCACTTGCCTCTTCACCTCCGGTTTTATCTTCATCCACCGCTCGTATATGACGTCTGTTCATTCAAAACACAGCGACACTGAAACATCTGCAATGCTGATCATTATTAAAGTGATAGTTCACCCAAAAGTGTAACTTCTGTCATTAATTCCTCTCCCTCATGTCGTTCAAACCCGTCAGACCTTCGTTCATCTTCAGACACAAATGAAGATATTTCTCCAGCGGTTCAGCCTTAATGTTATGAAGAGACGAGAATACTTTAGTGCGCAAAAACAAACAAATATAACGACTTTATTCAACAGTTTCTTCTCGTCTGTGTCGGTCTCTTACGCTGTTGACGTTCGCCAGCTCCTGCGTCATCATCACACGCATGCGTCACATGATCAGCATCGGCCAATGGTGAGCCGGCGTTCTGGCGTAAGTGAAGCACTGCACTGTATTTACTGCGTTAAAGCATAAGAGACTGACACAGACGAGAAGAAACTGTTGAATAAAGTCGTTATTTGTGTTTGTTTTTGTGCACTAAAGTATTCTCGTCTCTTCATAACATTAAGGCTGAACCGCTGGAGTCACATGGGCTATTTTAACGATGTCTTTACTTCCTTTCTGGAGCTTGAAAGTGTTCATTACATTGCTGTCTATGGAGGGGTCAGAGAGCTCTCGGATTTCATCAGAAATATCTTCATTTGTGTCTGAAGATGAACGAAGGTCTGACGGGTTTGAACGACATGAGGGAGAGGAATTAATGACAGAAGTTACACTTTTGGGTGAACTATCACTTTAACACACACACTCACCAGGCGGCTCCATGTGGATAAACGGGAACTGGTTCTGATAGATCTGAGAGAAAACAGAGTGAATCGTGTGTGTTCGGTTCAGTGAGTCACTGAATCACTTGATCTGAATGACTCTTTACAGCAGATGTGTAACTTCTCATATTTGATATGTATCTCATAACTGTTTATGACTGTGAAGCTGTATTGTGTATTCTACTCACAATCTTGGTTTTGTGTCGCACAATATCTGGTCCTTCCTCCAGATCCGAATCTTCTGTGTCTGTCATTCTGATTCAGAGACACAACACGAGTCATCTTCATTACAGATTATTGCGTTTATTCTTCTGGTTATTGTCCCTTATTGTGTATATTTATTGTTTATTATGCCCCTCGACAGGGATGGACATCATAAGAATGTGAATGTACTAAAGTACAGATGACAATAAAGGTGGAGACTGTTGAATTGGGATGTTTCCCATACTGCACCTCACCTGAGCCACACCTGCGCACTCACGACAGGTCAATGATCAAAAACACCTCAAAGAGTCACAACCCCTCACAGATACTCGATAAATGCCGTATATCCCGTGATATCTGAGGGATTCAGAGTGACGAACATCTGAGGGAGAAACGCCCCAAAGCACGACACGTCTTCAACACAATCTCACTGAGTTTTAATTTAATAAAGCATAACTGCGTGTTTTTTTTCCAACACGAGTATCAACACGTTTGATGATTAATCTGATTCTGAAGCGGAGGAACTTTATCAGGAAGTTAAACGTGACGTGTCTGCGTTTGTCTGAATTAATATCGAAACCGTCGCCGTCGCGTAAACACCTCAGGTCTGTTCGACCAGCACAACATCAGAAATATGAATAATAGTGTTTATTACCGACCTGTTTGAGGAACAGCGACGCTTGAAGAGCTGCTGATTGTTTCCTGGTGTCGGCCGTTGGAACTCACGCGAGAGGGAACATCCGCGAATGACGCGTCGCGCCCTCTAGTGTTCGCCTGCGGAATGACGCGTCGCGCCCTCTAGTGTTCGCCTGCGGAATGAAGCGTCCCGCCCTCTAGTGTTCGCCTGTGGAATGACGCGTCGCGCCCTCTAGTGTTCGCCTGCGGAATGACGCGACGCGCCCTCTAGTGTTCGCCTGCGGAATGACGCGTCGCGCCCTCTAGTGTTCGCCTGCGGAATGACGCGTCGCGCCCTCTAGTGTTCGCCTGCGGAATGACGCGTCATGATTCACCAGTAACTTTTGTTCTAAAATGTCTTCAACATTTACGAAAAAAGGAAGTATCAACTGCTACCACACGTACACAAAAATCACATTATTATGACATGTATGATATTTCATCTTAACGCGATTATAAATCCACCCAGAGGATTTATAATCGCGTTAAGATGAAGTTTCAAACATATTTCATCATATACAGTGAGAGAATATGAAAAAGCTGCGTGGATTCAGTACAGCTGCTAAAGAAAGCTCTGTAATGATCCGACTTCTCTCTCTCTCTGTGTGTGTGTGTGTGTGTGAGAGAGAGAGAGAGCGAGAGAGAGAGAGAGAGTGTGTGTGTGTGTGTGTGTGTGTGTGTGTGTGAGAGAGAGAGAGAGAGAGAGAGAGAGAGAGTGTGTGAGAGTGTGTGTGAGAGAGTGTGTGAGAGTTAGTGAGTGAGTGAGTGTGTGAGTGAATGTAAGTTGTCTTTTTCATGTATTTAATGTGTACAGTGTGAATCTAGAACATATATAACATGCATGTATGTATAATAGTTTGACTAGAGTCACTGTAAATATTAGAAAAGATAGAATTGAAAAAAATAGAATTGCATTGAATAGACTCCAGTCCGCACGGGGGCAGCAGAGCGCGGCGCGCCTGCGCAGAGACACGACATGTCGCACCAGAGAAGGGACATTAATGTGTCATTAATAATCATCTGATTCTTCATCGAAGCGTTTACCGTGATCGAGCAGCAGAAGAGCTGACGATGGTGGAGAACTCTCCCTCTCCTCTCCCTGAGAGAGCAATCTACGGCTTTGTGCTGTTCCTGGGCTCTCAGTTCGGATTCTGTACGTCTCAACATCTATACTTTAAACTTCTGTAGATGGATAGATGGATAGATAGATATCCGACTTACAAAATGTCAGTTCGTTTTTCTCCAAAAAATGTTTGATATGTAGCCTATTTGATAACATTTTACATGATTACTTGTCATAAAGGGTAACTTTATTTCGACTCTGTTGCTCATTTGTAAGTCGCTTTGAATAAAAGCATTTGCTAAATGAATATAGTATAAATAATAATTATTTTATTTTTGAAATGAAGAAAGTGTTTAAACCAGTGACAAATTATCATAAAAATGAATTTTCTAAGATGTTGTCAATTACAATATAAAATACTTACCTGTGGTCAGAGTATAATAACTAAACTGAGCATTACACGATGACACCAATGACCTTATGATCCAAACATCTAATAATAACTGGAGAAATCACTTCTTACTCTCAACTTTCATCTTGGAAGTGCTTTTCCACATTTATTATAAGGGTTTTACATTAAAAACACTAATGGGATAAGCATTATCAATTTCTCTTTCATGATTAATAAATCAAGTGACAGGTTTGTCAAGTCAAGTCGCCTTTAAATGTATAGCTCTTTATATGATACAGATTGAAAATAATGATTCAAAGATGCAAACAGAGTTCAGTTCTGCTGTAAAGCAGCTCTAAAAAGACAACAGTAAAGAGTCAGTTGGAGTGCTCAGATGAAATCAGGCGTGTTGAACGCGTGTTGTTTATTTTCTCCCATTAGGGCTGTATGTCGTGTGGGCGTTTGTTCCTGATGTCTGGCTTCATTCTGCTGGATTGACTTACTGGCCTCAGAAGTGAGTGAATCTCTTGTGTTGTGTTTAAATCTTAATATAGGCGAGACTAAAGTCCTGAACTCTTCAGATACTGGGCTCTGGCGGCTCCCATCCACATGCTGGTCACTTTAACCTCCTGTTTTGTGCTGCTGTTTGGGGTGAATATGATGAACACGGCTCCGCTCGCATCAGTGGACAACATCACAGGTGACCATCACATTCACAACATCACAGGTGACCATCACATTCACAACATCACAGGTGACCATCACATTCACAACATCACAGGCGACCATCACATTCACAACATCACAAGCGACCATCACATTCACAACAGGCGACCATCACATTCACAACAGGCGACCATCACATTCACAACATCACAGGCGACCATCACATTCACAACATCACAGGCGACGTCACATTCACAACATCACAGGCGACGTCACATTCACAACATCACAGGTGACCATCACATTCACAACATCACAGGCGACCATCACATTCACAACATCACAGGCGACCATCACATTCACAACATCACAGGCGACCATCACATTCACAACATCACAGGCGACCATCACATTCACAACAGGCGACCATCACATTCACAACATCACAGGCGACCATCACATTCACAACATCACAGGCGACCATCACATTCACAACAGGCGACCATCACATTCACAACAGGCGACCATCACATTCACAACATCACAGGCGACCATCACATTCACAACATCACAGGCGACGTCACATTCACGACATCACAGGCGACCATCACATTCACGACATCACAGGCGACCTCACATTCACGACATCACTGGTGACCGTCACATTCACGACATCACAGGTGACCTCACATTCACGACATCACAGGCGACCGTCACATTCACGACATCACAGGCGACCGTCACATTCACGACATCACAGGCGACCATCACATTCACAACATCACAGGTGACCTCACATTCACAACATCACAGGCGACCATCACATTCACATCACAGGTGACCTCACATTCACAACATCACAGGTGACCATCACATTCACAACATCACAGGCGACGTCACATTCACAACATCACAGGTGACCATCACATTCACAACATCACAGGTGACCATCACATTCACAACATCACAGGTGACCTCACATTCACAACATCACAGGTGACCCTCACATTCACAACATCACAGGCGACCATCACATTCACAACATCACAGGTGACCACAACATCACAGGTGACCTCACATTCACAACATCACAGGTGATCACAACATCACAGGTGACCATCACATTCACAACATCACAGGTGACCACAACATCACAGGTGACCTCACATTCACGACATCACAGGCGACCGTCACATTCACGACATCACAGGCGACCATCACATTCACAACATCACAGGTGACCACAACATCACAGGTGACCTCACATTCACAACATCACAGGCGATGTCACATTCACAACATCACAGGTGACCATCACATTCACAACATCACAGGTGACCATCACATTCACAACATCACAGGTGACCATCACATTCACAACATCACAGGTGACCTCACATTCACAACATCACAGGCGACCATCACATTCACAACATCACAGGCGACCATCACATTCACAACATCACAGGTGACCACAACATCACAGGTGACCTCACATTCACAACATCACAGGTGACCACAACATCACAGGCGACCATCACATTCACAACATCACAGGTGACCACAACATCACAGATGACCTCACATTCACAACATCACAGGTGACCTCACATTCACGACATCACAGGCGACCATCACATTCACGACATCACAGGTGGCCACAACATCACAGGTGACCTCACATTCACGACATCACAGGCGACGTCACATTCACAACATCACAGGCGACCATCACATTCACAACATCACAGGTGACCTCACATTCACGACATCACAGGCGACGTCACATTCACGACATCACAGGCGACCGTCACATTCACGACATCACAGGCGACCGTCACATTCACGACATCACAGGCGACCTCACATTCACGACATCACAGGCGACCTCACATTCACGACATCACAGGCGACTATCACATTCACGACATCACAGGCGACCTCACATTCACGACATCACAGGTGACCTCACATTCACGACATCACAGGCGACCATCACATTCACAACATCACAGGTGACCACAACATCACAGGTGACCTCACATTCACAACATCACAGGTGACCACAACATCACAGGCGACCATCACATTCACAACATCACAGGTGACCACAACATCACAGATGACCTCACATTCACAACATCACAGGTGACCTCACATTCACGACATCACAGGCGACCATCACATTCACGACATCACAGGTGGCCACAACATCACAGGTGACCTCACATTCACGACATCACAGGCGACGTCACATTCACAACATCACAGGCGACCATCACATTCACAACATCACAGGTGACCTCACATTCACGACATCACAGACGACGTCACATTCACGACATCACAGGCGACCGTCACATTCACGACATCACAGGCGACCTCACATTCACGACATCACAGGCGACCTCACATTCACGACATCACAGGCGACTATCACATTCACGACATCACAGGCGACCTCACATTCACGACATCACAGGCGACCTCACATTCACGACATCACAGGTGACCATCACATTCACGACATCACAGGTGACCATCACATTCACGACATCACAGGTGACCATCACATTCACGACATCACAGGTGACCTCACATTCACAACATCACAGGCGACGTCACATTCACAACATCACAGGCGACGTCACATTCACAACATCACAGGCGACGTCACATTCACAACATCACAGGTGACCGTCACATTCACAACATCACAGGTGACCTCACATTCACAACATCACAGGTGACCATCACATTCACAACATCACAGGTGACCATCACATTCACAACATCACAGGTGACCATCACATTCACAACATCACAGGTGACCATCACATTCACAACATCACAGGCGACCATCACATTCACAACATCACAGGTGACGTCACATCACAGTTCTTTAAAACCTCGCGGCTCAATTGTTGTGATATCAACTTCAAATTTGGAACACAACTTGGACACATGGCTTTGAGCAATTTTAGAGTCCAAATTATTTTGTCAAGTATATATTTTGTATAAAATGGAAATGTTTAGTACGTTTGCTTTACAGTAAAATTAAACTTTTTACACTTTCATTGCTTTCACTTCTGCATTAATCTGCCGAGTGTCTTCGGTCTGTATCCCAAAGCAATCATGAATTACAGCCGTTTTAATTCAGATCTGTGCTCAAAAAGTCCAGTGAACAGGCTAAACATCTCCGTTGATAAATGAAATGATTTGTGGTTTGTTGTTTGTGTAGACCGCTATGCCAAAGGTCAGCGCATGGATGAGGATCAAGAAGGAGTGATTCCCAGACTCCGAGACGTTCCCATCAGTGAAATAAACCGCGTGTTTTACCTGGATCATCAGGAGCAGTGAATGTGTGACGGCGTCTGTCTCTGTCATCAGGGCAGACGTGTGGCGTTTGCTCAGGGTTTAGATGATCAGATCCATCAGCCGCGTGTGACAGGCCTGAGATTTGACTTTCAGGTGAACCTGAGCGGGCCGTCGTGACCCTGCTGACCCCTGACGGACACGTGGACATTAAGCAGTTGAATAAAGCTAAAATAACCCCGTCCTTAAAACATCACTGCGTTTTCACATCTTTCTCAAATATTAAGTTCCTGATGAGGTTTTTGCTGCTGTTGTGTGGCTGTTTGGTCAGACCGTGACCTCTGTGACCTCAGACTAGAAGTGAAACGGTCATCTCACTATCGGCCCATCATCTCTTCAATCCGTTTGCAGCCATACGTGTTCCTGCCCGTCTGCACCTGATGACCCTCATGAGTAAACACACCGGTGTCAGGTGGCCAGTCAGCAGTTAACCTGTGACCCTTGACCCCGTGACCCCACCGCTGTCGCCTGCAGAAAAACGTACTGTTGTTTTCCTTTTCTCGTGTTTATTTTATTAGAATATTATGGATGCTTGTTTCCAGCATGGAATAAAAAAAATCTCGCTATTTCTCGCAAATCTAAATATAAACTCCAAAAAAAAAATCATAATTATGAGAGAAAAAGTCATTTGGTGGTGGAAACAATGACTTTCATTAGATCATTATTATTAATGTTCCTTCACATTATTCAAGCTGTTTTTAAAGTTTATACACTGTTATAATTATTAATAAATGGAGGATACAAAGGCATATTGAGCAATTTATGTTTTTATTTCAGCAGAACTGCATCTACAACACTTTATATAATACAGATTGTTTCAAAGCAGCTTCACAGTAACAAACATCAAAAATAATGAGAACATAGAAATGAAACACAGGTTAATAATTCCAGGTAATTGGCCTAAAGACATTCCCAGATGTGGGACGATGTGAAGGGATGTTCCTCAGATCAAAGGTGTGTGTCCTCTTTGATGGCGTGACCCATCTCCCTGCCGTGTGACCCGTACCTGCCCGTCTCCGGTGAGGATCAGCCCCGCTTCCTGTAACATATCGCAGTGTTTCCGGCCCTCATTCACACGGCGTGTTTAACAGTTTCTGCCGGCCGTCTTGACTCACAGCTCACCAGTGAGTTCATGTGATCTGTCTTTAATGGGTGTCTGTTTCACCATCGTCGTCTTCCTCGGCGCTGGAATCTTCATCGTTGTAAAAGTGCAGTGTGGCCTGAGCGGGGAAACTGGCCAAAACCGTCCTGCCCAGATGAGACAGATACTCCTGCATCCGGGATCTGGGCAGAAACAGCCTGCGGATGGATGCGATCCGTCAGAAACACAACACACTTCTGGCCAACAAGTGATGTTTGAAAACTTTGAGAGCTAATAAACATGTTATGAATGAAGAGCTGTGGTTCCAGACCTCACGGGATGATGGAAAGCACCGTCAGAAGCCTGAACCCGCCTCGAGCCTCCAGAACCCATCTGAACACACCAACACACACTCAATCACCACATCAATACACACACAACAGGGAACGCTCTCTCAACATTATGAACACGGTCTTCCAGTAATGTTCAGAGTGATCTGGTCCCTAATAATGTTCTCAAAATATTATTTATACATTCATGGAACGTTAATGAAACATTTTAGAACGTTAAGAGAACATTCAAAAGTAACGTTCTCATAACGTTTGAAGAATGATACAATGGAACGTTTGCATAACCAAAGGGTTTTTAAAAGAACATGCAAAATAACGTTTTCATAACGCAAGGGAATGTTAGCAAAACTTTCTTAGAACAATTTTGTGAGTTGAGAAGTGAAATATAAATGTTACTTTGTTTAATTGTGTCTCTGTTGTTGAACGATCCCACGGTCTCCATATCACAGGACAACTACACAACACAAGAGAGGAGAGTTATTCACTCTGAAGACTTTAAACTATAAAAACACAGAGGAATTGAGTGAAAACTCTTACCCGACCATCTGATCCGCGTGCAGCATCATTACACACTGACTGCGCGCTCCCGCGCACTGATGAAGGCGCGCGCCGAGAGGTGGGCGTGTCCTGCGTGCACCCGCCGATTACGCTTCTACAGGCCGAGTCTTCGCAGTGTTATGCGGTTGACGGTGTTGACTGTTTTAGTTGTGTTATTGGGAACCAAACATTTTTATCGGGGAATATTTTAGCTTTTGACCTAAATGACAGCTCTGGCCAAAGAAAATACTATTATAGTACAAAAATATACAGACAAGAAAACTTGGTGACTTCGAACATTGTGTCCCCTCACTGCAGAAACACATAAACACACACAGTTCTCACAGTAAATGATGATCAGCTGATAGTCACTACAGCTGCTCCAGATTCCGACACGACTATGTTTTCTGGACGCTCAGTGTCATTTATTAATCAACGCAATCGCACATTTGACTCGAACGGACGCGAACCAGATCACGAGACGCGCGGCGCCGCTAGAGGGCGACACGAGCACGAGCACGAGCCATTCCTGATAAATTTAGAAACCAGCAACACAAGAAATACACTAACAGTTCATGAAAGGGTTTTTGGTCCCTCCAAGATGAGAAACGACAGGTTTGGTTTGGAAAACAGTTAAGCTCGAAAAGATTTGTGTATATTAATGCAGCTCTATGTGTGTGTGTGTGTGTGTGTGTGTGTGTGTGTGTGTGTGTGTGTGTGTGTGTGTGTGTGTGAGAGAGAGAGGGGGGGGGGGGGGGGGGGGGGGGGGGGAGTATGTGTGTGTGAGAGAGAGAGAGAGAGAGAGAGAGAGTATGTGTGTGTGTGTGAGAGAGAGAGAGAGAGAGAGAGAGAGAGAGAGAGAGAGAGAGTGTAAGTGTGTGTGTGTGGACATACTATCCCATTTATATCCCGGTGGGGACTTCAACCTAAATGCACACACACTCATGGGGACTCGTGTCACTGTGGAGACCTAAATTGAGGTCCCCATGGGTACAAAAGCTTATAAATCATACAGAAATTCTTTTGAAAATGTAAAAATGCAGAATATTTCCTGTGATGGGTAGGTTTAGGGGTAGGGTTAGTGTGTGTGTGTGTGTGTGTGTGTGTGTGTGTGTGTGTGTGTGTGTGTGTGTGATGGGTAGGTTTAGGGGTAGGGTTAGTGTGTGTGTGTGTGTGTGATGGGTAGGTTTAGGGGTAGAGTTAGTGTAAGGGAAGAGAATATACAGTTTGTACAGTATAAAAACCATTACGTCTATGGAGAGTTCCCAGAAAGATAGTGCGCCAGACGTGTGTGTGTGTGTGTGTGTGTGTGATTGTGTATGTGTAAGTGTGTGTGAGTGTGAGAGAGAGAGTATGTGTGTGTGTGTGAGTGTGTGTGAGAGAGAGCATGTGTGTGTGTGTATGTGTAAGTGTTTGTGAGTGTGTGTGAGAGAGAGAGAGAGAGTATGCATGTGAGTGAGTGTGTGTGTGTGTGTGTGTGTGTGTGTGTGTGTGTGTGTGTGAGTAAGTCAAGTCACCTTCATTTATACAGCGCTTTCACAATATAGATCGTTTCAAAGCAGCTTCACAGTGATAATAGGAAATTAATGGAAGAGAGATTGTTTTGGCTGTACATCAGCTCTAGAAAAAAGTTTTTGTAAGCTAAAGTAAGTTTTTGATTGATTCATTTCCGTTGTAAAAAATCATTAGTTATTTACTTTGGGGCACTTACACGACACCATTTTCAACTAAAATAGAAAACTTTTAATGCGTTCCAGCAGCTCATCCGCACGGCAACAGTGCCCGGTGGCTTGAGAACACAAACTTTGAAATAGGATTTAAAATAGTTTTGAAGCTATACTGTTATCATCTTCGTGTAAACTTAAAAAACGTGAATCTGTGAGAATGGTGACGGAGTTTGTTTATTAAGCGAGCAGGGCAACCACCCAGTAGAGCATTACAATAATCTAGCCTTGAGGTCATGAACGCATGAACTAACTGTTCAGCATTTTGCATTGAAAGCATGTGCCGTAATTTAGATATATTTTTAAGATGGTAGAATGCAGTTTTACAGATGCTAGAAACGTGGCTTTCAAATGAGAGATTGGTATCAAAGAGCACACCCAGGTTCCTAACTGACGACGAGGACTTGACAGAGCAGCCATCGAGTGTTAGACAGTATTCTAGGTTACTACTTGTGGAGTTTTTTTGTCCAATGATTAAAAATTCAGTTTTTTCTGAATTACGTTGCAGGAAATTACTAGTCATCCAATTTTTGTGTGTGTGTGTGTGAGTGTGAGTGAGTGTGTGTGTCAGTGTAATGTGATGTTCTTTCTCATTGGTCATCAAACAAACAAATCTCTTAGGTTCGTTGCGTTTGTATGTCTGTAAATAAAAAGTTCATACGTTTGACACTGATTGTCTGAATTTACACTTCTGCCACTGCCGCACTTAATAATAACATCACTGGTTAAATAAATGATCATTATGATTGTTAGACATGCTGAAACATGTTGAGTTTTGAGAAGGTGTCCGTGTAATCAGACAGATGTTAACCGTCCTCACTAGAGACTGATATCACTGTGATCTCGATACACATTCACAGAGAAAGAGGTAAGGAATCAACTCCGGCACTGGTGACTCCATTCATTCTCACTGAACAATAAACACAAGCCTTTGTTTACCCATTCACACAGAGAAAAAACTAAGAAACAAAACGAATATTTAAGATATGGTTTATTTATGAGCTTCTTGTGACACAGAGTAATTATCTAAATCAACAAGAAAATCAGAATGAGTCGCCTGTCGTATGCACGCTAAATCTGTATAAACACGGTCTATAATGTACCATAATATGGCTTGTGAAATAAGCTTTAGAGGAGGATCTGAAGACATTAAAATGTTCACGTTCATATTCCTGATTTCATATTTCCCGAGTGATGGAACAGAATCTGATATGAGTGAGACGTGTTTGAATGGCTTCATATCAGCAGAGCTTTAAAGGGCACTTCATCAGACCACGAGCGCTGGCATGATCCAGGCTTTCCAAGAGATTAATGGAGATATTACTGTAGATATTACTGTAGATTACTGGAGATATTACTGTATATTACTGGAGATATTACTGTAGATTACTGTAGATTACAGTATTACTGTAGATATTACTGTAGATTACAGTATTACTGTAGATATTACTGTAGATTACAGTATTACTGTAGATATTACTGTAGATTACTGTAGATACTGGAGGACACGTTCTGACTGGCGCTGTTCATCCAACCCATTTCTGCCACATCAGCTTCTGTATATCATAATTACAAGATTAAAAAGTCGAAATTATGACATACTAAGTCATAATTACCATGTCATATGAGATAACAAAATTAAAATGAACTCTTTCCCCTTTTCTCTGTTATACGGTAGGGGGCGCTGTTACACATCTTCTGAAGGAGAACAGAACAGAAGAAGCAGAAACGAGCGATAGAAGCATTGCTGACGCACATGTAATATAGATATATATATATATAAATATAGGACTGAAGCTTTGAGGTGTTGATGGACTCGATCGACTCTGTGTGTGATCATCGCTCTGAATCACATCTGGATGAAGTCTTTGATAAAAACACTATTTTCTCATCTTTTTGCTCAAACGTTTCTTTTTTATGAAACTTACATTCAAGTGTTGATAAAAAAGAGTAAATGTTGATAAATGTTTAGTTTGTTCAAAAGCAGAGGCTCTGTTCTTTCTTTTGATATATATTCAGATAACAAAATATTGTGCGAGCCATGATCATTTTGTGAAAATGATCAAAAATGCTGATGCTGGCAAAAAAATTTTCCAACTAATTTCTATAATTTCGACTTTTTATGTTATTATGATGATTTACAAAAGCGTGATTTCCATCAGAAATGGGCTTGCGTGTGAGTTTATGGAGCACTGAACCGTTTCAGACGGACTGTTGCCGTGGAGATACGGAGCGTTCTCACGGCGACTGAAACCAAACACTGCCATCATGCCACCATAACCTGTCACGTGATCATTTAGAAAATAAACATGCTCATTTTTAATTCAATTTGCTGTTCTCAACATTCAGGCTCCTGTTCAGTATCTGTTTTCCAGATGTCATTTCCTAACCCTAAAGATCTTGTCTCAGACGGTTTAAACAGCAGCGCTCGCTGATCTGGAGTCTGGGCCTTGTGTTAATGAACTGCGCAGTCGGACGCGCGCTGGTGGAGGTGACGTGAGGGTTCGGCTCTTTGGTCTCGTGTGTCTCGTGGTCAAACTCACGTCTGCTGCTTCTGTTCGACCAAACCAACAGAAACAACCGGAGCAAACGCAGGCGCTCTGCAGCCTCGGGTCCGTTTGAAGCTCAGATCCAGTTATGATTATGAATTAAAGGAAGAGCAAAGGGAGAGAAAGATCATGGCCTGACGACGGTACGGAAGGTTATCGGAGCAGACACACACACACACACACACACACACACATCCCATGCAACGCGACCACACTGCCATCACTTTCCCCGTTTGCATCCGGTCGGGAGATCTCCCGCTATAATGGCCGACAGCGCTTCTGTACATCAGAGTCAGGGGCGTTTCGTACATGCGTGGATAAATATGTTCCAGAAGGCAGACGCGTCGTATCAAACAACCGACATCTCGAACCAAACAGATATATACAAAAAATACAAATGCCCTAGAATAGATCTATATATATTCATATACATATATAGGTTTTAATCTTTGAATTACAAATCTGAAAATATCATTTCTTATCTTTAAGAAAAACAGGTTTCGGGAACCATGCAGTCGCCCCCGCGAGCTCGCCTTCGGGCGAGAGAGAGAGAAGCGCGTGAGATGGTGGGTCCGTGTCCTCGGCCCGCCTCGGGGCGCGTTCCTGAGCTGACCTCTGACCTCTGACGTCCGGCGGCGCAGAGGCCAGGAGAGATTCCGTGTCCTCCTACACTTTCGACTCGTTCTCCATGTTGGCCACGTCTCCGTTCCTCTCGGTCAGCTCGTCGCCGCTCTTCTGCTCCTGCGAGTCCAGCTGACTCAGTTTGCTGGCCACCGACCAGCTGAGCGGCAGACGGGAGCGCGCCATCATCTCCGCCAGCTCGCGCGCGCTGCAGCTGGGAGTGTTGGTCTCGTAGATCTCGTGGAAGCTGTTGTAGTCCACCTCGTAGAAGCCGTCCTCCAGCGTCAGGACGGGCGTGAAGCGGTAGCCCCACTTGATCTCGCTGGCCACGTACGAGCTGCGCGCCTGACACGTCATTCCTGAGGAACAAACACAGGAGCAGAGGTCAGGAAAACATCTGAGCATCTCAAACCTGCACACGAGACGACTGCAATCCCATCGGCTCCGACGGCGCTGACCTGTGACCTCTGAGACTTTCCTCTCGTCTCTATGATTAATGAATTTGAACATGCAGAGCGCTGAGGCCATCTGCTGGTCAGAATGATGAACAGTGTAATACATACACTACCGGTCAAAAGTTTTTGGACGGTAAGATTTTTAAATTTATTTTTTGGGAAAGAACGTAAAGAAATTAATACATTTATTCAGCAAGGACGCATTAAACTGATCAAAGTATAGACATTTATAATGTTACAAAAGCTTTATATTACAGATAAATGCTG
>CM077190.1:35243268-35268268 GCA_039654105.1 Coreius guichenoti | reverse complement strand
TCCAGAACATGTAAGTACTGCACATTATAATGTGTGTGTTTGCTAATGTCCTTTCTGAATGTGCTAATGTGGCTAAAGTTAGCATTGTCTCTTCGTGTGTTCACAGAGACCAGAGCTTGTTATTTTTAGTCTGTAAATGCTCACCTGTACAATTCAGAAGCGCACTTTTATTACTTCTTAAAAATAAAACTAAGGACAGCTCTGATCTCTGTGAATACAGTCTGAGGCAATGCTAACTTTAGCCACATTAGCCGTCAGCGTCCTAACCAGCACATTCACAAAATATAACGTGCGGTACTTACATGTTCTGGATATGAAGTTGGATGAACAGTTGGTATTGATCCATCTTTGAGAAGCAACTTTTGTGCAAACCCTGTGTTTTACTGACCCTCATTAGCAAAGCAGCCCAGTGTACATTGATTCACACACACATGTTCTGAACACATTCAGTAAACGTGATGATGGACCTGAACAGGACCAAAAAATATCATTCTAGGTTGGTCCCCTAAAGGTCCTGCAAACGTGATGGGAATGTAGTGTAGAGACTGAGCACTGAACAAGAGCAGTCCCGAATGAAACGTCCCATCGGACTAACAGGGAACCGCATGGGAACGCTCTGAATGTCCTCTTTGTAGCGTTGCTGTGTGACCATAGAATAACCACAACGAAACGTCCCCCTAAAGCCACATCAGGAACCTTGAACTGCAGCACTTTCATAATTAGGAGCATCCCTAATGTTCTGTAAAGGTTCGGGATTTTCGTCACCTTTAGGGAACGTTGCGTTTCTCCTACGTGGGATTGTGTCTGTGGAAGAGCTTCATCACGACAGGACTAAACAAAAACCACACAATATTTGTATGATTCCTTTTATGTTTTTAAATGTCAAACATCTTGCAGATTCTGCAGGGGCTGTAGATTTCTGAACTGTATTTATTCTAAACTCTTGACTAAAGCGTCAGCTTCATTCTGACCTTCTTACTTATTGTCTTATTGACTTATTGTCACTCACATGAGATCCACCAATAGCAAACCACAACCATCCAATCAATTCCCCACGGCCAAAATCAAGCCCCGCCCTACATTTGTTCTTGTTCCTGAAGCGTTTCACTCGATATACGGCACAATAGAGAAGAAAAGACCAGCGTGACTTCCCTTCATGCCGAGTTTAAGACTGATGCAACATGACAGCGATGACCTGCTGACCTGTGACTGTGAGCGGCACAGCAACACACCAATGATTCAATTGGTCTAATAAACTGTTTTCTGGCCTGTTCGCGTGTCTAATCGAATATATCCAATAACAGCCAGTGTGCATTCATCTACACCCGACACACCGCCGGAGAAACGCCACAGCACAGGTCAGATCGAGCCTCACTGCGGGAACACTAATGAAATAATAAAACATGATCCGTGTCACTCCTCTGTCTACTGATGTGTGTGTGTGTGAGTGTGTGAGTATGTGTGTGAGAGTGTGTGTGTGTGAGAGTGAGCGTGTGTGTGTGAGTGAGTGAGAGAATGAGTGTGTGTGTGAGAGAATGAGTGTGTGTGTGAGAGAGAGAATGAGTGCGTGAGAGTGTGTGTGTGTGTGTGTGTTCTTCTGTAATCACGGATCATGTAAGTGGGAAAGAGCTCATGAAATAATCATCCAGCCTTTAATGATCCACAGACGCACAAGGTCACGTCGCTCCGATCTATCGTGTTTCCGGTACTGGACTCCAGTGGGATTTCTGGGATATTTCCCAGCACACGGAGCATGTATAAGCCGCTGTGTATTGATCTTGTACTATATTTATATTGCGAGTCCTGATGTGAGCTCGTGTTTCTCTGGTGATGCTGTTAAAGGAATAATTCACCAAAAGTGAAAATCCTGTCCTCGTTTACTCACTTTAACGGATGGACAAAAAATGATGAGAGATTATTAAAAATAAATGAAAATCTGGAACGACATGAGGGCAGTAAATGATGACAGAATGTTCATGCATAAATGTAAACTGTCCCTTTAAGATCCTCTGATCCGAGTGTGGCACACACACACACACACGCCTCCTTCATTCAGTTTGTTTTTCTAGCTTTATGACCTTAGTGTGTGTTTTATTGTCTAGTTGCACCAGAGATAGGAAGGTTACTATAAATGCATTCCAGTTCAAACCACTAACTCCTCGCTGAAATTCAAGCCGTCACCTAAATCAAAAATTAACTCTTCGTTAAACGGAGCTCAAACTGAAGCCATGAACTGATCAGATGAAAGCGTCGAGCAAATGCAATGCCATGACTGTGAAGTGGCGCACCTGTGGCCTCCACCATGCCCTCCAGGATCACCACGATCTCCAGCTCCTCCTGCGCCAGGTGCTGTTTGGAGATGTCCCAGAAGGGGCTGTGCTGATTGATCTCGTGGCAGATGATGAGCGGAGACACCAGGAAGAGCCGGTCGTCTCCCGTGTCGTAGCCCACGTTCATGTCCGTCTGGTTGAGAGGGATGAACTCTCCCTCCTTGGTCTGTTTGGACTTGATCAGTTTGGCTCTGATGGACGCCTCCACGATGTGCGAGTTGCGCAGGTCTCCGACGCGGAACATCAGACAGAGCCGGCCGTCGCGTATGGAGATGACGGCGTTGGTGGAGAACACCAGAGTCTCGGCGCGCTTCTTGGGCTGCGAGATCTTCACGAACATGCAGCCCACCATGAAGGCGTTGACGATGGAGCCCAGCACCGACTGCACCAGCAGCAGAACGATGCCCTCGGGACACTGGTCGGTGATCACCCTGTAGCCGTAGCCGATGGTGGTCTCTGTCTCTATCGAGAACAAGAAGGCAGAGACGAAGCCGTTGAGGTTATTGACGCACGGAGTCCACTGGTTGTCCCCGATGTGCTCCAGATCTCCTCGCACGTAAGCGATCAGCCACCACATGAAGCCGAAGAACAGCCAGGTCACGGTGTAAACCAGCACGAAGATGAACAGGTTGAACCTCCACTTGAGGTCCACCAGCGTGGTGAAGATGTCCGTCAGGTAGCGGTACGTCTCCCGCACGTTTCCGTGGTGCACGTTGCACTTGCCGTCTTTGCGGACGTAGCGCTGGGGCTTCTGCTTGACGCGCTCCCTTTCCTGCAGCGGTTTGGGCACGTCGTCCCGCGCCTGCTTGGGCAGCTTGGGCTGTCGGACCGTGACGGTGCTCTCGACATCCTGCTCCATCTGGACTTCTGGAAGGTTCTGAGCCTGGACGGAGAGAGAGACAAAGAGCAGATCAGTGAGCAGCAACACTGGGTTACCTGGAGCCGCTCCGCTTTCACTCCACATTCACCGGCTTTACTGCACTTCAGCGTCACGTCAGTTTATGGGTCGAGAGAGAGTCAAAATAAAGCGGCAGAGATGAGAAAGTACCCCCGCCGCTCTTGTGCAGACACACGTCCGCTACTCAATGTCGTCTTTTCAGTTTTCAATGACTTTTTTTGTCTTTATGTCATTATCCTCCTGGATACACAATCTACCTTCAGAAACACACAGACAGACAGGTCATTCAACTGGCAATGCATCACACACACACACTCATTCACACTCACACACACACACATATACACTCTCACACACACACTCACACACACATATACACTCACACACACACACACACACTCATTCACACACACACATATACACTCACACACACACACTCATACACACACACATATACACTAACACACACACACACACTCACACAAACACTCACACACACACGCACTCACTCACTCACACACACACTCATTCAATCACATTTGTGTCTGTGGTAAAAAAAACTATTCTGTCCCTCTAAAGACACAATTACACTCGAATAGAACAGAACAGAATAGAATAGAATAGAATAGAATAGAATAGAATAGAATAGAATAGAATAGAATAGGTGGGAGACTGTGGTTTTAATGGAGAGCTGTAATCTCCGGCCCATAATGCATTGAGAGAATATTTCTATATATTCTGCTGTGGCAGGAAATTATTTCATGACCATCAAAATTCAATATTAAAATCCACCAAAGGCCAAACGAGTGCACTGACACGATGATCACACACTCCTCACACCAGACAGGGAGAAAACATCCAGAATACCCTACCCTACATACACTATATTGCAAAAGTATTGAGACACTCCTCCAAATCACTGAATTCAGGTGTTCAATCACTTCATGGCCACAGGTGTATAAATCAAGCACTAGGCATGCAGACGCTTCTACAAACATTTGTGAAAGAATGGGTCGCTCTCAGGAGCTCAGTGAACTCAAGCGTGGTACCGTGATAGGTTGCCACCTGTGCAATAAGTCCATTCCTGACATTTCCTCACTACTAAATATTCCACGCTCAACTGTTAGTGGGATTATAACAAAGTGGAAGCAATTGGGAACAACAGCAACTCAGCCACGAAGTGATAGGCCACGTAAAATCACAGAGCGGGGTCAGCGCATGCTGAGGGTCACAGTGCACAGAAGACGCCAACTTTCTGCAGAGTCAATAGCTACAGACCTCCAAACTTCTGTGGCCTTCAGATGAGCTCAAGAACAGTGTGTAGAGAGCTTCATGGAATGGGTTTCCATGGCCGAGCAGCTCATCCAAGCCTTACATCACCAAGTGCAATGCAAAGCGTGGGATGCAGTGGGGTAAAGCACGCCGCCACTGGACTCTAGAGCAGTGAGACGTGTTCCCTGGAGTGACCAATCACACTTCTCTGTCTGGCAATCCCATGGACGAGTCTGGGTTTGGCGGTTGCCAGGAGAACGGGACTTGCCTGACTGCATTGTGCCAAGTGTAAAGTTTGGTGGAGGGGGGATTATGGGGTGGGGTTGTTTTTCAGGGGTTGGGCTTGGCCCCTTAGTTCCAGTGAAAGGAACTCTTAATGCTTCAGCATACCAAGACATTTTGGACAATTTCATGCTCCCAACTTTGTGGGAACAGTTTGGGGATGGCCCCTTCCTGTCCCAACATGACTGCGCACCAGTGCACAAAGCGTCGGTCCATAAAGACATGGATGAGCGAGTTTGGTGTGGAGGAACTTGACTGGCCTGCACAGAGTCCTGACCTCAGCCCGATAGAACACCTTTGGGATGAATTAGAGCGGAGACTGCGAGCCAGGCCTTCTCGTCCAACATCAGTGCCTGACCTCACAAATGCGCTTCTAGAAGAATGGTCAAATATTCCCATAAACACACTCCTAAACCTTGTGGAAAGCCTTCCCAGAAGAGTTGAAGCTGTTAGAGCTGGAAAGGGTGGGCCAACTCCATATTAAACCCTACGGATTAAGAATGGGATGTCATTAAAGTTCATGTGCATGTAAAGGCAGGCGTCACAACACTTTTGGCAATACAGTGTAACAACACCCTGGCACCACTTTTCTTCAGAACAGGTGAAGGTGGAGTGTGTCAGCATCACCATGGTGACGGGCAGGTGCTAATGAGATTATCGATCAGGTGATCAGTGAGTGACCTGTGGACTGGAGGCGGCGGAGGCCATTAACAGACTCAGCACAGATCCGTCACGACGACACACTGATCTCCAGTGACAGCGCGTTTAGAGGAAGAGCGGGAAACACTTCTGGAGGGACGAGTCTGTCACTTCAGGTCATGTGCTTCGCCTCGAGCAGACACACACACATTATTACTGACACAGACACACACATTACTGACACACACACTCACATACTCACTCTCACACACACACACACCCACACACAAAAACACACACACACACACACATACTCACTCTCACACACACACATACAACAGCTAGAAGAGCTTCAGAAAAACATATTTAAATCCATCAGGACTGATTTTAAGCAACATGACACAAGTCATTTAAAGGAAATGGACAGTTCACTCAAAAATCTTCATTCTGTCATCATGTACTCGCCCTCGTATCAATAACCTGTGTGACTTTATTCTGTGAAACACAAAAGATGTTTTTCATACAGTAAAAGTCAATGGGGTCCAATGTTCCACAGACGGGTTTGAAATGACACGAGGGCGAGTACATGGTGACAGAATGATTGTTTTATAGTGAACTAGTCCTTTAATGCAACTCTTCAACAAATAAAGAATTTAATATTTAGTCACTTACATTTTTGACACAATATTAAGTTCCAAATGAATCAGTGTTTTTGATTAAGAGTTAGAATCAATGAACCAAATCAACCAGAATCACATTTCAAACTTTGACTTGAAGCAGAAAGTATTTGAAAACCTGACAAAAAGACAAAGAACTACAATCCCATGAAGCATTGCAAATGACATCATCGAATTACAACAATGGAGAAATATAAATCTATTGATTTAAATGTTTATATAAGAAACATATTTCTATGCATAATAAACATAAAATACATGACGTACTGTGCGAGCGTACGGAGACTGACTCTACGTCATTTCTGATTGGTGGAGATTTCTCTGCAGAATTATAGGTAATGTAGTCTTTCACCAAGAATTCCGCTGTTGGACACAATTATTTTCCAATAAGTTGAAAATGCAGGCTTATGGCTTCAAAAGACACGTATAACAGCGATTAACAGCCTCGTAGCTCACAGTAGGGCTGCGCTTAACAGTTTATACGTTATAATTAACAATCATGAATCAATTCCCCTATGGAGAAAATGAATGGGATTTTAACTGTTGCGATCGATTGGCCACTGGAAACCTCTAGCATGAGGCTCTGATGTGATTATGACAATTAATTCACGATAAGAATATATATTGTTTGCAAATGTTCAGGCACAATGAATTTTCCAGATCGCTTGAGAAAAGAGAATCCGGTCGTGTGTGTGTGTGTGTGTGTGTGTTCACAGATGTGCAAACATTTACTGATGTGATTAATTAACTCTCTCTCTAGCGGCCGTCACCTGAGCCCAGCGCTGCCTGTCTGTCCCGTGTTGAGTCATGTTCATGTGTGTCTCTCTCCAGTGTACTTCCTGTCTCACTCTCGTCTGATCTGACTGTCACTGCAGGAGAAAAGCAGACAGGTTACGGCTCTGAATCCACGCGCACCTGCTCAGGATGAAAGGAGTCGCAGACGTACAGGTGTGTTAGAACACAACCGAGACAAGATTATATGAACCTGATAAAACAAGCCCATCTGTGCCTGTCTCTCTGCCTGTCTCTCTCTCAGCAGTGATCGATCCATTAGCAAGCTGGACAACCTGCTTTACAACCCACAGGAGAGAAAATTAACAGCACACACACACACAGACACATGTCCCTCATGTGTGCTTTAACGCCTCATTCAGATCCGCTCATATTTATTCAGAGAATAAACCGCATGCTTTGTGTCAGCGGACAGACAAATGGACACGACATAAATAACATCGAACAAAAACTGAGAGACACTCATATTCATGAAGCCATCGAGGAGACAAAGACTGAAGCAGAGAGACAATGAGTACATTACCATAGACAGACAGACAGGCTGAGAGACAGACAGACAGACTGAGAGACAGACAGGCAGACAGACTGAGAGACAGACAGGCTGAGAGACAGACAGACAGACAGATTGAGAGAGAGACAGACAGACTGAGAGACAGTAAGACAGACAGACAGGCTGAGAGACAGACTGAGAGACAGACAGACAGACAGGCTGAGAGACAGACAGACAGACTGAGAGACAGACAGACAGACAGACTGAGAGAGACTCATATTCATGAAGCCATCGAGGAGACAAAGACTGAAGCAGAGAGACAATGAGTACATTACCATAGACAGACAGACAGGCTGAGAGACAGAGAGACAGACAGGCTGAGAGACAGACAGACAGACTGAGAGACAGACAGGCTGAGAGACAGACAGACAGACAGACAGACAGATTGAGAGAGAGACAGACAGACTGAGAGACAGAAAGACAGACAGACAGGCTGAGAGACAGACAGACAGACAGGCTGAGAGACAGACAGACAGACAGGCTGAGAGACAGACAGACAGACAGACTGAGAGACAGACAGACAGACAGACAGACAGACTGAGAGACACTCATATTCATGAAGCCATCGAGGAGACAAAGACTGAAGCAGAGAGACAATGAGTACATTACCATAGACAGACAGACAGGCTGAGAGACAGACAGACAGACTGACTGAGAGACAGACAGACAGACAGGCTGAGAGACAGACTGAGAGACAGACAGGCAGACAGGCTGAGAGAGAGACAGACAGACTGAGAGACAGTAAGACAGACAGACAGGCTGAGAGACAGACAGACAGACAGACTGAGAGACAGACAGACAGACAGGCTGAGAGACAGACAGACAGACTGAGAGACAGACAGACAGACAGACAGACAGACTGAGAGAGACTCATATTCATGAAGCCATCGAGGAGACAAAGACTGAAGCAGAGAGACAATGAGTACATTACCATAGACAGACAGACAGGCTGAGAGACAGAGAGACAGACAGGCTGAGAGACAGACAGACAGACTGAGAGACAGACAGACAGACAGACTGAGAGACAGACAGGCTGAGAGACAGACAGACAGACAGACAGACAGATTGAGAGAGAGACAGACAGACTGAGAGACAGAAAGACAGACAGACAGGCTGAGAGACAGACAGACAGACAGGCTGAGAGACAGACAGACAGACTGAGAGACAGACAGACAGACAGGCTGAGAGACAGACAGACAGACAGACTGAGAGACAGACAGACAGACAGACAGACAGACAGACAGACAGACAGACTGAGAGACACTCATATTCATGAAGCCATCGAGGAGACAAAGACTGAAGCAGAGAGACAATGAGTACATTACCATAGACAGACAGACAGGCTGAGAGACAGACAGACAGACAGACAGGCTGAGAGACAGACAGACAGACTGAGAGACAGACAGGCTGAGAGACAGACAGACAGACAGACAGATTGAGAGAGAGACAGACAGACTGAGAGACAGAAAGACAGACAGACAGGCTGAGAGACAGACAGACAGACAGGCTGAGAGACAGACAGACAGACTGAGAGACAGACAGACAGACAGACTGAGAGACAGACAGACAGACAGACAGACAGACTGAGAGACATTCATATTCATGAAGCCATCGAGGAGACAAAGACTGAAGCAGAGAGACAATGAGTACATTACCATAGACAGACAGACAGGCTGAGAGACAGACAGACAGGCTGAGAGACAGACTGAGAGACAGACAGATTGAGAGAGAGACAGACAGACTGAGAGACAGAAAGACAGACAGGCTGAGAGACAGACAGACAGACAGGCTGAGAGACAGACAGACAGACTGAGAGACAGACAGACTGAGAGACACTCATATTCATGAAGCCATCGAGGAGACAAAGACTGAAGCAGAGAGACAATGAGTACATTACCATAGACAGACAGACAGGCTGAGAGACAGACAGACAGACTGACTGAGAGACAGACAGACAGACAGGCTGAGAGACAGACTGAGAGACAGACAGGCAGACAGGCTGAGAGACAGACAGACAGACAGACAGAGAGACAGACAGACAGACAGACAGACTGAGAGACAGACAGACAGACAGACAGGCTGAGAGACAGACAGACAGACAGATTGAGAGACAGGCAGACAGACAGACTGAGAGACAGACAGACAGACAGGCTGAGAGACAGACGGACAGACAGACAGACAGACTGAGAGACAGACAGACAGACAGGCTGAGAGACAGACGGACAGACAGACTGAGAGACAGACAGACAGACAGACTGAGAGACAGACAGACAGACAGGCTGAGAGACAGACAGACAGGCTGAGAGACAGACAGACAGACTGAGAGACTGTGAGACAGACAGACAGGCTGAGAGACAGACAGACAGACTGAGAGACAGACAGACAGACAGGCTGAGAGACAGACAGACAGACAGACAGACTGAGAGACACTCATATTCATGAAGCCATCGAGGAGACAAAGACTGAAGCAGAGAGACAATGAGTACATTACCATAGACAGACAGACAGGCTGAGAGACAGAGAGACAGACAGGCTGAGAGACAGAAAGACAGACAGACAGACAGACAGACTGAGAGACAGACAGACAGACAGGCAGGCTGAGAGACAGACAGACAGACAGACAGACAGGCTGAGAGACAGACGGACAGACAGACAGACTGAGAGACAGACAGACAGACAGGCTGAGAGACAGACAGACAGACTGACTGAGAGACAGACAGACAGACAGACAGACTGAGAGACAGACAGACAGACAGGCTGAGAGACAGACAGACAGATTGAGAGACAGACAGACAGACAGGCTGAGAGACAGACAGACAGACAGACAGACAGGCTGAGAGACAGACGGACAGACAGACAGACAGACAGACTGAGAGACAGACAGACAGACAGACAGGCTGAGAGACAGACAGACAGACAAGCTGAGAGACAGACAGACAGAAAGACAGACAGGCTGAGAAACAGACAGACAGACAGACTGAGAGACTGAGAGACAGACAGACAGACAGGCTGAGAGACAGACAGACAGACTGAGAGACAGACAGACAGACAGACTGAGAGACAGACAGACAGGCTGAGAGACAGACAGACAGACAGACAGGCTGAGTGACAGACAGGCTGAGAGACAGACAGACTGACAGACAGGCTGAGAGACAGACAGACAGACAGACTGACAGACAGACAGGCTGAGTGGCAGACAGACAGACAGGCTGAAAGACAGACAGGCTGAGAGACAGACAGACTGACAGACAGACAGGCTGAGAGACAGACAGACAGGCTGAGAGACAGACAGACAGACAGACAGGCTGAGAGACAGACAGGCTGAGACTCGGACGGAGACTCGGATGAGGTGTGAGCGTGTCCGTGTTCCTCCTGAGAGCTGGAGAGGATCAACATGCATGTGCCGGCACATATTGATCGAGTCCAAAAGTAGCTTCAGAGAAAATCACCCTCTGATCTCAGTCAAAGCTCAACACACGATCACACACACATCAGAGATTTAAACATGTCAACTACGACACGTCGGCCATCACCTGCAGCACAGAGTGATATTTTTATTATACAGATATAATATAGTACGTTATGAGGTTAGTTAATGTCATGTAATCAGACACAGCGAACGTTTTGGGCAGCGATTACAACTTGTGCTTGTAATGATTACAATACAAGGATAATATTACAATATACACTATATTGCCAAAAGTATTGAGACACTCCTCCAAATCACTGAATTCAGGTGTTCAATCACTTCATGGCCACAGGTGTATAAATCAAGCACTAGGCATGCAGACGCTTCTACAAACATTTGTGTGATAGGTTGCCACCTGTGCAATAAGTCCATTCCTGACATTTCCTCACTACTAAATATTCCACGCTCAACTGTTAGTGGGATTATAACAAAGTGGAAGCAATTGGGAACAACAGCAACTCAGCCATGAAGTGATAGGCCACGTAAAATCACAGAGCGGGGTCAGCGCATGCTGAGGGTCACAGTGCGCAGAAGTCACCAACTTTCTGCAGAGTCAACAGCTACAGACCTCCAAACTTCTGTGGCCTTCAGATGAGCTCAAGAACAGTGTGTAGAGAGCTTCATGGAATGGGTTTCCATGGCCGAGCAGCTCATCCAAGCCTTACATCACAAAGTGCAATGCAAAGCGTGGGATGCAGTGGGGTAAAGCACGCCGCCACTGGACTCTAGAGCAGTGAGACGTGTTCTCTGGAGTGACCAATCACGCTTCTCTGTCTGGCAATCCCATGGACGAGTCTGGGTTTGGCAGTTGCCAGGAGAACGGGACTTGCCTGACTGCATTGTGCCAAGTGTAAAGTTTGGTGGAGGGGGGATTATGGGGTGGGGTTGTTTTTCAGGGGTTGGGCTTGGCCCCTTAGTTCCAGTGAAAGGAACTCTTAATGCTTCAGCATACCAAGACATTTTGGACAATTTCATGCTCCCAACTTTGTGGGAACAGTTTGGGGACGGCCCCTTCCTGTTCCAACATGACTGCGCTCCAGTGCACAAAGCAAGGTCCATAAAGACATGGATGAGCGAGTTTGGTGTGGAGGAACTTGACTGGCCTGCACAGAGTCCTGACCTCAACCCGATAGAACACCTTTGGGATGAATTAGAGCGGAGACTGCGAGCCAGGCCTTCTCGTCCAACATCAGTGCCTGACCTCACAAATGCGCTTCTAGAAGAATGGTCAAAAATTCCCATAAACACACTCCTAAACCTTGTGGAAAGCCTTCCCAGAAGAGTTGAAGCTGTTATAGCTGCAAAGGGTGGGCCAACTCCATATTAAACCCTACGGATTAAGAATGGGATGTCATTAAAGTTCATGTGCATGTAAAGGCAGGCGTCACAAAACTTTTGGCAATATAGTGTATATCTGAAATAATATTTGAAAGTTTTCATAAAATAAAGTATTATTTGCAAATTGTTTAAATTGATTACTTCATAACTACAATAGACCTGGAATAACAATAACACCCCTCCCACCATGCCATCTAGACAGACAGTGAACAGTAAGCCCCGCCTCCTTTGACTTGATTGGCCATCTCAAACATTCTGACATTGACGAGGAGGCAGAGCAGCCTAACAATGTAACTGTTAAAACTTTTTGACAGCTAACATCAAACAGAGCGGAGCGTAATGGAGCTCAGCAGAGCCGCGGCAAGAATTTGTCCATTTGTGTTCCTCTCAGCGTCTGTGGTGGTTACGGCCCTGGATATTTGTATAAACACAGTTTGACTGAACAGTTTGAACATAAGTTTTTGCAATGCAAGACCAACAATATCAGGGATCCAGACAAAAAAAAAATCTAATCAATTAAGGAGCCATTGGCTCATATAAGGGAAAAAAATAGGCGGCAAATTATTTTTTTAAGTGCCACAAAAGAATAAATGTGTTTAAATTCTGTCATGTGTCGTCACGTCTGCCCTCTTTTTACAGCATCAGCATTTCCATCCATCTCATGGATGTCCTGCGAACTAAGATTCACTTAAAGTAGGAACTGAATTGCTTTTCCAACTTGAGAACTACATACAGTCACAGAGAATCATTCTTTACAATCTGAACCAGTGCCACAGACCATAATAATGTCAGCATCACTGTAGTTTGTTCTCCTCCTAATGCATCCTATAAACGCTGTCATATGTCTTGCACACACACACACACACACACACACACACTCTATTCTCCTTCATTAGTAATATCTGAGAGGTGAAAGGCAGCTCTGCACATGCAATTATATGGGCGGTGTTGAATTTCATTTTTAGCTCCTTCCATTCTTTCTCATGCAGACAATAGGCGAAGTAAAAATATCACTCGCAAATTAATATTTTTAGACTGTTTTAGTCACAGTCTGGAGCCCTGAATATAGAGATCAACATCATCGTCATGCTTCCAGACCACTTCTAAACGTCAAAACCTACAGATAAAACAGCGATTAACAATAAAACCAAGCGTAGCGTCAGATCTGGTAGGTCACATTAGTCAAGCTCACATCAGCTGACTGTCAGCTGATCACGTCTACCTACAGAAACACAACGTCTATCACAGCACACATATATAAGCTCCAGCACACATATATAAGCTCCTTCAGTATCACAGCACATGTATATAAGCTCCTTCAGTATCACAGCACACGTATATAAGCTCCTTTAGTATCACAGCACACGTATATAAGCTCCTTCAGTATCACAGCACACGTATATAAGCTCCTTTAGTATCACAGCACACGTATATAAGCTCCTTCAGTATCACAGCACACGTATATAAGCTCCTTCAGTATCACAGCACACGTATATAAGCTGCTTTAGTATCACAGCACACGTATATAAGCTCCTTCAGTATCACAGCACGCATATATAAGCTCCTTCAGTATCACAGCACACATATATAAGCTCCAGCACACATATATAAGCTCCTTCAGTATCACAGCACATGTATATAAGCTCCTTCAGTATCACAGCACACGTATATAAGCTCCTTTAGTATCACAGCACACGTATATAAGCTCCTTCAGTATCACAGCGCACGTATATAAGCTCCTTTAGTATCACAGCACACGTATATAAGCTCCTTCAGTATCACAGCGCACGTATATAAGCTCCTTCAGTATCACAGCGCACGTATATAAGCTCCTTCAGTATCACAGCACACGTATATAAGCTCCTTCAGTATCACAGCACACGTATATAAGCTCCTTCAGTATCACAGCACGCATATATAAGCTCCTTCACTATCACAGCACACATATATAAACGCCTTCAGTATCACAGCACACATATATAAGCTCCTTCAGTATCACAGCACACGTATATAAGCTCCTTCAGTATCACAGCACACGTATATAAGCTCCTTTAGTATCACAGCACACGTATATAAGCTCCTTCAGTATCACAGCACGCATATATAAGCTCCTTCAGTATCACAGCACACATATATAAGCTCCTTCAGTATCACAGCGCACGTATATAAGCTCCTTCAGTATCACAGCGCACGTATATAAGCTCCTTCAGTATCACAGCGCACGTATATAAGCTCCTTCAGCATCACAGCGCACGTATATAAGCTCCTTCACTATCACAGCACACGTATATAAGCTCCTTCAGTATCACAGCACACGTATATAAGCTCCTTCAGTATCACAGCACGCATATATAAGCTCCTTCAGTATCACAGCACACATATATAAGCTCCTTCAGTATCACAGCGCACGTATATAAGCTCCTTCACTATCACAGCACACGTATATAAGCTCCTTCAGTATCACAGCACACGTATATAAGCTCCTTTAGTATCACAGCACACGTATATAAGCTCCTTCAGTATCACAGCACGCGTATATAAGCTCCTTCAGTATCACAGCACACATATATAAACGCCTTCAGTATCACAGCACACATATATAAGCTCCTTCAGTATCACAGCGCACGTATATAAGCTCCTTCAGTATCACAGCGCACGTATATAAGCTCCTTCAGCATCACAGCACACGTATATAAGCTCCTTCAGTATCACAGCACACGTATATAAGCTCCTTCAGTATCACAGCACACGTATATAAGCTCCTTCAGTATCACAGCACACGTATATAAGCTCCTTCAGTATCACAGCACACGTATATAAGCTCCTTCAGTATCACAGCGCACGTATATAAGCTCCTTCAGTATCTCAGCACACATATATAAGCTCCTTCAGTATCACAGCGCACGTATATAAACTCCTTCAGTATCACAGCGCACGTATATAAACTCCTTCAGTATCACAGCTCACGTATATAAGCTCCTTCAGTATCACAGCGCACGTATATAAGCTCCTTCAGTATCTCAGCACACATATATAAGCTCCTTCAGTATCACAGCGCACGTATATAAGCTCCTTCAGTATCACAGCGCACGTATATAAGCTCCTTCAGCATCACAGCACACGTATATAAGCTCCTTCACTATCACAGCACACGTATATAAGCTCCTTCAGTATCACAGCACACGTATATAAGCTCCTTCAGTATCACAGCACACGTATATAAGCTCCTTCAGTATCACAGCGCACGTATATAAGCTCCTTCAGTATCTCAGCACACATATATAAGCTCCTTCAGTATCACAGCACACGTATATAAGCTCCTTCAGTGTCACAGCGCACGTATATAAGCTCCTTCAGTATCACAGCGCACGTATATAAGCTCCTTCAGTATCTCAGCGCACATATATAAGCTCCTTCAGTATCACAGCGCACGTATATAAGCTCCTTCAGTATCACAGCGCACGTATATAAGCTCCTTCAGTATCACAGCGCACGTATATAAGCTCCTTCAGTATCACAGCGCACGTATATAAGCTCCTTCAGCATCACAGCACACGTATATAAGCTCCTTCACTATCACAGCACACGTATATAAGCTCCTTCAGTATCACAGCACACGTATATAAGCTCCTTCAGTATCACAGCACGCGTATATAAGCTCCTTTAGTATCACAGCACACGTATATAAGCTCCTTCAGTATCACAGCACACGTATATAAGCTCCTTTAGTATCACAGCACACGTATATAAGCTCCTTCACTATCACAGCACACGTATATAAGCTCCTTCAGTATCACAGCACACGTATATAAGCTCCTTCAGTATCACAGCACGCGTATATAAGCTCCTTTAGTATCACAGCACACGTATATAAGCTCCTTCAGTATCACAGCACACGTATATAAGCTCCTTTAGTATCACAGCACACGTATATAAGCTCCTTCAGTATCACAGCACGCATATATAAGCTCCTTCAGTATCACAGCACACATATATAAACGCCTTCAGTATCACAGCACACATATATAAGCTCCTTCAGTATCACAGCGCACGTATATAAGCTCCTTCAGTATCACAGCGCACGTATATAAGCTCCTTCAGTATCACAGCGCACGTATATAAGCTCCTTCAGCATCACAGCACACGTATATAAGCTCCTTCACTATCACAGCACACGTATATAAGCTCCTTCAGTATCACAGCACACGTATATAAGCTCCTTCAGTATCACAGCACACGTATATAAGCTCCTTCAGTATCACAGCGCACGTATATAAGCTCCTTCAGTATCTCAGCACACATATATAAGCTCCTTCAGTATCACAGCACTCATATATAAGCTCCTTCACTATCACAGCACACATACACTCACCTAAAGGGTTATTAGGAACACCATACTAATACTGTGTTTGACCCCCTTTCGCCTTCAGAACTGCCTTAATTCTACGTGGCATTGATTCAACAAGGTGCTGAAAGCATTCTTTAGAAATGTTGGCCCATATTGATAGGATAGCATCTTGCAGTTGATGGAGATTTGTGGGATGCACATCCAGGGCACGAAGCTCCCGTTCCACCACATCCCAAAGATGCTCTATTGGGTTGAGGATCTGGTGACTGTGGGGGCCATTTTAGTACAGTGAACTCATTGTCATGTTCAAGAAACCAATTTGAAATGATTGGAGCTTTGTGACATGGTGCATTATCCTGCTGGAAGTAGCCATCAGAGGATGGGTACATGGTGGTCATAAAGGGATGGACATGGTCAGAAACAATGCTCAGGTAGGCCGTGGCATTTAAACGATGCCCAATTGGCACTAAGGGGCCTAAAGTGTGCCAAGAAAACATCCCCCACACCATTACACCACCACCACCAGCCTGCACAGTGGTAACAAGGCATGATGGATCCATGTTCTCATTCTGTTTACGCCAAATTCTGACTCTACCATCTGAATGTCTCAACAGAAATCGAGACTCATCAGACCAGGCAACATTTTTCCAGTCTTCAACTGTCCAATTTTGGTGAGCTCGTGCAAATTGTAGCCTCTTTTTCCTATTTGTAGTGGAGATGAGTGGTACCCGGTGGGGTCTTCTGCTGTTGTAGCCCATCCGCCTCAAGGTTGTGCGTGTTGTGGCTTCACAAATGCTTTGCTGCATACCTCGGTTGTAACGAGTGGTTATTTCAGTCAAAGTTGCTCTTCTATCAGCTTGAATCAGTCGGCCCATTCTCCTCTGACCTCTAGCATCAACAAGGCATTTTCGCCCACAGGACTGCCGCATACTGGATGTTTTTCCCTTTTCACACCATTCTTTGTAAACTCTAGAAATGGTTGTGCGTGAAAATCCCAGTAACTGAGCAGATTGTGAAATACTCAGACCGGCCCGTCTGGCACCAACAACCATGCCACGCTCAAAATTGCTTAAATCACCTTTCTTTCCCATTCTGACATTCAGTTTGGAGTTCAGGAGATTGTCTTGACCAGGACCACACCCCTAAATGCATTGAAGCAACTGCCATGTGATTGGTTGATTAGATAATTGCATTAATGAGAAATTGAACAGGTGTTCCTAATAATCCTTTAGGTGAGTGTATATAAGCTCCTTCACTATCACAGCACTCATATATAAGCTCCTTCAGCATCACAGCACACATATATAAGCTCCTTCAGTATCACAGCACACGTATATAAGCTCCTTTAGTATCACAGCACACGTATATAAGCTCCTTTAGTATCACAGCACACGTATATAAGCTCCTTCAGTATCACAGCACACATATATAAGCTCCTTCAGTATCTCAGCACACATATATAAGCTCCTTCAGTATCTCAGCACACATATATAAGCTCCTTCAGTATCTCAGCACACATATATAAGCTCCTTCAGTATCTCAGCACACATATATAAGCTCCTTCAGTATCACAGCACACGTATATAAGCTCCTTGATTCCCCTTGAATCAGACTAAATTCCTGAATTATTTTGTACATTAAATATTGACATTAATGATATCTGCAATACATTATGTTGGTTCTGTTCTGTTTACCCTAAGGGGGGTTATCGCTGCTCTCCCTGCTCTTATCCATGCTAGGCTGCGCAGGACAGAACCATACCGCCAATCCGAACTGTATGCTAATAGTCAATCTTTGATGATAGTGATCCGGACAGAAACCAAAGAACACTCCACTACAAACAGGGAAAGCAGCTCGTGAACTCAATAGCAGTTAACCTGGTTAACCCTGTGACGGGTCACACACACACTGACACCAGCGGCTCACACCGGTAACACTTTAAACGCCAGCCAGCCAGCGCCTGCATTTTTGATAATTTTCACAAAACTTTCATGCCTCCAGCATATTTTGTTGTATGAATATCTGAACATGCAATATATCAAAAGAAAGAACAGAGCCTCTGTTTTATTCTAGCTTCATGCATTCTTTTTTTATCAACACTTGAATGTGAGTAAGTTTCATAAACAAAGCAACATTTTGAGCAAAAGCTGAGAAAATAGTGTTTTTGTCAAAGACTTCATCCAGATGTGATTCAGAGCGATGATCACACACAGAAGGAGTCGATCGAGTCCATCAACACCTCAAAGCTTCAGTCCTAGAGCTCGTCCTGCGCCGACAGTTCATTCAGTCACATCAGGCCGTTTTGATTTATATGACGTTTAATCGTGTCATTTTACATGTGCGTCAGCAATGCTTCTATCGCTCGTTTCTGCTTCTTCTTCTCCTGTGTTTTGATCTGGTGATTCTGTACTCGTTCAGAAGATGTGTAACAGCGCCCCCTACTGTATAACAGAGAAAGCCGGAAATTTCCGTCACTGGCGGGGAAAGAGTTAACTGCATCATCATGAGTTAAACCAACCCAAACCAGCTCCCGCTTCACACACATCGCATGAGTCCATCATCCTGCTCAGAGATCTACAGCAACACCAGGGCTTCACACTGACATTCGGCTGTGACCTCTGACCTTTCAGCCAACAGAACAGGCTGAGCCCTGATGAATGATGTCACTCTGGACACACGCTCTCCTCTCAGAGGTGTTTGTCGACCGCCGGCCGTAATCGCTGTGCAAACACACACACCCACACCTGAACACACAGCAGAGCTCACCTGACAGCGCTGAGGACGCTGGCTAATTCATCCACCTGACTCAGCACAGAGAACCTGAGAGAACAGCCATGTGTGTGTGTGTGTGTGTGTGTGTGTGTGTGGTGAAGCGCAGAGCCTCTGATTCTCTGAACGCTCAGTCTATTTCTGGCATTGATAAACAGCTCGCTCACTCTCAGTGGGTCACTGCGAGCACAGGCCGCCTTAAATATTTCATATTTCTTCAGTCTCGCTGGGCTTGTGTTGCAGAAGCTGGAGGAGATCTGAGGATGTGCCGATAAAGACGAGCGCTTACGAGAGTCACTACATCTACAGACGCTGAATATGATATCATAACGGTTAATATGACTTATGGTTGTGAATTAGAAGTTTGGACTTATTAAAGTCTAGTTAAATCTCATCATGTCATCTTCCGTCACAAACCAGACCTTAGATGTTAAACTTCATAAACTTCATACTTCATAAAATATGCATTACTGCATCTTTCTGTGTAATACATATAATGCAATTCATACATTATTTATGATTCACACCAAGAGTAAATCTAGTGCAAATATGATGAGAGACCAGTTAGAATGAAAACATTAACAACAACAATTATAATAATTCTGACCTGAAGTCACAATATAATTGTGTGTGTGTGTGAGAGAGAGAGAGTGTATGTGTGTGTGTGTGTGTGTGCGTGTGTGAGAGAAAGTGTGTGTGTGTGTGTGTGTGTGTGAGAGAGAGAGTGTGTGTGTGAGAGAGACAGACAGAGAGAGTGTGTGTGTGTTCGTGTGTGTGTGTGTGTATAAAAGCACAAAACGGACCCCAGCATGTGTAAAACACTCTATCCTGATCATCATCAAATTTCATAATAACATGTAGTGTGACATCATAACTGTAATGTTTTGATATGAGACATGTTATGATGTCATCGTCTTCTCCTGTCAGGATCAGGAACGTCGAGTCAGATTGAGCTGAAGTCTCAGAATCAAACCCAACGGAGAGTTCCAGACTGGAAGTGAAAATGTGTGTAAATAATCTGTCAGAGATGAGGTGAAAACACAGAATCGCTCACACGCTCGTGCAGCTCCACATGAGAGCAGATTCACGGATGTGTTTCCAGTGTTTTCCGCACAGAACCTGCCGGCCTGAGCAGTTTGACCAGGCTTCCCGTGTTTGGCGGAGGGGAAATTTTCCTCTTTCACTGGGAAACATGAGCCAGGCAGCCATCATCGCCATGGCAACACACATCTCAATCCCTCAGCCGCACACAATGGCAGATGCTCGATGTGCCAAGAGAAGCGGCCGCGTTCTGGATCGCTTTCAGAGCTTCTAGAACCCGCTCGCATCCGTGAATCCTGCCAAACCGAGTGTTTAAACCAGGGAAACACATGAGGTCTGCAAACTGAGCACAAACCGCAGGTCAAGAGACGCTTGCGTGGGCGTGACAATAACATCCCATGGCATGTTCATGGACTGCATGGAATAATTCGATTTGAGAAGATAACGCACGCTCTGTGATCAGAACCAGAGAAGAACTGCTCATTTAATTAAGAGCTTATGCATGTCAGTAAACCAGCGGAGCTTTGAGTCTGAAGCTGAGACACGTCACTTCCTACGGCTGGACCACACGAGGTCTAGAGACACGATTCTCCATCTACAGTGGAAAACAATGGAGAGCGCGTTCTGTGATTGACACGAGGCCTCAGTGAGTTTGTGTGTGTGAGTGTGTGTGTTTTTGTGACATATCAGGACACAAACTTGTATAATGACATGGGTATGACACAGGTATTACAAGGAGAGGGTGACTTATGAGGACATTACCCATGTCCCCATTTATCAAAAGGCTTATAAATCATACAGAATGAGTTTATTTTGAGAAAGTAAAAATGTGCAGTTTCCTGTGATGGGTAGGGGTAGTGTGTGTGTGTGTGTGTGTGTGTGTGTGTGTGTGTGTGTGTGTGTGTGTGTGTGTGTGTGATGGGTAGGGGTAGTGTGTGTGTGTGTGTGTGTGTGTGTGTGATGGGTAGGTTTAGGGGTAGGGGTAGTGTGTGTGTGTGTGTGTGTGTGTGTGTGTGTGTGTGTGTGTGTGTGTGTGTGTGTGTGTGTGATGGGTAGGTTTAGGGGTGGGGTAGTGTGTGTGTGTGTGTGTGATGGGTAGGTTTAGGGGTAGGAATAGTGTGTGTGTGTGTGTGTGTGTGTGATGGGTAGGTTTAGGGGTAGGAGTAGTGTGTGTGTGTGTGATGGGTAGGTTTAGGGGTACGGGTAGTGTGATTGTGTGTGATGGGTAGGTTTAGGGGTAGGGGTAGTGTGTGTGTGTGTGTGTGTGATGGGTAGGTTTAGGGGTAGTGTGTGTGTGTGTGTGTGTGTGATGGGTAGGTTTAGGGGTAGGGGTAGTGTGTGTGTGTGTGTGGTGGGTAGGTTTAGGGGTAGGGGTAGTGTGTGTGTGTGTGTGTGTGTGTGTGTGTGTGTGTGTGTGTGTGTGTGTGATGGGTAGGTTTAGGGGTAGGGGTAGTGTGTGTGTGTGTGTGTGTGTGTGTGTGTGTGTGTGATGGGTAGGTTTAGGGGTAGGGGTAGTGTGTGTGTGTGTGTGTGTGTGTGTGTGTGATGGGTAGGTTTAGGGGTAGGGGTAGTGTGTGTGTGTGTGTGTGTGGTGGGTAGGTTTAGGGGTAGGGGTAGTGTGTGTGTGTGTGTGTGTGTGTGTGTGTGTGTGTGTGTGTGTGTGATGGGTAGGTTTAGGGGTAGGGGTAGTGTGTGTGTGTAATGGGTAGGTTTAGGGGTAGGGGTAGTGTGTGTGTGTGTGTGTGTGTGTGTGTGTGTGTGTGTGTGTGTGTGTGTGTGTGTGTGATGGGTAGATTTAGGGGTAGGGGTAGTGTGTGTGTGTGTGATGGGTAGGTTTAGTGGTAGGGGTAGTGTGTGTGTGTGTGTGTGTGATGGGTAGGTTTAGGGGTAGGGGTAGTGTATGTGTGTGTGTGTGTGTGTGTGTGTGTGTGTGTGTGATGGGTAGGTTTAGGGGTAGGGGTAGTGTAGGGGGATAGAAAATACGGTTTGTACGGTATAAAAACCATTACGCCTGTGGAATGTCCCCACATGTGTGTGTGAGTGTCTGTGTGAAAGTGTGTGTGTAAATGTAAATGTAAATGTGTGTGTGCGTGAGTGTTTGTGTGAGTGTGTGTGTGAGAGCGTGTGTGAGTGAGTGAGTGTGTGTGTGAGTGTGTGTGTGTGTGTGTGTGTGAGAGAGAGAGAGAGAGTGTGCGCTGTCCGCGGTGCTGAACCTGAAGAGAATCAGCCGCGCGCGCTTAAGTTTCGTGTGGATGGAAAGTTGCATGACTGTTATGCAACACAAGCCGAACACGCAGAGCCTTATGGAACTAATGTCTGGAATTACACCATCTGATAAACAACTGAAGCCCAAAAACACGTTAGAGAGAGAGAGAGAGAGAGAGAGAGAGAGAGAGAGAGAGAGAGAGGGAGGGAGCGAGAGACAGAAAGAGGGAGAGAGAGACAGATCGCACCTCGCGCCGGGATTTTTAAGGTTTCAGTTGCGCGCTTCTGAACGAGCGGGTCTCCATGGAGACGGTGGAAGATCTGAGAGGCACCAGAACCCACTCAAACCGAACCCGATGATGAAGATTGAAGATGAGCAGGTGATGCGCGTGTGTCGTGAAGAGAAATCCGACCGTGAATGTTTCTCTGCTCCGCGAGGAAGACGACGATGATGAAGATGTGATTCTTAGATTACCGCGCGCTCTCACAGAAACCCTTACGTAAGCCATCATTCAGTTACACTCCTCCTCAGAAACACGACAAAAGAGGAAAAGAGGAAATACGACACATACCAGACAGCGCGTTCATTCATTCACTCGCTCTTCATCCTCTCTCAGTCTTCAGTGATGATGAAGAAGCGACGCCGAGAGAAACCCAGAGAGCCATCATCATCTTCATCCTCCCATCCTGACATGATCTCTAATGAGCCAGAGACGGACTGAGAGTGTGTGTGTGTGTGTGAGAGAGAGAGAGAGAGAGAGAGAGGAGGGGGCGTAAGATTCACTGTCGTCACAGGTCCGAGTCTTTCGCTGTTCAGTGATTATTGAGCCTCACTGATTCTTCAAACGCGTTTATAATCACACCGAGATCAACTATAAGAAGCAGAATGTGCCAGATTCACCTACATGACCATTTTCGTTTTACCAAATATTGCTGTTGTCAACTGTCCGATTTTTAAAGGGTTCATAACACACACAGTTTCTGCCAGTCTCATGTTAATCTTGAGTATCTATAGAGTAGTGTTGATCCTTCATATCTCCCAAGAGTCTTTAGTTTATCATATTTATAAAAGACAGATACACTGTACCGATTCTTTCTGAAAACAGCCGAGTCTGTGGAGGCGTGCAGTGGGCGGAGCTAAAGAGACACACACACACACACACACATCATGCATTATCCCAGGATAACTCTAGATTCACTATACGTTGGTGTTGTTCACATTATATGCACTTACGTGCCGATTGCCAACAAAACACACACATTTGATGCAGTTTCACTCACCGCCTGCGGTTTCCACTCATGACCGGGAACAAACACACACACTTGCAGAACTCCGGAAACACAAACTGCATCCACTGTTCCCTTAACGCTGGGTTATTTGTGAAGCTGAACAAGGTGATCTTTCCCTCACACCAGAAACACACTTCTTTAGTGACATTGTTGATCTCGTGTCTAAAAACACAACGCCAGCGCCGCCGACGGCTCCCGTAACCCGAACGAAGCTCAATAATGGACGCACTCTTGCTCTCGCTCTGGGTGATGTGTGTGTGTGTGTGTGCACTCTTGCTCTCGCTCTGGTTGATGTGTGTATGTGTGTGTGTGTGTGTGTGTGTGCACTCTTGCTCTCGCTCTGGGTGATGTGTGTGTGTGTGTGTGTGTGTGTGTGTGCGCTCTTGCTCTCGCTCTGGTTGATTTGTGTGTGCGCTCTTGCTCTCGCTCTGGTTGATGTGTGTATGTGTGTGTGTGTGTGTGTGTGCACTCTTGCTCTCGCTCTGGGTGATGTGTGTGTGTGTGTGTGTGTGTGTGTGCGCGCTCTTGCTCTCGCTCTAGTTGATGTGTGTGTGTGTGTGTGTGCTCATGTGGGAGAAGTGCCCATATAAGGAGTTCCGCCCTTTATGATGTCATACAGGGCCATACTCAAAAAAAACTCTCCGAAACTTGTTTGAATCCTGAAGGAGTGTATTTGGCACAGAAATACTCCGTCACACGTCCAACTCAGTTTTTGAAATGTTGTCCATGTTTATCATGAGAATCAACTCTTTAACAGTAAATAGCATTAGACCCGCCCTTTAATCTATATTTTAATCTGAATTGAATCCACTTGCGTTTTCACACCTGACGTGGATCCGGATCATTAATGAACACGCAATCGCTCACGAAACTGTATCATAATTCATAGACTAATTGGAAATGTGTAACACAAAAACAGCATTGCGTGATTCTGTGAGTGAAACGCTTCAGGAACAAGAACAAATGTAGGGCGGGGCTTGATTTTGTCTGTGGGGAATTGATTGGATGGTTGTGGTTTGCTATTGGTGGATCTCATGTGAGTGACAGGTTGCCCCGCCCTCGTCATCAGAGAAGAGATGAAGTTATTCTGATTATTAACA